>CM031598.1:107882990-107935490 GCA_018398815.1 Conus ventricosus
GAAACGAACAGACAGACAGAGAGGAAGAGGTTCTTCTTGGGTTGTAAAGCTCTGCAGAGAGAAGGCAGAGGAGAGAGATGAGCGTAGTGAACAGAACCGAGCTGTACATTAGCACAGATAGAGTCCTGCAGAAGGAAGGACTGAGGAGAGATGGGAGAGAGAGAGTTGCTAACTGATGAAGAGAAAAAGAAAGAAAAGAATAAAGAAAAGAAAAGCCAACCAGTTGTCCATTTGATAGAGCAGACTAAAGCGATAGAAGAGAGAGAGAGAGCGATGCAATGCGTTAATGCAGGACGAAAGAAAGGAGGAACAGAGCGAAGTTGATAGTCACTGTTTCAATCTAACTGGTTTCGACCTCAGACTTGGCCAGCGCCACTTTCATCGGCAGTCCCCAACCTGACCAACGACCCACGGTCTAACCTAACCAGTGCCAGCTCTAACCTACCAGTGCCACGCATTCCGACCATGACCATGCCATCAGTTTGTTGTTGTACTTGTGAAAGTGACAGTGAAAAGAAACAAAGAAAAAAAAGGAAAAAGATAAAGACAGTGATTGTCCGTGAATAGTTTAAGATCACCTGCCAGGTAAAGTAGAAATCTGTTTGTACCCCCGTTAGTTAATGATGATTTAGATAAATGGTTTTGTAGAAGTTCCACGGAAAAGAGAGAATGTTTTATTTTTGTTATGACTCCATAGCATTGAGTTTTCTTTTTAATGGTCATGTAGTAAAGTTAAGACTTTACTAGTATGGTTTGATGTGACGAATGCATGATATATGAATGAGAGATTGTAAGCAACTGTCGTGTGTTTGGCTGTGCGCTTAGTTCCCTTGCCTCCACTAACAACCCCCGAGTTGATCAAATTTATTGGCAGCCTGCCAGGATATATCTGGCCCATTTATTATAATTGTTCAACTTCTTCAGAGAGACAGCCTTTCTGATGTGGACCTCTGGGCGGGGTTCACCCCCCCGGCTGTGCTTAAAGCAACCTTATCTCTCTCAAGAGGAAGCTGGTGGATCAAGTGTTGTAATCCTAAGACAAGGTGTTGTCCTTACTGTAATGTTTCCCAAGATAGTTAAATACTAGGCTTGGCATTGCTCCAAGATAGTTAATACTAGCTTGGCCATTCAGCCCCAAGTACTTATTTCGCATCAGATTTGCCTATAATTCGCTCTCATAGTTGTCAGGCGCTAGCGTCTATAAAGAAACTAATTTCGTTGTCCCCTAGATAATATTATCATTTCCAAGATTGTGCTATTACGTCACTCGGGTCGTAACCACCAAAGATATGGCTGTCTAGTAAGAAAATCTTGTTCAAAAAAAAAAAAAGAGATATAATGGCGGAGAGCAAGAACACCCCTAAGGGACAACTTGTGATCGTCGCTCGTGATTTAAGGCTACTCAGGAGAGAGTTGGCGAGCATTCGTTTGAAAACCCACAAAAGCTGGAAAAGGGATGAGCACAGAAAGACGACGTGGTCGCGGTAGAAAAAGAAGAAACAGAAAGATTAAGGATTCCAGGCTAATCCGGAAACAACGCAGGAAACAGAAAGACTAAGGGAACGCAGGAACCAAAAGACCTAAGGGAAGCGCAGGAAACAGGGGAAAACAAGATTAAAGGATTCATTAGAGGTAGAGCGAGTGAAATACAAAGGGAGACCACACCGGTGATTGTAGTTCATTTTCCATGACTCTGTGCGCAGTTATGCCCCTGCCACCAAAGTTGCCATAAATCTCTGACGGAACAGATTCCGATTGAAGCATAGTACATCAGTCGTTTTGAAACTTTTGCTACCAGTCAGGTTGCCTTCAGAAGAGGTGGCAGTCATTTTGTCAGTGCTAATTACAGTAAGCATTACAGATTTTCACTATGCGTACACAGCAACCCAACAATCTGTATTTTGGTGGCGTGAAGGAGTCGTTGATGACGGATAGACCTCACAGAGGAAGGGTTCAGAAGAAAATTTCGATCAGCTAGAGTACAAGCAGGGGAAAACGTACCACTCAGTTTGGTGCAGTGTTAGATCACTATTTAGAGAAATGGTTAGAGTTTGAGTGGTACGAGAATGAGTTCGCTGAATTGAAAGAGCAGGTTTTATGAAGGAACCGATGTTGTCAGGTTGCAGTCCAGAGTTAACCATAACCTTTGAAAGAAGACAGCCAGAGACAGCAAGGAGAGTTGACTGAGAGTTCGCAGCATGTTATTGAGAGCACGGTTGGCACTAATGCATGAGAAACAGGTGCCGAGGAACAGGTGGGGGGAGAAGATGCAAGAAGACTATTGGAGTTTTTCTGCACAGTCTGCAAACCCCAGTGGTGGGCAAACGGAGGACAAAGGGACAATAAGTGTTCATTTATGTCACAAGAAGGGACATGTGCGAGGATTGTTCGGCATGAGGATTCCAGACGGCATTCAGCCTTGCAAGACGGTGGATAAAGGGACCCGCCAGGGGAAAACTATCTGCATGGAACCAAACAAAGGGATCCAGTCAGAAGAGGAGGAGTGCTGCCTATGGCTACACAGGACAGCAGTCAGTGTCAGGATAGGAGGGCCCACGGGCTGAGTGGTTTCTTTACCAGTGCAGAAGGGTGGATTGGCCAGCAGAGGGTTAAAGTGTTACGAGACCCGGTTTGTTCCATTTTGAGACGTACAACAACGCTGGTCGCGAGAAGGAGGATTAGCCAGGCAAATCCAGACCTTTACTCTAATCGAAGCAACTGTGATGGAGTGTACCAGTTGCCAAGATAGAAGTATCGTACCCCTTACTTCTCCGGCGAGTTTCTGGCCTGGTGAGAGGAGAAACCCCTTTATGAATTTGATCATTGGAAATCATTCCAGGTGCAAGGTGATCCAGGGGATCCAGAGTGGATGACTGCTACAGGGGCAGCAGTTCAAACACGGAGCCAGAAGGAGGAAAAGGTTAGATAAACCGTAAGTCATCACAAAGGAAGGTCAGGCAGAGATGCGTCGCCTTATGAGTTTGAGGGCAGCTTAGGAACAAGACCCCTTCCGCGCTCGTGAAGTCTTGGGAGTTGGCCAGAGGTGGAGAAAACAGGTGGTTTATGAGGAGGTGAGACAGAATTTCTTGTGAAAGGCGGGTTATGGTCCCGAGTTGGTCACCAAGGGAAGACAGAGCAAGATGACAACACAGTTAGAGTAACCGGGACATGTTATCGTGACACTGTCATGTCAGTGGGTCACGAGTCGCTCAATGGCGGGTCCTCTCGGCACCAGTAAAACAGCTGACCAGAATCTTTGGATGATTTTTCCCTGGCCAGGGGCCATGGCTGACATAAACAGCGGTTCTGCTTGTCATGTGATTGTGTGTCAAAGATCAGCCACAAGAGGGGTAAAGAGGAAGGCGCCTCTTAAACAGCCTCCTTTAATTTGAAACACCATTCAGGAGATGGCTATTGATCTGATTGGCCCAATTGCGCCCTGTTCTAAAGGCGGGCCACAGGTATGTGTTTTTGACGCGCTCGTGGACTACGCACCAGATACCCAGAAGCAGTGTGCATTGAAAGGCGTAGGACCGCAACAGGGGTGGCTTGGGGGGGGCGGGGGTGGTGAGGGTGGCTAGGTAGACATCTTTTTCTCGCGTGGTGTTGCCGTCACAAATTCTCAGTGACAGAGGTCACAGTCACCTCAGGCGTGATGAGGAGGTCAACAGCTGCTAGGGCATCACACAGCTATCCCTCTACTACCCCATACATCCACAAGCAATGGCTTGGGGGAAAGAGACAATGGTGTGCTGAAGGTCATCTTAAGAAGCTCTGTGAGGAATAGGCCAGCAGACTGGGACCTGCTACATTCCACGGCACTGTTCGCCAACAGGAAGCCCCTCAGGAGAGCAACAGCTTGTCCGCCAGTTGAGCTGCTGTAATGGTGCCGGACAGTTTCGGGGACCAGTGTGATTCCTCAAAGAGCTTGTGGTCGGAGAACTGGATCAGAAGAGGTCAAACCAACTTAATCAGTAAGTGTGACTTACGCCAATTAGGCTAGAGGAGACTGTCATGTTGCAAGGAGAGTTTCAGTAGGCTAGGGTCGTTCAAAGAAGCACTATGACAGAAGGTGAGGAAGCAATTCCAGGAAGGAGGGGGGGAGACCTTCCCAAGTCCTGATTACTTTTTCTTCCCACGGACAAACAAGCTGCTGATGGCATTGGAAGGAACCATTCCCCATCAGTGAAAAGGTAGATTCAGGACTACTTAACCGCATTGATGTGAATGGGAAATCAAAACTTTATCCATGCGCATTTTTGCTGCCGCAACATATCAGCTGAGACTCACACATAGGCCACAGCAATCAATGATGGAGTGAAGAGACCCAGCAGAAGACGGGGGAGATTTTGTTGCCCTAGTTTCCAGAGTAAGAGTCATACAGAGATGTTCCCCCTGTATGAAGCACGCTAGAACCAGTAGCGACAGGAGGAATTTAGGGGGCTCCTAGAACATTATAGGGCGTCCCTGAATGATAAACCAGGCAAGTACAACGCTAGAGACCTGTACTGTGGAGTTAACAACGCCAAACCCCGTACGATCAACCACTACCCCCGATCCCGTCTGCCCCCACACGCGTGATCGAGGCGGAGGAGGAAACGCATGTTGGACCCTTGGGGTGAATGACAACCGTCCAAAACAACGACAAGTGCACCCGTCGACTTCGAGAGGAAACAAGCAGTAGCGCATGCGCTTCTGATGTTACTCTAGACGATCTGAACATGTCACCAAGGGCGCTGCAGAATTCATACCGAACGTGAAGACCTCTTCGCCTCAGTCTCCACAATGCAAAGAGCAAATATTTCACCAGATAGATTCTAGAGCAAGGGTCACTTGCAGATAGCCTTAGCGATAGACTACAAAGGGACGTCACAGCAATCTCCCCTCCCATGGTGGCTAAACCAGTGGCGAGTAACTTTCCTATTGGTATGTGTCAACGCACCTGCAGTTTTCTCCTCGGATGATAGGAAGTTATTGACGGGTTTGGAAGGCGATTGTGAATTTCATGGATGACATTCTGATAGCATCTGAGACATGGGGGAGTCATATGAGGCAGCTAGGATCCGTTTTAGATAGGTTGAGGAAGAGCCATCTCACAGGCCAGACCCACAAAGTGGCCAGATTGGGTTTTTCCACGCCTGGAGTTCCTACGGTTTTGTTGTTGGATGGCGACACAAAGCAGCCAGACAAGGGACAGGTGGAGAAATGAAAATTCAGAGAGACCAAAGACCAAAACAGAAGTCAGGAGTCCTGCTAGATTTAATGGTTTTTCTAACCAGGGAGTTTGTTCCAAAGTTTCGCGCAATTCACGAGTCCTCCCAGGATTTGGTCAGGCAGGGAAACCGGCAGTGGAACGAGTGGTAAGACCTGCAGAGCAAAGCACTGCACCTAGTGCTGGAAAGACAAGGTTCCCTCCCATCTATTGAAGCAACCAGATATGTCCAAACCATTTTTGTTGCGGACAGATTGCATCCGGCGGTGGAGTAGGTGCATATTGTTTGCAGGAGCACGAAGGGTCGAGTTTCCTGTGAAGTTATGCCACAGGAAGCTGCAGAAGTGTGAAGAAGGGTACGCAAGGTATGAGAAGGAGTGTTTCAGCTGTCGTGTAAGCCGGCAAAAATTCCACAAATCCTAGTAATGGGAAAGAGGTTCGTGATAGAGAACTGATCATCAACCACTCAAATTCCTGCAGGAGGCGCAGTTGGAAAAACCGCAGGGTGCTGCGATGGGGCAATGCACTGCAGCCCTACAGGTAACGAGTGCAGTCCATTTCCAGGTCGACAGAATTAATGAGCTGACTATTTAAGTCCGTGTAGTCAAGCAAGCAGCAACTCAGAGGAAGTCAGTCATATCCGGGGGTGCATAAGCTACTTTGGGTAGAGATAATAAGTTGTTGAATACATTATGTTAGAGTGATATGTTTCATTCCCCTTTGGCTATAGGATCATTATTTTTTTTCCTTTGAGAGACTGTTCCTGTAATGTGTTATATCTTAGGAGGCATACAGGATCCGCTTGTGAAGTGAATGCACCTTTTGCGATAAGTGAGGATGTAATTCCTCAGTGAGGTGTCATGATCGTAATTCATAATTCGATTGTGCTTTTTTCATAAATAATTGTGAAGAGAAAATGGGCAAATCCGCAGTAGGGGAATTGCATAGGTGCACACAGACGGTGTTTATAAAATATAGAAATAAGGCCAGAGCGCACGTCAATGGATAACTCATATGGGGCGTATTCACAAATAATATCCCCCCCCCCCCCCCGTTTAAAAAAATAATTTATAAACCGGTTTGTTGTTAAAGATTTTTCAAACTTTGCACGTGTAGCTGTTGAGTCAGCAAATACGGTTGTTTTCTATTTTTGTACCGTATGTTTAGAGACAATGCGAGCATCGTCTTTTGCAAGGGGAAATAGTCACGGACAAAACTACAACAAAGCCCCCAGACGTGGTCCGTCCCAGCCAGCTCCACCGGGCATAACCCAAAGTCAAATAAATTCTGGGCGTCCAGACAGACCGGCCTCATGTGGTCGGGTCAACCAATTAGGCATAGCAGAGAGGCTCCACGGAGACCGTACTGTCCACCCAGACAGACTAAGCCGCTTGACCGACGCCTCGATGTCTGGTCAGACGAGTCTCAGCGCCTGGGCCAGACTCATCCAGCCAATTTGTGTGACCAGTGTCCACAATTAAGTCGACGTCGCCGGAAAGGGAGAGGGGAAGGTACTGTGTAGTGGGGGTGAAATCTAGCTGATTAACTAAATGACCATTGACCACCACAGAGAGCAAGGCAGGTAGATGTGACTGTCATGAATTACATATCCAATGAAATGAAGAGGGAGGCAACCTCAAGTATAAGGCGGGAAAATACTGACCAATGGTACTCGCCCTTTGACAGGTGGGTTTTAGGATAAGATAGGAATGCGTGAGTGAAGAGGGAGAACGAACAGACAGACAGAGAGGAAGAGGTTCTGGGTGTAAGCTCTGCAGGAGAGAAGGGCAGAGAGAGAGATGAGCGGAGTGAACAGAACCGAGCTGTAGCATTAGCACGAGATAGAGTCTGCAGAGGAAGGACTGAAGGAGAGATGTGGAGAGAGAGAGTTGCTAACTGATGAAGAGAAAAAGAAAGAAAAGAAAAAAGAAAAGAAAAAGCAACCATGTCCATTTGATAGAGCAGACTAGAAGAGAGAGAGAGAGAGAGCGAGTGCAATGCGTTAATGCAGGAAGAAAGAAAGGAGAACAGATCGATGTTTGATAGTCACTGTTCAATCTGAACTGGGGTTCGACCTCATACTTGGCCAGCGCCACTTTCATCGGCAGTCCAACCTGACCAACGCCAGCGGTCTAACCTGACCAGTGCCAGCAGTCTAACCTGACCAGTGCCAGCAGTCCGACCTGACCAGTGCCAGCAGTTGTGTTGTACTTGTGAAAGTGACAGTGAAAAGAAACAAAGAAAAAAAAGGAAAAGAAAAGACAGTGATTCGTGAATAGTTTAAGATCACCTGGCCAGGTAAAGTAGAAATCTGTTTGTACCCGGGTTAGTTAATGATGATTTAGATAAATGGTTTTGTGAAGTTCACGGAAAGAGAGAATGTTAATATTTTGTTTGACTCCATATGCATTGATGTTTCTTTTTATGGTCATGTGTAGTAAAGTTATAGACTTTACTAGTGGTTTGATGTGACGAATGCATGATATATGAATGAGATTGTAAGCAAGCTGTGAGTGTGTTTGGGCTGTGCGCTAGTCCTTCCTCCACTGACATACCCCGAGGTTGACAGTGTGCGCGGTTTAAATGGACATATGCATGCATACGGTTGTGATTTCAGGAAAGATGCAGACGCATGCACATAATTGTAACATAAAAGATAAATAATACAATGATACATGTAATGTAAATGCACGCATCACAAAACCAAACTGACAGAAATACACACATACACTAACACTTTAAATACTACAGCATTTAATATGACTACAATGTCTCCAGGGCTCAAAATACTCTTGAAAGATGTGCTTCAGACGTCAATTGACTTTTTCAAAGCTGAGTAAGGCTGTCATTTGACCCTTTAGCATTCCGCAGCATGTGTAACACAGCTGATCACAGTTACTGCGGAGCCGTAGATCATTCTAAAAGATTGTTTACTGCTAGTTTGCGGCATTTCAATGAGCTACTGCATGAGCCGCGATCATTTACAAGATTGTCTTGCGCATGAGCCTGCAGATCATTTACAAAGATTGTCTTACTGCATGAGCCTGCAGATCATTTACAGATTGTCTTGCTGCATAGCTGCAATCATTTACAAGATTGTCTTACTGAATGACATGCAGCATACATTAACAGATTGTCTTACTCATGAGCCTGCAGTTCATATACATGATTGTCTGCTGCAGGCTCAAGACTCATTTACAAGATTGCTTGCTGATGGCTGCAGATCATTTCAAAGAGGTCTTACGTGAGGCTGCATGTCACTTCCATTGCTAGCATGAGCCGCAGATCATACAGATGTATGCAGCATGAGCCTCGATCATTTACAGATGTCTTACTGCATGAGCCTGCAGATCATTTACAAGATTGTCTTACTGCATGAGCCAGCAGACATTTACAAGATGTCTTGCTGCATGAGCCTGCAGATCATTTACAGATTGTCTTGCTGCTTGAGCCTGCAGATCATTTACAAGATTGTCTTACTGCATGAGCCTGCAGATCATTTACAAGATTGTCTTACTGCATCGAGCCAGCAGATCATTTACAAGATTGTCTTGCTGCATGAGCTGCAGATCAATTTACAAGATTGTCTTGCTGCATGAGCCTGCAGATCATTTACAAGATTGTCTTGACTGCATGAGCCTGCAGATCATTTACAAGATTGTCTTACTGCATGAGCCTGCAGATCATTTACAAGATTGTCTTGCTGCATGAGCCTGCAGATCATTTACAAGATTGTCTTACTGCATGAGCCTGCAGATCATTTACAAGATTGTCTTGCTGCATGAGCCTGCAGATCATTTACAAGATTGTCTTACTGCATGAGCCTGCAGATCATTTACAAGATTGTCTTACTGCATGAGCCTGCAGATCATTTACAAGATTGTCTTACTGCATGAGCCTGCAGATCATTTACAAGATCGTCTTGCTGCATGAGCCTGCAGATCATTTCAAGAGTGTCTTACTGCATGAGCCTGCAGATCACTTACAACGATTGTCTTACTGCATAGTCTGCAGATCATTTACAAGATTGTCTTAATGCTGAGCGTAGTCATTTCAAGATCGTCACTGCATGACCTGCAGAGCATTTCAAAGATTGTCTTACTGCATGAGCCTGCAGACATTTACAAGATTGTCTTACTGCATGAGTCTGCAGAGCATTTACAAGATTGTCTTACTGCATGAGCCTGCAGATCATTTCAAAGATTGTCTTACTGCATGAGCTGGCAACCTTTTACAGGATTTTCCCAATAAGTGTATAGTCTAAAGACATGCTGTTTATCTCTTGACACAACCCACCCAGGATTCCCAATTGCATTGCATCTCAAAATTCAGGACTATGTTGTTCAGAGGCAGTTGCTTCTTCCTTTGCAATTTCTTATATTACACTCACAGTGATTATGAAAACTCATAATTCTCTCTCACCTCCCTCCTTCCTACACACAAGCGTGCATGCGCGCGACGACGCACACACACACACACACACACACACACACACACACCACACACACACACCACACACACACACACACACACACAACACACCACACACACACACACACACACACACACACACACACACACACCAGGGACACAAAAGTCACACTTGAGTTCATCAAGAAAAAGAAATCTCTAAAAGAAAGTTTACTCACACAAAAGCAAATTTTACACAACAAAAACCATCCATTTGTTTCAGGCATTTTGAATTTTTGTTTGTTTGTTGTTGTTTGTTTTGTTTCTACTTACAAATACAACTTGAAAAGCAGTGAATTGACTTAAGTCAGGACCCTTTAAAAACAGAAAATGGATGAGTCTGCTGACTGTTAGGAATCTCTTCTGTGGGTTAAATGACAGGCTTAAAACAATAGTTAGCAGGAAGTCTGCTCTCTTTTTTCTCCACGGTTTTTACCCAAATTCCATCCTTATTTTCATTGCACAGCAAAAATTGACAGAAACAGAAAACAAAAGAGAGAAGAAGGAAGAGAGAGAGAGAGGAGAGAGAGAGAGAGAGAGAGAAGAAGAAGAAGAAGATGAAAGTAAGAAACTTACCACCATTTGCACACTGGAAGAGGAAAATATGCATGCGTGTACCAGTGCTTCCCGCATCAAACACCACCACGTACTGGACTCGGCTCTTGCAGCTTTTCACACCTTTGAACCATCCTTCTGTGCTGTCCTTCACATGTGTGTCACACTTCATGTAACTGTCCGAGACAAACCACAGGTCTTGGGACCACACCTCAGCCAGTTCTTGCTTCAGCTCCTTCGTCAGGAGATCGAGGCTCCCGTACTCTTGCGGCCTGACCCGCTCGTCATGAGCCCCCGAGTATCCTCGCTTTTCTAGAGATTCTATAAGTTCCGTGGCCTTTAAGCTGTGAGGAGAGTTTCCAAAGGACTGATACACAGACGCAGCGCACATGACCCCTATGACAGCAGTAGCCAAGTACATGACTGGAGATGGAAGACTTCTGACTAAATCTAAAAGCCTATGTAAAGCACCTTTTGCCGATTTTTCTCCCTGCGGTGAACGTAAGGAAGTGGTTGATGCTGTACATGTGCACTGCTCAGCTTCTGTGCTTTTTTTCCCCTCCACCTGTCTCGTCGAGTTCTGTCCCTGTGTTGTGTGGGGACGCTGATTCTGCTGGTGGGGTGGCTCCCCACAGCTGATCGCAGCGCCGTTCCCAGCCATCAGTTCATAGCATCTAACAGCCCCACACACCTGATGCGATGTCAACACCTGTTGCACAGCTGCATAACACAAAGGATTTGAATAATTGATTAAACTACACAGACTTCTTTTCCCCAGTATTACTATCATATACAAATTAAAGCATACGGAGATGGGAAGATGATGATCAAGGATTAAAGTTCCAACATTTTATTACCTCATATTCTGAAATGTAAACAGCATCCAATGACAGATATACATGAAATATTCAAATCTTCAGTCAATGTTGGTAGGCAGATATATACAAATGTTGCCCCACACAAATCAAAAAAGTCAATGAGTTCGGAACTGAACAGCATATTATGCAGTCTAGATTAACAACAACAAAAAAGAAAGAAAGGAAAAAGATGACAACAAACAATAGTTATAACCAGAAAACAAACAGGAATTGGGATAGAGAAAAGGCTTCATTTCAGGTGAACTTGTTTTATAAACCTATGTACACACACGCACGCACATGTGCATGCGCACATACACACACACACACACACACACACACACACAACACACACACACACACACCCACACACCACGCACACACACAATGCACTATTACATGACATAATCACAAAATTCAAGCTACTCCACTCTGTCTTGGACCCAGACAATTGATGTGAACACTGTTCATCCATGAATTGAGTCTAGTGCTACACCCTTGCAGAGTGTTGCACAGGACAAGATGCTTTTGAGATGGTTCCAGTATCAGTCTGGCTGTTTCCTCAATGGCGGAAGTAGTCACAGATGAAGCTGACACAGATTAGCTGAAGAGAGGAAAGAAAGAGAAAAAGCGAATGAGAAGTTGCAAGCGAAAATTATGGCTTTGGGGGAAAAAAAAAAAAAAAAAAAAATTATGGCTTAATCTTGTTTACATTTATGGATAACTCCTGTTAACATTTACTTTTTTTGTTCAGTGTTGTATATTTACTATCATCAAGATGTTACCTTGGAGTGTAGACGTACACATCCCAGATACATATAAAGTATAAAATTACATGAACTTTCTTACACGTTGTTAAGAATAATCTCTATTCTATTAATTGGAACTTTCTGATTTTGTAAAACATATAAAGTATAAAATTCCATGAACTTTCTTACATGTTGTTAAGAATAATCTCTATTTCATAATGGAACTGTCTGATTTTGTAAAACATTACCTTTACCCATGACTTTAAAATGCAGCATCACATACATATTCCTAACTGCAGTTTCAAATAATAGTGGATAATAGCGTAAGGTTCCTCAAGCTGCTAGTCAAATGTTATGATTGCTGGTCCACCTGTATGTTCCTAAAAAAAATATGTACATTTGTATCACTCCTTGACCGCTACAGACGAGCATGGTCATCAGTGAAAAGCTGCAGCATCCTTGTGATGGGATGGGGCAGACAGATCAGGTCACACAGTTCCACTGTTTTGTTTTGTTTCAAAAAGGACAGTACACATTTATTCAGGTGAATAAACGATAATGTTAAATCTACATAAAGTGCAGCACTTTCCTTTGAATCTATACATGCCAGCTGGCATTCAGTGGAGCCCAGCAATCAAAGGTTTAACCCTTGTGATTCAGAGTGAAGATCAATCTGTAAATGCCTGATCATTGCTGACAGAGTTATAGGTTCCGTATGCACTGGTTCAACCAACATAAAACTGGACCAGCAGCTGATGATGAATCAAAAGCAAGCAGATTACATGAATACACAGGTGACTGAAACAGACCACTACAAAGAGAACACGCCTTACTGGAAATGAATTCTCCCCTAACCTTCCCCATCACTTGGAGAAAAAACATTCTGGCCCCAGGTAGAAAAAGGAATAAGGCCAGAATGATGTGTAAAGGCAAGTAAAAACTCTGAGACACTTAAGTCAGCATACCGGTTCAGAATGACGTTCACTGAAAAACACAAGGGTTGATTTTTCATTAATAAAACAATAATGTATCATCTCTTCTTACGCTGAGCTGCGGTCTACAAGGATTCTTTTTGTCAGGCTTTCATAGAAAAGCATCTTGAAGCAAGCAGCGCCAGGTCCTCATGCATTACTGACCAGAAAACCACCCTCTTTGGTGGGGAAAAAGATGGCCAGTTTCAGCTGGAAGAGGAAAATGGCGTCTTACCGGCTAATTTCATTCAGGACAGCACACCTATTGACTGAAAGAGCTGACAGTTGTTAAGCATGGCGTACGACAATGGCTTAATTGATTGGTTGTGTCCACATATTGTATTGATTTAATAAGAAACTCGGTCCATCTGGTGGGTATGAACACATATGAAGACAAATCGTGCAGAGCAGCCACACTCTGATTCATTAAGGCAGCAAAGAATTTTGAAATGATGTGATTTACATAAAAGTCAAAGCCAAAAACAGCCTTCTGTAATTGGATGTGCACGACTCCATGTTGAAATGGTAAGTGTGTGTAGCCAAATAATGCTCTAAATGATAACTGACGTCTTCTTGACCTGCTGTGGATGTCATTATAAAAGTACAGACCAGACATGCAATCGCTTTTAACATTATCATAATTCATCATGAACTCACTTGATGAACAAGTTTTAGACATGCACCTAAAGTGTGTTACATTGAAATGGCTTGTAATTTGCAGTCACATAATAGATGTGGGTAGTTAAGTGCTTCAGAAGCAAAACTCTCAATAACTGATTCAGGTTATCAGATGTTGTTGTGATTGCTTTCCAGATCATTTATTCAGCTAACAATTAATGTTCCATCTTAATATCACTCCTAACGATAGTAAGCATTTACTGACTGCAGTGTCCAGAACGCACACCCTGAAAAACAAGCCAGAGTTGTTTTGTCCTGAGATTAGCAGAGACATTTACATAAAACTGAACAATGATGGCTTCAAAGAATCCACTGTTAGATCAGTTTTGAAGAGAAATCAAAGTGGCCATAATCTAATGACTTGCTGGAATGCCAATACAATCTGTCGATGGCGGCACATGGGAGACAAACCACAAGAAGTTTCAATTTCAGTTTTGTCAATGGAGTGATCGCATGAGGACTAATCCCACACCTTATATCACATCTGCTAAACCATGATGCCATCATAAATATCTAAGTAAGTGAACAAAAAAATAAAGATAGATCTGCGAAGAGAGGCTCAAGGACTACAATTAGCACACACCTGACCTACACATTAATTTGAAGTGTTAGTCATGGCCTTGTCGTTTGGAACTGACATATCTGCTCACTATTATTCTATGTACCTGTGTGTCCATGCATGGACATATGAATGCATGTGATTGTGTGCATGAGTACATGTGCACACATTCAAGCGTGTATGTCATGCGTGTTTGCAAGCATCTGCACATGCAAGTAGGAGAACAGTATGTACACAGAGAGAAATGATAGTTCAGAGGATGGTAATTCATGTGTTTACAAAAAGAACATAAATAAACAGTTTCATTACATAATAATAAAACATATAACAGGGAGATATTTCTGTCTATGTGTTTGTAAATAAATGAATCAAAACAGAAAACAAAAACACAGAATTATGAGAACATTTACAGAAAAAATGAGAACATATAAAAAAAAGAAGAAAACACTCATAGGCAAACACATACACATTCTCTGTCACTTGTACAAGACCATGTATTCACTGACTCATACACATCATACATTCAATTGCTGCACATGAGCACTGGAAAATGCAGGTACAGACAAATACAAGCTGATTTATAAAACTTTCCCATCCTTTATGAAGTTAAGTCCTTGGCAAATCCTTCACCTACACCCAATCCCATTCACCCATCTTCCACTTAACTGCAACATGTGGCACACTAACAGGAGTGCAAACAATCACCCACTAATAAGATTAAAAAGAAATTTTAAAAAAAAAAAAAGGAAAAAAAAAAGAGAAAAAAGACCCCCCCCTCACCCCCCCCCCCCCCCCCACACCACACACACACATTTGCATGTATTAATTCATGTGTGGATCGATCATGCTTAAACACACTACCCCACTTCTCCTCTCCCAAACATGTGCATTGTATCCAGTGTCTGTATACAGTAAGTATGGGCCTGGACTGACGTCTATGATTTTGTTTGGTATATTTGTTCAGTAATATGCATGATTTGGGCATATCTGTATCTGCTGCGTTTGATACCAAAATTTTATTTCACTCCACCAAGTTACAAAAAATAACTTATGAAAAAAAAAATGAAAGTGATACCAAACTGGTCACAAAAACATCTCACCAAAGATTTCAAGATTCAAATGTACTAAACCTAAGACAAAGGTGACACATTTTTGGATGCCTTCTTCCCCCTTCACTCCATGTGGAAATTATTGGCCCACTGTGACGTTACACTGAAGAACACTTCATCAGATTTTCCAAATCTGTCAGTTGTATGTCACAGCTTTGGTCTCTGCAAATGGTTTCCTTGTCCATTCTACAGTACAATGTTCTCAGCGAATCATTTTTGTCTGTCTCCCCCTCTGTCTCCTCCCATCTCAACAGTTCTCTGGAGGATTGTTTTAAAAGAATCATTGCACATTGTTCAATGGACAAAACGGTGCAAGCTTCTCTTTTCTTTACTGATCTCAGTAAATCTTCACATGACCGATGGGCAGCTTGATAGCTTGACACACTTGTTCAATGGTGATATGATCAGTATTATCTAATGTTTGGTATGTTGCTGTAACACTTCACTTTCATACCTGGGATTCTTCTTTTCAGATCTACTTTCAATTTCGGGTGCATATACACTAGGATGTACCTCTGGTGTAACAATGAGTTTCCACTGTGTGAAAACTTCTTTAGCAACACTGCAAGCAAGATAAAATAAATCTACTTAAGTTTCACAGAGCCTTTTTCCTTGAAGACAAAAAGTAACAGAATAACACAGATCTCAAATATAGATATCATATACTCCATAACGAATATCAAAATGACTCATTTCTGATAGAATTCAAAATGTATTAAAATGAAAATAGCCAAAAAATTGTTGTGGCATAAAGTTTTCAAACTCACAATTTACTAACTACAAAGTTTTTTTCTGCACAGCTCTAAAACAGAAAAAAACCCAAATTCATTTCTTTCCCTCAACATTATCATTCCTAGATCAAACACGTTTCTCTAGGTGTTCCATGTTTACAATCCAGTTAATTTTCTCTTTTATTCTTCCTTCAAAGCGGGTGTTCCATGTTTCTAATTTATTCTTCCTTCAAAGCGGGTGTTCCATGTTTACAATCCAGTTAATTTTCTCTTTTATTCTTCCTTCAAAGCACAATCTATACCTGAGTTTGTTCCATCCTAAGGCAAATCAAATGAACAAAATAAACACCTTTTAAACACAGGTCTTCCGAAATTCACTTCACCAGCTTTTGAAGACAGAAAGGAGCTGAGTACTCTGCACCATCTGGAAATATTCCAGCACCATAATGTGGTGATGGAAATTTATCTCACCTGCAGCCGTAGGCCTGTGATGAACACACCTAGTTGATGTTCAACCTGCACGAACGAATGTAAACAGGTTTGTAACACACCCTAAAGGTGACAAACCTGATCCATAGATCAAATTTCAGAAGCACTTGGAGGTGTGGATTTAATCACTGATTCACACAGCCAAAAGAATATTTTCCTTCTAAAATTACGTTTAATCTAACATACTAAACGTGGCTCACTGATGCTGGGTGGTGTGGATTTAATCAGTGATTCACACAGCCAAACATGTCGCACACGAAGATCAAGTTGCATGGCATTCGCATGTGTCATGTACACAAAATAATGGAAACTCAACTCACTCTGTACCCTATACTGTACACAATATGACATGTGCAGCAGATTTATAAAACTGTGAAACTGACATGTCAACTGCCCGATACATGAAACACAACTGCCAATACTGAAACATGCTACCAGCTAGTTCACAGTATAACTATGCTAAATAACTGGGCATAAATCATTTGGTTATAAAACGTGAGACCTTTCTGATTGTGTTGTTCTTGATGTTTTAGATATGTGTATTTCTGCAATCTTTTCATATCATCTGGAAATAACACCCAGAAGGGATAGTAATCATGCAACTGAGAACTGTTTGATTTGTTCATCTGTCTCTTTTGTCAAGAGTGGTCACAGACAGTAAGGTCACATTTCTGCTCAATGAAACATGCACCTAGACGACCATGTGCTGTTTAACATGAGAAAGCTGCGAAGAATCAAGTGCATCAGCAACAGTGTAACGTTTCCTGCGGTAGATGGTCTCACCTGCTATTGTGGAAAGATAGTGGAGCGAAGTGTAGTGAATACTTCACTCACCTAGGAAGCAAAACGATCTTGGGTCTGTGATTCAAGTCTTGTATAGGGCAAATCTTCCCCACCCCCACCCCACCCTTCCCACCCATTTTTTCCCGCTTGATTTTAAGCAGCGATATGAACCCTAGTCTTTTCTTAAGATAATAAAACACAGGACAGCCAGAATAAGGAACACAGAAGTGGGAGCGCACAGAAGATGGAACAGCATGATGAAAACACCTGCCATGAACTAAAACAGCTAACACAGCATCAGAGACATGTTTACAGTATCACATCATCTGTGTAGAATGGCATCAACACTTTCATCTCTTACTCAAAGGCTCAAAGGAACAATTCTTTTCATTCACCAAATCAAGAGCATTGTTGTATATCATGTGCCCATTGATCCTCTTTCACAAAGAAGCAATTTCACCAGCTGTTGCACAACCACTATCTCCACAATTAAGTTTGGGTTTCATGAAGAAAACACACTGACTAGTTTGTCTTGATCTTTATTAAATCTGCTAAGGCATAGCAGCATAGCACCAATAATCAAAATCAATAAGTAACTCAGAACAAAAATTAGAAGAAAAAAAAATTAATGTTGAGATAGGGGATCAAATATATGCTTTAGCAGGTGCTTGACCAGTACAATAACCCAAACTAGTGGTCAACTCCCAATGAAACTAAATTAACTGAACTATATACAAACTACTCCAGCATTTCCATCATAGTGTGTGTGTGTGTGTGTGTGTGTGTGTGTGTGTGTGTGTGTGTGTGTGTGTGTGTGGTGTGTGTGTGGTGTGCGTGCGCGAGACATTATATCAAACCTACTTGCAGTTTGTGTGAATAGATGTAAGAGTCATGCTTTGGAAATATATTCATATAGGTTATTAACTGAACTTTTTTTTACACCACTGAAAAAGCAATTTAATTATCTTGGGAAAAAACAGTTTCATTATTGGATCATCTTGATGAGTTTGTGATACATGTTCAGGGCTCCCATAAAACGCATGTCTTTGCTCTCTATGACAGTTAGGGGCGCATTTTGTTCAGAGGGTCCAGCGAGACACACAAGCTTCAGTCACGAACAGAACATCTTATCACATTCAGATTCCAAAGTTAAATCAATAAAAATACTTTCTCATCAAAACTGAATAGCTAGCTGGACAACATAGAAATCACTTGGAAAATGCCATGTGTGCAAGCATGGAATTTTTCCCTTCTTTACTCAGCCCATCCGGTCATTTTGAATGCAGTTTCTAGCAAGACAAAAATGAAAGTAACAGGTTAGTCTTAACTCCCTGGTACCTGGCTTAAGTTAGCACACTGTCTGTTGCGCCCCCCCCCCCCCCCCCCCCCCCCCCCCCCCACACTAGATTAAGCACAAGAGAGTCCCAGGGACTCCTTCCTACCCCTCTCCAACTTCTCGAATCAGTCCCAATGGGAGCCCTGATGCTGAACTGAAGATCATTTTAAACTTAATATTTTGCCTTGTCACCTTTCTCTCTTTTTTTTTTTTATAAGTCACTTCAATTGTTTTTCTTCTTCTTCTTTCTCGTTCGCCATCCCGTTAGATGAGCAGCCCGGTGTCCTCGATGAAGGCTGCCGTCCGTCGCAGTTCCTCCAGGGTGCCGTACAGCTTGGCTTCCACTGCTGTCGGTGTTGGCCAGTACTTTCTCCTGGATGCTGCATACGTCGTACAGACTTGAAGGATGTGGTCGGTTGTCACTGGTCCCTCACCACAAGGGCACTCTCCCCTCTGTCCAATTCCAAATTTTGTGTGCATGTGGTGGAGCAGGCGATTGTGACCAGCCCTCAGGTTGTATGCCACTTCAATTGTTTGAATGGCATATAAATTATATTAAGGCCAGCTCAACCACACCAACTGCAAGGCCATATTGTATGTTTAAGTACCTGGACATCATTTTGCTGGCACATTTCAACTGGAAGGACCATGTGAAAGCCATCACAGCCAAAACGTAGGCTAAAAACCAGCCGCACATCTAGCTTTCTCACCGTGTCCTCCAATCAGCATAAATATAAAGCATACACAACTTGTCTAAGTTCACTCCTTGAGCATGTGACTCTGAGCTAAGTGTATGACCCCCATACACAGATGCATATCATAAGTTGGAGCAAGTTCAAAGAAGAGCAACTCAGATCATTTCAAACAATAACCACTGGACATCTTCTATGAAATGGCCACAATCAACAATTTCTTTATAATGTCACAGAACACAAGGAAGCTTGCCCTGAAAAGCAAATAAGATCAAAGCAAAATAAACAAGATAAAGAAACCTAGTTATAATTGTGTGTGAGTCACTGACACACAGGTGGTGATATACCTGGCTTCTATCTCATCCTGGGGGAAATTGTTACACTGATGGATTGTCCTGAGAATAAAACAACTGCTGGTGCCATGTTCTACTCCAGTGCAGCAGAAACTGCTGACTGCTGAGAATGTGCTGGTTTTAGTTTGCTTTGGATTAAGGTTGCACAACCCATGCAGCTCTTTATCCAACACAAATGGCCATACGTACTGTTTGTCTTTGTGTTGGAAGAGTGGGCCACTTCAGCTCCTTCACCATTCCACATGGTCCTTGAGGAGCTTCTGTATTATTATAGCATCAGCAGGATGTCATACTCAACAGACTTGAACATAGTTATGCTGCTCACACATCATTTTCCTGGCCTGTGGTGTGAACAATAAAAATCATGTGTGCCACCTCCAACAACTGCAAAAATCCAGCAGTACTTTACAATATCACACTCATACTGTCCAATTGCTTCTTCCTGTTTACTGTCAGGAAACGTTATGGACAGCCAAAAAGTAAAATAGCCTGAATTTTCAGTCTTTGCTATGCAGTCTTATTTCATGTCAGTACCATCACTCTTGCTTTGAGTTTGAGGTTGTCAGCTTTAAACAGAAATGTGCAAGCTCAGGCAAACAGTTTGGGAAGATAAACTTTTTTTTGTGGCTTGGCATTACCTATTTAGTGTCAAGCTGGTCAAAGTAATGAAAAAACAAATGCGCATGTAAACAGGAAATAGCGACCCCGCAATTTAACACTTTGCTTTGTTTTCGCTTGTTGTGGGCTTTTTTGTTTGTGTGTGTGTGTGTGTGTGGTTTTGTGTGTGTGTGGTGTGTGTGTGTGTGTGTGTGTGTGTGTGTTTACCTTCTAACCATGTTTCAGTTTGTCACTTCTTTCTGGTTGTGTAGGATCCTAGAACTATCTAAGATCCCAGTAGCTGAATGCTCCTTTCCCACCTCCCAGGAAAAAGATTTTTTTGAAAAAGGTCGAGCTGTGAAATGTGGCCATGCAGAGCAAAGCAGTCAACAGAGATGATAACACAATTAAGGTGTTACAAGAGTGTCTGTAGATGGTCAATATGGGATTGAGAGATGGGAGGTGGGTAGGAAGGAGGTGATGAAATGGGAAGAGGGGCAGGGAATGGAGGTGCATTTTTGAATGGATTGATGTATGCATGTGACAAATACTGGCTGTGACAAGTTGACTGTCATACTGAGTGACTGTCACAGCAAGTCACTTTCTATCTCACTTACTGTGACTGTAAAGTGTTGGTCTTTTGGGGCAAAATGAGTTCATGGGGCCCTCTAAATCAGAACCTTGCTTAATCAGTCAATAACTTACCTTTAAAGAGACCTGTTTACCATAAAATATTATGGTTTTAAAACATTTAGACATGCCAACTTGTGTCTTTATTTTGCATTTGGGTAAGATCCCATTATGATTATAGAGCCGCTTAAGTCCCAATCTAGATCCCAATTCCCACCCTTGTTGTATGTGTGTGTGTGTGTGTGTGTGTATGTATGTGTGTGTGTGTGTGAGTGTGTGTTGTCGTCACTGATTGGTACTCTCACCAAGACAATGGCTTGTCTCCATGACAGCGTTAAAACGTAAACATCTGGATCTGGCTCGCTGCCTGTGATATCAGTTGACAGCCAGCCAACTGTGAGAACCATGATGGCTACAAATACAACCAGGGTGTACACAGAGCTCAACTCATGAAAAGTAATATGTCCTGAAGGTGGATTGATGGACTGACCTGTTGGATTAAAACAAGGAGTGGAGGGAGGAGTGAGTTAGGGGAGAAACAAAGTGGAGGTGGGGACTTTGTGATGGGAATCAACAGCCCCAAAGTCAACCTAGTGCTAAAGAGAAGATGCTGGCAGTCTTCTGCAAGATGGTGTCATCAGACAGTCAGTTCCATTCTAGCAATGTTGTTGTGATGAAAGAACCTAGTGTCATGGGTTAACAAACACTTGAATTTTGCTGTAAACGTTTCGCCTTTTTAGTATCCCTCATTCTGTCAGTTACCAAGAATCATATGGACTGCATTCAGCAGTCTCCAAAATCCCCCGAAGTCGGAGTGTGGCTGCCCACGTGGCGGGGTAATCAAAAACGGTCACACACGTAATGTTCTCATCCCCAGCTGATGCATTTGTACCATAGTGTTCAAGTGCTTCGGCTGTTTGGATGATCCCTGGAGTCTTTTAGCCAGGGTACGACAACAACAACAACAACAACATTCAGCTAGCCACCAGGCTTTTAAAAGCCCAACTTTTACCGTATTACTGATATTTGTAAATCTTCTGTGATAAGCTCAGAGTTTAGTGAGACGTGTCATGCAGGGGAGGGGGAAAAAAAAAGGGCGACTTAGAAGCAAAACTTGACGACTGATCAGACTTTTTGATTATGTTGACACGAGGCTTTGCAGACTAGAATCAGGATGCACAGGAGAAGCCCTTGATAAAAAGATCGAAGAAGTTGTGAGTAAAAAAAGTGACAGAGTTGTGGGATGAAAAAGTAGAGAGAAGAAAAAAAGAGAACTGAATCTGATTATAAGCAATTTGAAGGAAAGTGACAAGACTGATAGAGCAGAAAAACAAATGGATGACTTGAAGAAGTGAAGAACATAGTGCAGAAAATCTGTCTGGACCAATTGAGAAACTGTCCGATTGGGAAAAGTAAACATAGGTTCACAACCCAGATTACTGCGAATAAGGTTCAAACAAAAGATATCAAAAGAGAAATCTTGACAAACGCTCGCCAGCTTAACAGGGGAGTACAAGATCAGGCCAAAAGAATTTACATAAATCCTGATTACACCCCTGCAGAACGATTGAAAAACAAAGACGTGCATCAGGAACTGAAAAATAGAATCGTGATGGAGAGACAGACATAGGGATCAGAAACGGCAAAATTGTTCAGGTCAAGTGGTCAAACAGGTCGAACCTGGATGGCCAAAACAGAGATTTGACAATCCTCAAAAGAAAAACAGAATGTACATAGTTTTACAAATACTTCTAAGATGATGACTGTGTTTTTGAACGCGCTTTTTTTGTACAGTAATGTGGATGGTTTTTTAATAAAAAGATGACTATTAGCATTGGTGGAGGACACTAACCCAAGCATTGTAGCAATAACAGAGGCGATAGCCAAAAATCAAACAAATATTAACCTTGCGAATATTCTTTACCAGGGTATGATACATTTTTCAACCCAAACCCAAGAGAGCTGTAGTGTCATTTGTTAAAAGAGTCTTTAAATTCACAAATGTGTACTGAAATGAATGAAAATGATTTCGAAGAAAGTGTCTGGATTCAGTTTGTTACAGGGGATGGACAGAAAGTCATATTTGGTTGCATCTATAAGAGTCCCAGTGGTACGCTAGAAAATGAAAATAAGCTGATTAAACTATTGAAAAGGGAAATTTTAAAAACTTTTGACTGTGTGTGCATAACGGGGGATTTTAATTTTCCCAAAACATAGATTGGAAAGGGAGATGGGCTGGTGAGAGAGAACAGGAATTTATTGAAAGTCTTCGAGATGCATTTTTGACGCAAGTAGTGACACAACCAACCAGAAGAAGAGAAGGACAGAAAGCAAATATTCTTGATCTGGTGATCATTAATGATGAAGACCTTATTTCAGAAGTGGAGCACTTGACCCTCCTGGAAAAAGTGACCATGAAGTTTTATATTTTAAATTATACTTGGCTGATAAACTAGAAACTAAGACAGAAGACATAAAATTTGATATGAAAAATGGTAACTTTTCCCAGATGAGGGTTGATCTTAACAAAACAGGTTGGTCTGAACTGACAGAATTGAATTTTGACACAAGCTGGGGAAGGATAAAAGAGAAAATTCATGAAGCTATGGAAAAAAACATTCCTAAGTGTAAAATAAATGAAAAAAAAAATTGAAACCAAAATGGATGGATAGAAAATCATTGAAAATTATTAAAAAGAAATACAACCTGTATCAGAGATTTTGAGAACAAAAAGGCAGAGATTACCAAGCATATATAAAAGTAAGAAATGTGTGACAGTGTGGTCGACAAATCAGAAAAAGTAAAAAGGAATTCGAGCAAAAGTTAGCAAGAGAATGCAAAACTAATCAAAAAGCTTTTTGGAAATATGTGCAGTCAAAGACAAAGGCAAGAGTAGGAATCAGTCCTTTGAAATCACAAGAGGGAAAAATATAGAGACAAAGGATGGGGATAAAGCTGAGATTCTAAACACTTTTTTTGCTAGTGTTTTTACACGAGAGGACAAAAGGGACATACCAGATGTAATACCAAAATGTAAATCAAATGGTAAAGCTGTCTATGATGTAATTATTACCCCGGAACTGGTTAAAAAGAAACTTGATAATCTAAATCCGAATAAAGCGCAAGGACCTGATGCTATTCCATCTCGCGCTTTAAAAGAACTAAGCACAGAACTAGCAGAGCCTCTTAGTATCCTTTTTAACAAATCTATAGAGCAAGGAACTCTACTCGAGACTGGAAAACGGCAACAGTAATACCTATTTTCAAAAAGGGAACAAGAACTGACCCTGGAAACTACAGACCTGTAAGCTTGACAAGTGTGACTTGTAAGGTACTGGAGTCAATTGTAAGAGATGTTATTGTTGATCATATGATGAAAAATGAGTTTTTATGCCAAATGTCAGCATGGTTTTCATCAAAGCAGATCTTGTATTACACAGTTGCTTGAGGTAATGGAAGACTTTACTAAGTTAATTGATAGTGGAGATAGCATTGATGTTTTGTACCTGGACTTTCGTAAAGCCTTCGATTCGGTCCCACATGCCAGACTACTTAGTAAACTCAAATCGTATGGTATACTGGGAAAAGTTTTAGATTGGATTGAAGACTTCTTGAGAGATAGAGTTCAGAATGTTAGAGTTGGATCTTCTGTTTCTAGTAATGCTAATGTCATTAGTGGAAACCCCCCAAGGCAGCATACTGGGACCTATATTATTTACTATATTTATAAATGACTTACCAGACGGGTTAAAAAGCACATGCAAGATTTTTGCTGATGATACTAAGTTGTACAGTTCACCATCCAAACACCTTACAATGCAAAATGACATTGAGCTACTCATTAAATTGGTCTAACTCATGGAATTTGTACTTCAATGCATCCAATGCAAAGTATTACATATCGGCAAAAGAAACCCTAAATTAAATTACAGTGTGAAGTTGGGATCAAGAAGTTCAAATAATGTCTTGTGAAGAGGAAAACGACTTGGAGTAACATTTGATGAAGACTTACTCTTTGACAGACACATTGCACAGACCGTCAAGAAAGCATGCAGATGATTGGTATTACTATATTAAGAGAACTTTACATACTTGGACAGAGATACCTTTCTTAGACTATACAGCAATGGTGAGATCGATTCTTAAAATATGGCAATGTGATATGGTCTCCAAGACTAAAAAGGCAGTCAATAGAAATAGAAAAGGTGCAGAGAAGAGCAACTAATTAATACCGGACTTTGCTGATTATCCATATGAAACAATTAAGGTACCTAAGGTTACTATCCCTCAAAGCCAAAGGATAAGAGGAGATCTGATCCAAACTTATAAAATTTTCAATAATCTAGATATATTGATCAAGCATGTTTTTTTGAACTGCACTAACCAACATAACCCGTAACAGTTGTGACAAAGTACAAATACAGCAAGTTAATACTAATATAAGGAAACATTTCTTCAGTCAAGGATAGCACCAATTGGAATAAACTAACTCCGAACATAAAAACGTGCACCAAATATTAACTCTTTTAAAAAATCTTATCGATAAGCATGAAATAATAACAGACATCTGTTCGACTTTGATGGTCGAAAATAAAAACTGGGCTCGCTGTCGACCTGACCAATGACAGAGTATATAAAGAAGGCATATAAAGCCGTGAGGCTATGATGAAACAATCATCGCCCCTAAATCTGAAACCTGAACCTGATAATTGTCAATATAGCATTTCCATTTGCTAACAACATTTTTGGAGACGTTTGTTAGTATTTTGTGGTTTCTGATGTGCATAGGCAATCAATTACTGATTGTCGTTTTATTAGTATTAATAGTAAATTACAGTTTTCTTCTGCTAGTATTATATTTAATAAATGTTATGTCATTGCCGTCACTTGTTGCATCATAATCTAATAATAGTTTATGAAGCATTGTGCAATATGATATATCATGGACTTGTTTACCTGCGGGCTTCCAAATTTTAGTTCGAGACTTTTTGAAGATTCTATTGAAGACTGCAGCTCAGAAAGCAACCGTTTGACCCTATCTCACCAGACCGATCCCAAAAGAAAACTTGAAATTTTGTCCTAAGTTTGCATCCACCCCTGATTCTAAAACTGATAAAATCCCAAATCATAAAGTGCAACTGAACCCCAAATCATTAAGAGAAAAGATAAACTTAAATGCATAGTCATAAATTTTCAATCTCTTATCAAGAAAAAGGAAGAACTCAGTAATTTAGTCACCGAAAAAAACATTGATGTTGTTAATTGGAACAGAAACTTGGCTAGAAACTGGAACATCCAGCAGTGAACTTCTAATGGAGGATTTTGATATTTATAGAAAGGACAGACTTGGAAAAAGAGGTGGGGGAGTCTTGATTGCCATTAGGAAGAACTTAGCCAGTGAGTTTTTATATCAAGGCAAAAATAGTGAAAGTTTATTTTGTAGGATTGATTTTAAGAATAAGAGACCTGTCATTGTTGGGTCAGTTTACAGACCTCCAGACTCAGATGAAAATGTATGTTCGTCTATCTGCAGAGACATTTCTAACATTGTTTTGGCCAATAGGGAAGGCAATATTATGGATTGGTGGAGACTTTAATTTACCAGATATTGATTGGGTGAAGATGCCATACTTGGTAATCAATACAGTAAAATATTAATACTCAGTTTTTTGATGCCACCAAAGACCTTGGATTAGTACAATCAGTTGAATCACCAACTCGTGGTAAGGCATCCTGGATTTATTTTTTACAATTGTCCAGGCGCTTTAGGCAATGAGGAATTAATTGCAGGCCTGGGTGATCATGACATAGTTCTCTTAGAGAGCAACTTTCAACCCTTTCGAAGAAAACCTCCTAAACGTACCATCAGACTCTGGAACCAAGCAGATTTACCAAAATTGCGCAGGGATACTCATGATTTCAGTCGTCTTTTTTTGAGGTCCCATAGTGTTAAAGATAATGTCGGTGACCTTTGGAAGTGTATAAAAACTAACTTGGAATTTATTATGGATGACAACATACCTACTAAAAAAACTTCAAGCAAGAACCACCAGCCATGGATTACTACAAAAACTAAACCTTTGTTGAGAAGGAAACATCGTTTCTTTAAGAAATTGAAACTACATCCTAATTCAGAAAGTTACTGGTTAGGTATAAACAGATTAAGAGAAGGTGTCAGAGAGAATGTAGACTTGCTCACTCCAATTATGTTAATTCGATGATTTCGGAAGGTGATCATCAAAACAAGAAATTATGGTCTTACATAAGGAGTAAGAGACAGGACAACATTGGGATTCCAGACCTGAGAAACAACCAGAATAACCTATACAGGACCCTGAAGGGAAAGCGAACTTATTAAACAAGCATTTTGTTCAGTTTTCTCAAATCCCAAACCTTTAATTAACGTTAGACTAAAAGATGATGATAAACTCCTGAAATGCTAAACATAAAGTAAACAAAGCAGGAGTATTTAAGTTACTGACCAACATCAATGAAAACAAAGCTACTGGTCCCGATGGGTTCCTGGCAAGCTCTTAAAATTATGTGCCAATGAATTGAGTGAGGTATACCAATTACTTTACCAAGCTTCACTGGACCAGGAGTAATACCTGATGAGTGGCGAGATGCGAGCATTGTTCCTTATTCAAAAAGGGTGACAAAACAAAAGCAGAGAACTATAGACCTGTATCTCTTACATCCATATCAGCTAACTACTTGAACACATAATATATAGTAGCATAATGGACCATCTTGACAAATAGACTTCTTAAATAACGCCCAGCATGGTTTTAGACAGCGAAGGAGTTGTGAGACTCAACTTATAACAACTCTCAATGATTTTAGTAACTGTCTTAACAACAGACAGCAAATAGATGCAATTTTTTTTAGATTTTTCTAAAGCCTTTGATAAGGTTGACCATGAGGGCCTGCTGCTTAAATTAGAACACATTGGCATTGGCGGTTCTTTGCTAAAATGGGCCAGATCATTCCTCGTTGGGAGAACGCAGAAAGTTGTTGTGGAAGGGTCGTCATCCCATTGTAACCAGTCTTGTCAGGTGTACCACAGGGAACTGTTCTGGGCCCTTGTTTTCTTAATTTATATAAATGACATAAGTAAAATCTCTCTCCTGGAACTACTATAAGGCTTTTTGCAGATGACAGTTTAGTATATAGAACAATCAGAAGCAAGAATGATATACGCATTCTACAAGAAGATCTAAACGCTTTACAAGAGTGGGAAAGAACTTGGGAAAAAGGGAAATTTTATCCCAAAAGTGCCAAGTGTTGCTGTAATGATATCGTGTACAGACTACACGAGCCTCGTTCTTGAATTGAAAAGGTCATTTCCGCCAGCCCCGATTTGGCGATCAACGTTTGTTTACCAAATCTACAGATTACAGTTTGCTGTTCGTTAACGAAGTTTTTCGTGTGTTGTTTACGAATGATCTAGCTCGACTACAGCTACTATTAGTTGGTGGCAGCGGTAAAAACTTTCCTCCGGAGGAATTCAATTCATGAAAAAAGTATGGCATTCAAACCACCAGAAAATTTTGATTTTCAAGGCTGAAGTGTGGCCAACATGGAGACAACGATTTCTTCGTTATCGAACTGCAGCGAAAACTTACGACTGAGGACTTCGATGTACAAGTGAGGCACTAATTTATTTCGATGGGGAAGAAGCTGAGAAGATTTTTGGAACTTTCAATGTTCGTAGAAACGAAGTTGAAGACAGAAACAATCCGAATCACACATTGAAGACATAATTGAAATGTTCAATAGCACTTTAACCCCAAAGTCAACGTCATTCATGAAAGAACTGTGTTTCATCAAAGATATCAAGGTGCTGGAGAGAATGTGGAAACTTTCATTCGCTCACTCTATGACTTAGCTGAACATGCAGACTTTGCTGACAAAGATAGCGCAATTAGAGATCGCCTTGTATAGGATTAAGAGACAAAGAACTCTCAGAAAAGCTACAACTACAAGCTGACCTCACCTTGCAGAAGCAATCGTGCAAGCCCGTCAGTAAAGAGCAAGTCAAATCACAGCTTTTGGAACAAAGAACACAAGTTTTATGCCGTGAATTCACGTCCTGCAGTGGCAGTTCACGTGCAATACACAAGCTCGATTCCAAGGCAACAGAAATCATCACAGCCTGCATCTCACCTCAACTCAGTCAGAGGAAGAGGTTCCAGGAAATGGTCGTGGTGGTCATGTTTCTGCTGCTACCATCAACACAAAGGAAACCGAAACAGCGCAACAGTTCAGATGTGGATTTTGTGGCAAACAGCCTCAACATAACAGACAAGAATGCCCTGCACGTGGAAAAATCTGCAACAACTGTGGAAAATATGGACATTTCCAGTCAGTCTGTCGTCAGCAACACCCTGTAGTGAGTGCGGTAAAGGAAGAGGAAATGTACTTTCTGGGTGCCATTGACAGCAATGTTAACGTCCTTCCTTGGTTTGTGGACTTGAACATTTGCGGGAAACCGATTCGCTTCAAAATTGATACTGGTGCCGATTATCAGTCATCTCTCTTGCAGAGTACCAAAGCATGAAATCTCGCCCACCACTTCAGCATACCAACGCTACACTTCGAGTCCAGGAGGCAAAATGAGTTGCAGAGGGGTACTTCATGAGATACCGTGAACGTCAAGAAGGACTCATTCAAACTGAAAATATTTGTCATTAACTCTGACACAGACAACCTTCTTGGACGCGGTGCTGCCAGTCACATGGGTCCTTGTACAGCGAGTAGACAGTATATGAACTCAAAAAATTCGGAGAACTGGATGATAAGCTGTTAATTGTCCCCCAGTCAAAATCCATTTTGAAAGAGGATGCTGAACCATACATGGGCAAAAAGCAAGAAGGATACCAATTCCGCTTCTCAACAAAGTCAAAGATGAGCCCTTTATCGAATGAAGAAAAATGATATCATCGAAGAAGTTACTGAACCTACGGATTGGTGTGCCCCAATTAGAGTCCCCCGTGATAAGAAATCTGGAGCTGTTCGCATCTGCACAGACTTCAAGAAACTGAATAACGCAGTCAAAAGAGAGCGGTATGTCATACCCACCATTGAAGACATCCTGTACAAGCTGAAAGATGCCAAGATATTTACAAAACTGGATGCAACATCTGGATTTTGGCAAATCCCACTGGATCCAAGTACTGCAAAACTGACTACTTTCATCAGTCCTTTCGCAGATTCTTCTATAAGAGACTTCCTTTTGGGATATCATCTGCTCCCGAGATCTTTCAGAGAACTATGGAAAACATCTTGCAAGGAGAAAGAAACGTCATTTGCTTTTATGATGACATACTTGTCTTCAATGAAAACCCAGAAGAACATAGTGCGAGTGTCAACTCAGTGATGCAGAAACTTTTCAACATCGGTCTGAAGCTCAACAAGGGGAAATCAGAGTTCAACAAGACAGAAATCACCTTTCTTGGACATCGCATCAGTGGCTGATGGCATACGCCCAGATGATGAAAAAGTGAAGGCAATCAGAAACAGCCTGACCCCAGGAACGTGACAGAACTGAAACGTGTTCTTGGCATGATGAACTTTCTTGGTCGTTTTATCCCAAACATGTCATCCATTCTGCGTCCTGTAACAGAATTGTTTAGGAAAAGACAAAGAGTGGATATGGGAAGAACCTCAATCAAACGCATTCAATGAGATCAAGGAAGCTCTATCTTCAACTCCTACACTGGCGTTCTTTGATCTCACAGAAAACCACTGTGAGCACAGATGCTAGCAGCGACGGCATTGGCGGAGTGCTGCTTCAAGATCATGATGGAGTGAAGAAACCAGTGGCATACTGTTCCAGAACTCTCAACACTGCTGAGCGTGGGTACGCTCAAATCGAAAAAAGAGTGTCTGGGAGCAGTGTGGGCTTGTGAAAAGTTCGAGAGATACTTGATAGGGCTTGAGTCATTTATATTAGAGACTGATCACAAACCGCTCATACCCCTGATCAACACAAAGGATCTGAACGAAACACCTCTTCGCTGCCAGCGAATGTTGATGAGATTCATGAAATTCAATGTGAAAGCAGAATTCACCCCAGGAAAAAAGCTTGTTGTAGCCGACCACCCTTTCTAGGAGTCCACAAAACGAAGCTTTAGTTCAGCAAGTTGACACTGTCTCATCATGTGAAGAGGACATCAGGGCCACATCAACATGATCAAAGAGACCTGGCCCGCTTCGGATAAAAACTACAAGAAATTGCAAAAGAAACTGCTCAAGACAAAGTCATGAATACTGCACTGACTTACACCTTGACGGATGGCCCAAACTATATTAGTCAAGTGGATCCAGCAGTCAGAGAATTCTTCTCTGTCAAAATGAGCTTAGTGTGAACCAAGGACTTCTCATAAAAGGGCAACGCATAGTGATCCCTGAGAAAATGCGAGAAGATGTTCTCAGCAGGATCCATGAAGGACACACGCATAACTAGATGCCGTGAACGTGCAGCTAACTCTGTGTGGTGGCCTGGACTTTCATCTGCTATCGCTGAGACAGTCCGAAACTGCAAATTCTGTGAAGAAAAGCAGCCATCACAAAGAAAGGAGCCCCTCATCCCAACAGACCTACCGGATCGCCCATTTCAGCAAGTCGCAGCAGACTTATGTGAACACAAGGGCCAGCAGTATCTGGTTGTGGTTGATTACTACTCCAGATACTTGGAAATCAGCCATCTCCCTCGCATCACAACAGAAGTTGTCATCGGAAACTGAAGAACATATTTGCTCATCACGTATTCCCGAACTACTCATCACTGACAATGGCCGTCAGTTTACTGCTTACGAATTTCAAGCATTCAGTAAGCAGTGGGATTCAGACATACTACCAGCTCGCCGTATTTTCCCACAGGCAAATGGGGAGGCGGAACGTGCTGTTCGTGAAGCTAAGAAGATCCTTTCACAGGATGACCCTTTCCTGGCTCTACTCATTTCACAGATCGACACCATCAACAGCAACAGGATTCAGTCCATCGGAACTTGCATGGGTCGACGTCTCCGTACTCGTCTTCCTACCCTTCCAGAAAACTTAGAACCCAAGCTTGAGAAAAAGGAAGAAATCCATGACAGAGACAGAAAACAGAAGAAAGCAAAACAAGCACTACTTTGATCAACGCCATGGAGTTCGTTCTTTGCCAGAACTCAGACCCGGAAGAAGTCGTCCTACAGAAACTCGACAACCAGAAGGAGTGGAGTGATCCAGCAACAGTTCAGAGACGTTGTGATCCAAGATCCTACATCGTCCAAACGTCGTCTGGTCTTCTGCGAAGAAACCGAAGACATTTGAAACCACTGAGTTGTCACAACAACAGAAACTTTGTTCCTGCTCCATCCAGCTACACCTCAGTTTCACCAGTTGGTCCCAGCATGTCCCATGCCAGTCTGTCTCATTCCAAACCCCTCTCCGCCTTCAGGTCTGGAAGCTGCCAGCACGCCTACACCTGTTGGAAGACCAGCATCAGCTGCCAACGCCATTCAGTGCAACCTGAGTCCAGACAGCTTCCAACTGGAAGTTCCAGAGACAACTAGCAATGGACACTCATCAACTCCACTTACCAGTACCCTGATACCCGTTCAGGACAGCTGTGAAGATGCCTGCTCGATTTCAAGATTATAACCTGACATGAACTTTAACGATAAACATAGCGTGTTACATTTCCCCAGGTTGTTGAGAAGACTCTAACAAAATAGATTTATCTACGTTGTGTAATTGTCCATGTAAAAGGGAAGGTGTAATGATATCGTGTACGACTACACGAGCCTCGTTCTTGAATTGAAAAGGTCATTTCCGCCAGCCTCGATTTGGCGACTCAACGTTTGTTACCATATCTACAGATTACAGTTTGCTGTTCGTTAACGAAGTCTTGTGTGTGTTTACGAATGATCTAGCTCGACTACAGCTACTATTAGTGTGCGTATATGTAACAAACGCTCACCAATTAGATCAGATTATTCTATCCATAATACTATCTTAAAGAAACTAATGCTGCAAAATATTTAGCGTGATTATAGATAGTCGTCTCAAATGGAAAGAACATTACAATTTAGTATGTAAGAAAGCAAATAACATCTTAGCTTTCTTATACAGGAATATCAATGACTGCCCCCAAAAGGTTAAAGACGACTGCTACAAAACACTGGTTAGACCAGTACTGGAATATGGTTGCTCAGTTTGGGATCCTTACCATCTAAAGGACATTGATTACCTTGAAAAGATTCAGAAGAGAGCAGCACGGTCGTAACAGGGAACCACATCAGAGAAAAGGGGAATACTAGGAAGAACATGAGGAAATTAGATGGAAACCCTTAGAAGAGAGAAGAGCTTTTATTAAACTTAACACCTTTTTCAAAGGCAGAGCTAAAGTAATTGACATTCCAATGGAACAAACTAGTATTGAATAAAAGTAGCACCAGAGAGTGGCGGTCAATGTTATACCATACCTGCATCAAATATTGACAGCCACTTACATTCTTTTATCCCAGTTCTGTACGGCTGTGGAACTCACTGCGGTGCCATCAAGATTGCCACAGGTGCAATCTCATTCAAAAACAGGTTGATTCGACAGTTTTGAGATCTGCATATTGACGTTTTCTATTTTTACTTCCCCAATATTTTATTGAATATCGAGTGCGACCCCTTGTTGCCAAGTTTGCTCAGGGGCCAACAGTCTGAGTCGCACTGTTTTATTTATTTTTATTCTACTTTTTAACATGCGCGCTGGTGACTACTCGTTTTTGAGTGAACCAGTATTTTAGGAAGAAGAAGAAGAATTTGAAGTGCATTCAAGTCATCAATACTTTAAAAGTCTCGAAGATTTGAATAAGATCCCCCCTAATTGTTCTAGCTATTAAAGTGGGTACGTTGAGATGTTCCAGCTTATCTCTGTGTCAGTGTAAAAGTAATTTTGAATCCTATGTTGATGTCAGAGTCTTCAGCTTGATGAAGGTGGACATTTAAACGAAAGAAGATGCTCGAGTTGAACAAAAATTGTTGCTCCTCTTTGTACTTTCTCAATCTAAATTAACCGTCATTTTAAATATGGAGGGATCACTAACTCCATACTGAAAGTAACAAAAATAGGTATTACTAATATGGGTCAGAGAATGTCTCTCAGCTCTCTCAATTGACAATAAAGCAAGTTCTTACATACTTCTTTCGTCGGCAGACGACCTTCCATTCCGCGGAGTGGTCTCGCTTTTGAGACCTATTTAGAGTTATGTCGCTTTAAAGAAAAAAATTACAGTTTCTTGAGTTTTTATTTGTTATTTGTTTTGTTAACCATTCACCTTTTGTTTTCAAACAAAGACTATGTTCAGAATTTTTTTTGATTCTCACATTGTAATTCCTAGTAGAACGAGATCTGACAGTGGCCATAGCGACGTTATTAATGGCGACCATTTTTGTTGACATCGAAATAGTGGAAGTGGCATGTAGACTACAAGACTTTTTGATACATTTCGTGTTTCTGCTGGTTTAGCTTTGCTCGACCTTTTGTTTGTTGTTATCGTGTAAAACATTCACAATGCCTAAGAAAGGAAAGAAGGGCAAGAAGGGAAGAAGGGTAAGTTTTAAGGACTAATATCGTTTCAACTGCCTGTGATTTGATGATATTTGCATAGCTGCACACCAAATGTGTATACGTACAATCACAAATAGACATGCACACACACATAGGTTTAGGATCAGCAAAATGGTGTTGGTCGTACAAAGAAAGAGGAAGAAGAAGAAGGATTAGGAATGTAGACATCTAGGCCTTCAGGTCCACGCAAGGCGTCCTTTCATATGAATTTTGAAAACACAGATTTGTTCAATATAGCTGAGACAGTTTTCACACACACGCACACACACACACACACACACACACACACACACACACACACACACACACACACACACACACACACTACATGCACACACACAGCACAACACACACAAACATTTGGAAAGCTGGGAGCGAAGCTGGACATGGCCTTCCATCCGGGGAAGTGCTCAGTCTTGCCTGTCACCCGCAAAAGAACTACTGCTGAGTTCGACTACCATCTGCACGGAGAAAAATTGGTAAACGCCACCGCTGCCAAAATATCTTGGGGTCACCATCTGTAAAGATTTGAACTAGGACCAGCACATCAACTCCATCTGTGCCAAAGCCAATAAGACCCTCGGCTTTCTCAGGCGAAACATTAAGATCAGTTCCACCCAGATTAAAGAAACCGCTTACAAGACTATGGTCCGACCTATTCTGGAATACGCTTGCACTGTGTGGGACCCATACACGCAGCGAAACATCGAGAAGATTGAGGCCGTACAACGGAGGGCCGCTCGGTTTGTTGTGAACAGGTATCACAACACGTCAAGTGTCACCGCAATGATAAACAGGCTGGAGTGGCCCTCCCTTCAGAACCGCAGGAAAGAGGCAAGGCTGGCGATGCTTCGCAAGATCTTGTGTGACCAGGCTGTCGTCCCCATATGTAAGAACAAGTTGACACCAGCTCCTGCCAGGCAGAGAAGAGGACACACACAGCAGCTCAGCCTCATACAGTGCAGGACACAATACCGACAACATGCGTTTCTCCAAGGACCATTCGGGATTGGAACGACCTGTCAGAGACGATGATGGATGGAACCCCAGGCACCTTTGGGTCAGGGGTTCCACACAACTAAACCTGAAATGACAATCTTAGTTAGATAGTATAAGTAGGATTAGGTTGACACCCATCCCACTCCTTCCTTAGCACTTTTTTTTTTTTTTTTTTTTTTTTTTGCCGGGTTCACTCTCAGAGAGAATTTGGATCAGCTAGTCTGGAGCCTGTCTCCGGGTGAAGAGCGAAAAGTAGTAGCCTGCTGATAAAACCCACATAGAGTAGGTATCTCTCCTGTCATTTATATGCATCAGTTGCCCTTGTTTCTCTCACTATCTCAGGCTTTATCTTTCTATCTTGGCCTTTCTAACTCAGCACAACCTCCATAGTACGGCATAATAATCAGCTTGTTGATTGGGGCCGTCAATTGGATGATGATGATGATCACACACACACACACACACACACACACACACACACACACACACACACACACACACACACACACACATTAAATGTATAGACCATGTTGGCTTGTTGTCCAAGGCCTGACCACACACAGACACACACACACACACACACACACACACACACACACACACACACACACCAACATTAAATGTATAGACCATGTTGGCTTGTTGTCCAAGGCCTGACCACTATTCTAGGTTAATGCATGGTTCAGGCATGCTTTATGTTGGTGTGTTACAAAGTAATGTAATATACCAGATAAAAGAATAATCATCAGTGGAAAAGAAAAAAATGGGCAAAAATCGTGTCATATGAATATTTTAGAAAAAAGTTTGTTTTAAGTGATTAAATTTTGCCGTAGAAAAAAAATCAATGAAAACGTCTTGAAGACAAATGAGTAAGCACTGAAGATGCATCGAGGAGAAAAATTTAGCAGTTATATTAAGTAAAGACTTCAAGTTTCATCATCACATTAACTGCAAAGGCACCAAATCAAAGAAATATGAGTATGTTATAAAAGACTTTCATTCATGAACCAATTTTTTTTTTTTTTTTTTTAAACAAAGGACTATTGAGATCATATCTGCAGCATGGTAATACTGTTTGTGTCCATTTTGAAAAGGCATAGGCCTTGATAGAGAAGAAACAATGAAGAGCAAGAAAATCATTTGCATTGATTCTTTTTCTTTTCTTTTTTTTTTCATATAGGGAAAACCTGAAGCATATTGAAATACTAACTTAAGATAAGGAGACACGGGTGTGCTCTTGTTCAAATCTGCAAGATTTTCAAACATACTGTTGACATGAACATGTAATCGTTTTCCAAGTCATGAAACAGTTGTAAAGCAACAAACAGTGCATACTAGGTAGTCTTGATTGCAGAATTACTAACACAAGAGAATGTATGTTTAGTGACAGACTTTCAGCTGAATGGAATCAACATAAGAAGATCACAACTAACACTTTCAAAATTCAAAATGGTTGAGATACATAGTTGAAAAGACATAAAGTAGAAGTGTGACAAGTAAAGCATAGCATAATACTGAGCTTGTTGTCTTGTTATGTAGATGTACCCTTGTTTTGCAGGAAGAAGGGGGAAAGAAATCCAAGAAGCAGGAATCGGTCGCAGCAAGGCCGCTGCTAATTCCAAAGTATGGGAGGCACGTCTTGAAATTACTGAACGAGCAAAGCAAGACTACAGGTAAGTCACATTGTCACGCTGAGGATCTCATGTATCAGTCTGTGTAGATGTGCTAGTGTGCAGTTCTAAGGCTATGGGTGTCATGTTAATCGAACTCTTAAATTTTCAGGATGACTTTTGCTGGTATTATGTACATGCATAGCTGGATATTGTGTAAGTACAGATACTGGTAGGTATTGTACATGAATACATACACATGCAGAAACATATACATGCATGCACGCATACACACACACACACACACACACACACACACCACACACACACACACACCACACACACACACACACACACGCACACACATATACACACACACACTCTTACGCGCACAGACACACACACACACGCATGCAAATACGCACACTTGCACACACCACACACACATGCATCCCCCCCCCCCCCCCCCCCCCCCCCCCCCCACCACACACAACACACACACATATACACAACACGCACATGCACATACATGCATGTGTACTGGTAGATATGTAGATAGTTAGATAGATCGATAAGACAGACAGATAGGTAGGTGGATGCATTGATGGATGGATAGATGGATGAATAGATAGATAGACAGATTGACATAATACATATATACATACAAACATACATACTGGATGGATAGATTGGTAGACAAATTGACATAAACACATACATACATATATGTCCGTACATAGATGGGAAGAGAGAAATTGCTAACATATATATGTCTGCCAATAATAGAAAAATATAGTGACAAAATGAGAAGAAAATCATAAAGAAGTACTATCTTTTTAGTTTTTCTCAACACCTCAAACATCTCTGTTCTGTCACCAGGGAAAGTGCCAAGAAGCTGATGCTAGAAAATGATGCGCTGCAGAGCCAGATGATGTCCACAGAGCGGGACACTATCGACGTCATCACCTACCTGAAGAAGCAAGACCATGAGAAAGATGGACAGCTGGAGAGGTTCCAAAACCAGATCCGGGAAATGCGGAAAGACCAGCGGCAGGAGAAGGAGGCTCTGGTGGAGGATTTCAGCAAGCAGATCAATGACCTGGAGGAGAAGCTGGGGGAGAATGAGGGAGGTGGAGCTCATGCAGAGTGAGCTGAAAATGGTCAAGGAGTTCCGGAGGAAACGGGCCCTGATGCAGAAAGAGTTGGATGAGGTAAGTATGGCTGATAGCTTGTAACCAACATTTCCTATCATTATCTCATCTATGATCAGATAGGATAGGAATAATGTTGCTTATAGCCCAGCCGACCGCAAAGGGCCACATCAGGGCTGTCTATGATCAGATGGTAGTAGAGCGCTGCAGTTAGACACTGCTTTCCTCTGCCATAACAGACAGTGGTTATTGATCTTCTCTTAATCTCCATCACAGCCATTTGGAATAGAAGTGAAGGGGGTTTGGCACAGCCCATTTACTCTCCAGGTATTCTGAAGCATGCTGAGAATTGTTTTTGTTTTGTTGTTGTTTTTTTTTGTGTTTATTTTTTGCTGTCCCAAACCTCTGCGCTACCTCAGAGGCAGTGCACCCCACGCCGCTCATTCCGACACCCCCCGTCCACAGCCATAGCCCGGCTGCCCCCACCGCAGCCCCGCACCAGCAATTCACAGGGAGCAGTCAATGTCAAGTCGTCAAGAGGCAACCCACCGGAGGAGACACTGCACTGCTGCCGAGTCACTTCGGTGGTGTTCAGTGGCGCCTGTTCTGATCTAACATACGCAGGACAACCACCTACTAAGCCCCCTACTAACGACAATTAATTGCTTAGTTGCGGAGCCGGCGTGAGTGAGCTCTCCCTCCGGAGGGCGCCACCACGTCCGTCCAACGACAGCCCCCATTGACTCGCCGATACCGGTGACCCGACGGAAGCAAACCAAGGCCCCAGACGCGGAGAGGACATCGAAATTGAGGTCACCATGAGAGCAGGGCATGAAGGGCCACAGAATTTGAGACATTTTTTTTTTTAATGCTGATCAATGGGAATGAGGATGATTAAGATGGTGCTACGGATTTCCATTTCGGTCTGAGACTACATGACAGGGCTGTACTCTACGCTTCCTTTCATAATGTATCCTGGCGTCAACCAGGCCCGAGAGATACAGGCACCTGCAGTGTTGGTCATGAAATTTGAGCAACACTCTCAGAAACGCATCCATTAAGTGGATGAAACTCGACTGTGTGGTCCCAGTTCTTCCCAACTGAGTCCGCAGCAAACTCAACTCTGGGTAGGAGCCGGTCGGGGCAGAAAAAACCCACATGACTCTGATGGATTCGAACCCATGACCTCCCAGCCGGGAGTCCGCGACGCTAACCACTTCGCCACGGCGGCTGGTGCTGAGAATTGTTTTGCTTCCATAATACACCAACCAAACAAACCAACCGGAAAATACACCGAATGTTGACAGCTATGAACATATTATCTTATCTTGTGTGTGTTGACACAAATGAAGATGTTCGTTGCTAGCAAGTGCTCTGTGCTTATGCTGACCTGGAAGATCAGAAAAATCTAGAGCCCTCCTTTACCTGCCGGCACTATTGGGTCTGGAACCTTAAAACCCTTTGGTTCTGAGTCCAGCAATACAGTCTTGTGATCCTCAAGTCAAATGAAAGATTGGGGTGGGGGTGGGGGGGGGGGGGCGAGTGTGGGGGGGAGTGTCTGTGTATGTGTGTGTGTTGGTGTGTGTGTGTGTGTGTGTTGTGTTGTGTGTGTTGTTATATATTGTGTGTGTTTGGTTTGGGGGGGTTGGAGGTGTTTGGAAGGTGGGAAAAGGGAAAAGAAGGGAGAAGGAAAAGGGGGGGGGGGGGGTGGGGGGGGGGGAGGGGGGGGGGGGGGGGGGGGGGGGGGGGGGGGGGGGAATTTAGAAGTGACACATTGGGCTGTACACTGTTATTTGTTTAAATATCCTGCTATACAGTTTTCACCACGCTTTTGCATTATGTTTTTTTTTCTGTGATATTAGATCAATTCTCTTACGAAAAAAACAACAACCCAAAATTACTGTCATTCAACATAAAAGTCTAGACAAATTTGGAAAAGGACAGTTTTAGCATGAAGAAATGATGAAACCAATAATTCCTAAATCTGTATTTTTTTTGTTTCCTTTAAATTTTTCTTGTCCACAACACAAACATCCATCTCTCACAGTGGCAACGTTTTCAGTGTTTAAAAATCCACCCCAAAACAACAAGCAAAAAACAAGCTGTGCCTCAGTTGGGGTGATTCAGCTTTCTGCTGTGTGTCAAACTATTCACTGTAGTTGTGATATGTGGTCATCTACAGTCAAGACTTCTGTGCACTCTTCCCATTATTTCTTTTGTTTACTGTTTGAACACCCCACGGCAAGTTTGGCTGTCAGATTGCGGTCGGTTTTGACCTGTGCAGTCCACATAGACTTCTGTTACTGTCCATAGGCACTACATGCCTGCTATTTTTTTTTAAATACTTTTTCAGTCAGATGCCAAAATTACAGCCGATGCGAGGGTTGAGGTCCCTGAACCATGTCAAGCAAAACATACGGCAATCCACAGAGTGCTAGTAAGATGGGAGTGCTAGGCTATTGGTCTCCAAAAGATATCATATGTGTGCGTACATGTGTCATGTGTGTAGATGTATTGTCTGTAACAGTCTTTGCAAACTGGTTTTGCTTCATTCTTCTTAGATTCATTTTTGTTTTGTTGTTGTACTATGGTTTAGTGTTTGTTTTCTGGGTGAATTCAGATCAAGGAGTCCATGCACAATGCAAACAGAGATCACAAGGCTACTCTGGCTCTCATGGAACAGAAATTCTTGAAGAAAAGGTGAGTCTGTCTGTCTTTGTGTCTGTCTGGGGGTCTGTCTGCCTCTCTCTCTCTCCCCTCTCCTTTTCCCCTCCTCTCTCTCTCTCTCTCTCTCTCTCCTCCCCCCCCCCCCCCCTACCTCTCGGGCTCTGTCTCTTGACACTCTCTCTGTCAGTCTTCCTCCCCCATTTCTGTCTCTCTCTCTTTCTTCCAGAAAAAGTGGGTCTGTCTGTGTCTGTCTGTATGTCGTCTGCTTCTGTCTTCTGTCGCCCCCCCCCCCCTCACTCTCTCTGTCTCCTTTCTCTCTCTCTCTCTCTTCTCTCTCTCTCCTCCTCTCTCTCTCTCTCTCTCTCTCTCTCTCTCTCTCTCTCTCTCTCCTTCCTTCCTTTCCCCATCCTCTCTCTGTGTCTCTTTCACTCTTTTTTTCTTCCACTCTCACTCCCTCTTTGTCTGTCTGTTTTGTCTATCTGCCTGCCTGTCGCCTGTCTTACTGTTTGTCTGTCTCTCTGTATGTCTGTCTGTTTTCTTTCTCCCCTCTCTCTCTCTCCCTCTCTCTCTCTCTCATCTCTCTCTCTTCTCTCTCTCTCTCTCCTCTCTCTCTCTCTCACTCCCCTCTCTCACCCTCTCTCTGTATCTTCACTGATCCCCTTCTGCCTACTTCAGGTCGCTGTAATACTTGAAGGAAATGGAATATGTAATCACCTAACATGGGTTATAGACAATGTATCTCTTCCTCCCCTCCCACCTCCCCCCAACCCTCACTCCTCTGACACTTGTTCTTTCATATTATTCACTCACAACTGTATTTCTTTATAGAATGTATTCACATTACCAGATTTACTCTTGAATTCTTTACTTTATTGAGAAACATGCTCTCTCTCTCTCTCTCTCTCTCTCTCTCCTCTCCTCTCTCTCTCTCTCTCCTCTCTCTCTCTCCTCCCCTCTCTCTCTCTCCCCATCCTCTCTCTCCCCTCCCCTCTCCCTCGCTCTCTCACGAAACACACGCACGCAATCTTTTTAATTCAACTTTTTCATTTTACATGTTCCTTCATGTCTTGCTTTAACATCATTATCTGTTTTTTAATTTTGTTCTGCTTCAGCAGGGGAAGGGCTGGATGTGAAAAAGCTCACTAGTAACCCATTATCCTCGCGACAAAGAACATTGTCTTGTCTTCTCTCTGTCTGTCTGTCTGTCTGTCCGCCTCCCCTCCTCTCTCTCTCTCTCTCTCTCTCTCTCTCTCTCTCTGTCTCTCTCTGTCTCTGTCTCTTCTTCTTCTTCTTCTTTTTTCTTCTCTACTTCTTCTTCTTCTTCCGTCTGTCTGTCTGTCTGTCTGTCTGTCTGTCTCTCTCTCTTCTCTCTCTCTCTCTCTCTCTCTCTCTCTCTCTCTCTCTCTCTCTCTCTCTCGTCTTCTTCTCTTCTTCTTCTCTCTGTCTGTCTGTCTGTCTGTCTCTCTTCTCTCTCTCTCTCTCTCTCTCTCTCTCTCCTCTCTCTCTCTCTCTCTCTCTCTCTCTCTCTCTCTCTTCTTCTTCTTCTTCTTCTTCTTCTTCTTCTTCTTCTTCTTCTTCTCCTCTCTCTCTCACTTACTCTGTCTGTCTGTCTGTCTGTCTTCTGTCTGTCTCTCTCTCTCTCTCTTCTCTCTCTCTCTCTCTCTCTCTCTCTCTCTCTCTCTCTCTCTCTCTCTCTCTTCTCTCTCTCTCTCTCTCTCTCCCCCTCTCTCTCTGTGTTGGTATTTACTACAGTCAGATGTTTGTGTGATGCTTGTGTTTCAGATGCGCCTGCAGCAAGAAGCTAATCAGAAGATTGCTGAATTGGCAGAAAAAGCACACACTGAAGCATTGCGTGAGTATGCCAAAGATCATGTGCCACTTTGGTACAATAAACATTGATTTTGTTCTGTCAATCTGCACATAAAATAAGAATAAAAACCTGTGTTATCTTGCATTTAGGGTTTCATTTCCATTATCCATTTCTTTTCTCTTTTTTTTTCTTTGCTTTTTAACAAAGAATTACAGTGTTGTCATGTGTATTATGAACTGGTTATATCACATTCCTGTCTATCATTTTTGTTACTCTCCCCATTGTCTTTCTCAGTTTCTGTCACCTTTCTATGTGAGAGACAACATGCAAGTCAACTGGTGCAGCAGCTCTCTTGTCAAAAGTTGTAAGTTGTCATGAATGAATGAAGACTGTTATCTGTACTGGGCTGTTTTCTCTGTTATCTGTACTGGGCTGTTTTCTCTGTTATCTGTACTGGGCTGTTTTCTCTGTTATCTGTACTGGGCTGTTTTCTCTGTTATCTGAACTGGACTGTTTTCCTCCACAGCAACCTGGATGAGACAACCAAATCAGTGTACAAAGAGAATGTGCGTCTGTCGGAGGCCTTGAGCTACCACATGAAGGAGGGCGACTTGCTGAAGAAGGAGCGTGAGCGTCTGATGGGGGAGAATAAGCAGCTGCTGGGGGAGAAGGAAGTGAATGACATGATGGTGCAGGAGAAGGTCATCCAGGCCAAACAGCTGAAGGAGCAGAACAAAGAGGTCTGTGAAGATATGACCATAATGATGATGATGATGATGTTTGTAGGGTTTAGGTCAGGGTGAGTGAGAGAGTGAGCATTAGTGTGGGTTTGTGTGTGTGTGTGCATGCGTGTGTGTGCATGCGCATATGTGCAGACATATGTTGCCTGTTCTTGTGACATTTCTTAGATTTGAGCATATACATAGATTTGAGCCTGTACATATCTTTGACTGCGACTCTAATTCTGAACCAGTATCACTTAAAGTTAGGTTACTTTATAACTGTTAAACTAAGGAAGAGAGAAAAAGAATGTATTTACTGTTCACTTCTCAGATTGAAGTGAAGATGTCTTTTGAACTGTCAAACCATTTTTCTTTCATTTTTCAGTCCTTCATCTAATCAGGATGAAGTGACTGACTTTCTTCTTGTTCTTGTTGTTTTCATTTATATTCAGTATCAAATCCACACTTCTTTTAAGACATACACTGTATAGAAAATATCCTTGTATGTATTTAGTTAGAGCACACATCATCTTTTTTTTCCATTATTTATTTAGATACAGGCTTAACATGACTTACCTTTTCAACTGTCCAACAGCTCCAAGACAAAGTGCGAACGCTGGAGAAAACGCTGAGTCACGTGGTCAGGGAGTTTGAGACGGAGCGTGGCATGATCACTGACAATGCCCGCATCGAGAGCGAGGCAGCCAGAGTGGAGCTGGCCAAGCTTCAGCGAGTGATTGAGATGAAGACCAAAGAGATGATGAAGGTCAAGCGTCTGGCCAAAAACATTCTGGACCAGCGCACAGAACTAGAGAGGTTCTTCTTGGAGTCCCTGGAAGATGTCCGACAGGAGATAGCGGCTAATCAGTGAGTTGGTTTGTTTCTTTTGGTTTCATCTTCCTATTGTTTTGTCATAGTTTGTGAGTGAGAATAGAGGGATGACAGGTATGAAAACTGGTTCTTGAAAAGGATGGAGAACACATGTTTCATGAGTCATTAAAAGATCTGCTTCAAGTGACCGACTGAATAAAACCACTTGTGACTGATTGATTCAAACTATTTAGTCACAGTAAACCTTGGTTGTACCATAAAAAATTGAATGTGCACATACACATGCACACACATGCTCTCTCTCTCTCTCTCTCTCTCTCTCTCTCTCTCTCTCTCTCTCTCTCTCTCTCTCTCTTCTCTCTCTTAACGTGGTGACAGCCCTGATGTGGCCCTTTGCGGTCGGCTGGGCTATAAGCAATATTATCTTATCTTATCTCTCTCTCTCTCTCTCTCTCTCTCTCTCTCTCTCTCTCTCTCTCTCTCTCATCCACACACACACACACACACACACACACACACACACACACACACACACACACACACACACACACACACACACACACACACACACACACACACACACACACACCACACACATGCTTGAACACAGATGAAAGATGGACGGAGGCTGGGTGGATGGATGGATGGATAGATGGATGGTTTTAGTTTCACTTCTGTTTTGATCCTATGCATAATGAATATCATCATGGTATACTGTGCAATTATATTTAATTCATTTAGATCTGAAATCATTCTCTTGTTTCTGGTTTTGACAGCTTACTGGCTGTGTGGTAAGATATACATATATATGTGTATAATAAATTTCATCAACTGAACAGGGGATCACTATTGTCACCATATCCTTTCTCAGCTTTCACAAGTGTGCGAGTCCATGATTGATATTGTTATCACTTCGTTTCTTATCTAGTGCTCATTTGAGGATGTAAATTTGTAAAATGATTGTATTTTCAGTGCACCACACTGACACATCTATGGTCTTACATTGACACATTGTGTATGGACACCTTGTGCTTGAGTATAGTATATCTGTCGCAGGATGTCTTCCTACGCACTGATGTTTATGCATAGTTGGCCAGTATTGGCGGTGGTTGAGTTTTTCAGAGGATGCATATGGTTGTCATTTGTGTCACTTTTGATGGGAAGAATCATTGTCATCACAGAGCTTTTCTTTCAAATATCATTTCTGAGTTTTTCCTGCTTTTTTAATATTTTTTTTATGCATGGCTGTTTTCATTGTTGCTAAGGCACAGCTGTTCTCACAGAGCTTGTCTTTGAAATATCATTTCTGTTTTTGTTGTTGTCATTTTTGTTTCACCTATTGATTTTTTTTCCATTGTACTTACCACTGTCTTTTGTGTGTACATATTCACTAAAATCAGATTTTATTTTGTTTGACAACATCACATTTTGTGCCACAGAGCAGCCATCATTATCATCTAATTAAAAATACCTCACAGAGGAATGCCGTGTGAATCCTGAACATTTGATGAGTTTCATGTAATTATAAATGACAGTTAATCACATCTTAAATTTGGACATCATATACCGGGAGATTGTGAAAGGGTCTGAATGTGTACAAAAAGTTAATCACATGATATGCAAACATTCTGAGACTATAATTTAGCAGATGTTCAAGTATGGCCATTCAGATCACGAAAGGAAATGATTGTTCAACTATACATTAAATACTATTTTCTCTCTAAAGTCTTATGCCCAATGGACATTTCAGTTGCTTTTTTGTCACATTAGTAAATGCTAATTTTTATGACTTAGTGAGCACTTTTTCTTCATAAAAACTGTAAAAGCGTGTACATTAAACAAAAATCACATAATCAGGAAACTGGAACTTGACCCCCTCCTTCTTGTCCTCTAAAGAGCACAACTGCTGAAAGATCAGGATTCCAAACACACACACACACACTCTGGTACTATATCACACGGATATTCAGGGCCAGTTCTGGCATAAGAGATGAGAAGCAGAATGAAGAAACATTTTGGGAATTCTAGAATAAACAGGCAGTCAATGCAGAGATTCAGAAAGAAGTGTGGTGTGGTTTGAGTGATTTACCTGTATTTACATTATGGTATTGGTCTTGTCTTTTACTATGCCATTTTTCCCAACAGAACCCAGTACAGACGAGATGCCCAGGCTGCCTACCAGCAAAAGATGCTGGCTGCTCACTCGGGCAGGGGCGAGTATCCCAAGATCCGAACCTTCAACCAAGCAGAAAATAGCACCAACAGCGTTTTCAAAGACATTGAAGCTGCTGAACGACTGTGAGTAGCACTCATCTTTAATCTTCATCATCATCACTTGACATTGTGTGAAGGATTTCATGGGAGGACAGCCCTGATGTGGCCCTTTGCGGTCGGCTGGGCTATAAGCAACATTATCTTATCTTATCTTTCATGGGAGGTTAGCTTTTCACCTCGAATTGGCAGGACGTTACTTGACAAGTTTTGAAGAAAAGGGCAAAAGAATTAATTGGAATAAAAGAAAAAAGTCTTCCAAAGAGTCTGCTTTAAGCATTTAACTTATCCCCCTTTCAACCAGTTCAAAACCAGGGAATGAAAATGTAGAAAAAAATAACTGTTTAATATGGTACATGTAATTGAATAAGTAGCAAAAAGAGGTCAAGCAAAATATAAATGATCAGAGTAACACTATAAGCTTTGAATTCAAACTTCAGCATCTGAAGTATGATCAAATTTTATATTAGTTGAAAGTGGCGCATGCATTACAGGACAAAAATGTACAGAAGCATGTTATTTCTCCATTATGAAATAAATTTATTGGAAGGGAGTGTGCATGTGACAAGAAATCAAGAATATTTTGTCGTCTGTTTCTTTTATTGCTCATTTGTAACAATAATGTTGAATTCTGTTGTTATTGTTGTTGTTTTTTTGCTTCTTACATATATACATATATATGTATACATATATATGTGTACATATATATATACAAATATATATATAAACAAATGCATTAACATCTGCTGCCAATGGCAGGTGTGTGTTTGTGTTTGTCCATCTTTTCATCTGTCTGTCAGCTCTGTGTGTGGGTGCGTGCATGCGTGTGTGCGTGTGTGTGTGTGTGTATTTCAGTGTGGGCGTTGTAGTGTATGCTGTTTTAAGCATGGACTGTACCGGAACGGTATACCATGCTTTGGTTCTGCATGATGGCGGCGACCGCATCTGTATCTTCGTGTACTTAGCAAATAAAGTCCATATCTTTGGAATCAAGCACCGCCTTTACCTTATTGAGTGTGCGGCATACCATTACATGGTGTCAGAAGTGTAGAAGTAGAGAAGAAACCCACGACCATGGCAGAGACTGTCATCGTAAGGACACCAGATCCGCTCTGTGTCAACAGCAGCAACCCCAGTGCTGAATGGAGCAAGTGGAAGATGAAGTTCAACATCTTTCTTCAGGCTACTGGCGCAACAACAAAGCCCAACGTCGTCAAGGTAGGACTTCTCCTAAACCACATCGGCGATGAAGGCATCGAAATCTATTCGAATTTTGCCTTCCTACCAGCCAGAGACAACCCTGAAAATGCTGACGAAAGGCTCCCAGCAGAAGACCAAAATGACTACGCAACCGTCCTGCGTAAGTACGACGAATTTTTTAACCGTCGCGACCCCCAATTGATGCTGAGGGAACAGTTCTGGTATAATCTGCGTAGAGAAACCGTCCCAGACATTCGATGCATGGCTACGCACTGTAAAAGAAAAAGCTAGTGCATGCAAATTTGACAACGTCGACACGATGGTTAGAGACAAATTGGTATTCTCTTGCCATGACGACATTGCAAAGATGAAGCTGTATGACGTGGGAGCTGGACTCACCCTTCAGAAAACAGTTGAAACTCTTTCTATGAGAGAACTGACGAAGAAAGAACTGGCAAACACGAAGTCGGCAACAGTGGACGCCCTGCAGGCTGCAGAAAAGGCGAAAGGGTCATTGTCGCACAAAAACGGCCACAATCAAACGGCACGCAGTCATCCAACTGGAGGGTCAGTGAAGACCAATACATGTGGTTACTGCAACCGACGACACCCTATAGGCAAGAAAAACTGCCCTGCTGCAAAAACTCACTGCAGAAAATGCAACAAATTGGGACACACTTCGCTATTGTCTGCAGAAGTTCCTTGGCAGTCAGAGAGGTACAAGAAGAAAACCAGCAAGTCGAAAACTACTTTGTTGGAGGTGTACAGGCGAAGACACCATCAGATCCAGGCTGGCACATCAGACTGAAGATAGGATCTCAGGAACTCACCTGGTGTATCGACACAGGAGCCCAAGTTTCTGTGATGCCAGACCACATCTTCAAACCAGCATATGGGAAATACACAATCCCGACCGCCAGCTCCTTGGACCTGGAGACCAGCGTCTTTCTTTCTTTCTTTCTGCGTACGCAGGCTGATACTCCTGCGGACACTCCCTGTATAGCCAGGCAGTGGAGTTTTGTGTGTATGACCCTTTTTCATCCCGCCATTAAGGCAGCCATACTCCATCTTCGGGGAAGGTGCATGCTAGTGTCACGTGTCATCCATACCAACGGCCAAACTGGCCTTCTCTTCCGAAAGTTGGTGATGGGATTTTACGTGTGTGCAAGATGTTATGCGTGCGTTCACACACGGAACCTCGGTTTATAGTCTCATTCGAAGGACTATATGGGGAATGGAGTCAGAACCAATGTTAACTCCGAGGGAAAAATCCCCCTATACCGAAATTCGAACCCGCAACCCAGGATCACGAGTCCGGCGCTCTACCAACTGAGCTATCCGGCCCCCTGACCAGCATCTTGAGATCAAGGGTTTCGCCTTCATCAAGCTTTCTCACGGAAGACCCACATAAGTGAGAAAGTTTACATTGCAAAAGCTCCAAATTACTGCTTGGTATGCCTGCAATCCAGAAACTGGGACTGATCCATGACATTCCTGGTGCATTCACCGTGCGTGCGATCCGCACTATGCCAAGCAAAGCAAAGCACCAGACACAGCCAAAGTGGGAATCAGCCTCCTCCGAAGTTCTGGTCCAAAGAAGATGTGAAGATGAGGTCCTGTCGCTTCTTATTAGACAAAATATTGATATAAAAGGTGTCATGGTGAGGGGTCAAGAGGTCCTCCTGTCGCAATTCGCAGATGATACCAATATATGTCTGGATGGTACAGAAAAGTCGTTCATGAAACCATAAGTGTGTTGAGACTTTTGCCCAAATGTCTGGTTTAAGAATTAATCATGAAAAAACAAATGTCGTGTGGTTTGGAAGTATGAAGCATTCAAACATGAGATATATGCGTGATGAAAACTTTCGCTGGAATCCTGGAATTTTTAGAATATTGGGTATACAGTTTTGTGTGGACATCAGAAGAATAACGGATATAAATTTTGAAGGCAAATTGAATGACATTAAAAAGGTACTGGGTAGATGGAGTAAGAGAGACCTTTCTCCCTTAGGTAAGATAACAGTATTGAAAACATTGGTTTTGTCTAAACTAACTTATCTTTTGATAAATCACCTGATCCTCCGGTAAATTTTGTTAAAGAACTACAGACAGCTTTATTCTCCTTCTTATGGAGCAATCAACCAGCCAAGATAAAAAGGAGTATAGTGTGCAAACCTTATGTTGATGGTGGATTACAGATGGTTGATTATATGCTTATATTACTTCATTAAAAGTATCCTGGCTTAAACGGCTAACTTATGAAGGAAGTCTGCAAACTTTTGTGTATGCCTTATTTCCTAATTTTGTAAATTTGGTTTAAACGAATTTATTCCAGAAGTACACACAAAAGCAGTAACAACATATAAGATGAGTACAACAAGCAAAATGCTTATACACGGTACTCACTGAATATAAAAACAATGGATTGGCTGCAAAAAACGAACATGAACGTTTGCATTCAAGAAATAATCTGAAAACAAATAATAACCTGAAACAAGTTTTTAGGGAGGGAAGAGCAAAGCAAGGAAAAGGAAAATCCAACACGGAGGCAAAACAATCAGTTAGAACAAACTATCTGTGCCAGGGCAGGCAGTAGGCCAAAGGCCTCTTTTAAGACTGTAATATATTTGAGACTTTAAGTCACTAAGTAGGTAAGCTCATTGGAAGCAGACTATACACTAGTTTGAGGGAGTGTCACATAGATGACATCCTTGTCTTTGGTAAAGACAAAGTAGACCATGATGCAAAGCTGAAGGAAGTTCTTGACCGATTGTCACAAAGCGGCGTAACCCTCAACTTGGATAAATTTGAATTTTCCATGCCCCGCCTCGAATACTTGGGACAAGTGATCGATGCAGATGGGGTGAAGAGGGATCCAGCAAAAGCCAAGGCAATCGCTGATATGAAGGAACCAGAGAATGTAGCAGAAATCCGAAGATTCCTGGGATGGTCAACCAACTCATGAAGTTTGTACCCAACCTGGCTGAGAAAACCAAGCCCCTGAGAGACTTACTCCGAACAGATGCAGCATGGACTTGGGGACCAGATCAGCAAAAAGCCTTCAAACCATGAAGCAAGATCTTGCGTCACCAGTGACTCTTGCTCTATACAGCCCAGAGCGTGAGACAGTAGTTTCAGCTGACTCAAGCAGCTACGGACTGGGGCTGTCCTTCTCCAGCGCCAGGACAATGGCATGCTTCATCCAGTCGCCTATGCAAGTCGCTCATTAACGGCCACAGAGCAGCGGTATGCCCAGATCGAGAAGGAGGCATTGGCGATTACCTGGAGTCTTGAACACTGGTCTGACCTGCTCATTTGCATGTTCTTCCGAGTACAGACGGACCACAAGCCCTTGGTACCTCTGTTCTCTTCCAAGCTGATTGACGAACTGCCCATTCGCATCCAGCGTTTCAGAATGAGACTGATGCGGTTTTCCTTCGAGATCTCCCACGTCCCGGCAAGGAGCTTCATACTGCAGATGCCTTGTCAAGAGCTCCTTTGCCAACGACAGACACTAAGGACAACAACCTGACAGGCCATGTAGAGGCATACGTCAATTCTGTGCTTGTGACCATGCCAGTCAGCGACAGAAGACTGGAAGAAATCAGGTCAGAGCTACAGAAGGACGATATCCTGCGTGTGGTCATGCATCATGTTCAGACTGGCTGGCCAGATAAGACTACCCTAAATCGTCCTCTCAAACCTACTTCAATGAGAGAGGCAGCATGTCTGTACATGATGGTCTCCTACTCCGAGGGAAGAGGCTCGTCATCCCATCATCAGTGCAGCAAGATGTCCTTCGACACCTCCATGATGGGCATCAAGGAGTCAACAAAACAAAGGAAAATGCTGCCAACTCAGTGTGGTGGCCTGGCCTCTCCCAAGATGTCGACCAGATGGTGAAGACCTGTCCGGAGTGCACCAAGCATCGAAAGGCTAGGGTGGAACCTATGAAGGGGACTCCATTTCCGGAGAGACCTTGGTCCAGGATTGCTGCAGATTTTTTCCAGTACAAACGGCAAGCTCTTTCTGCTTGCCATTGACTACTACTCCAGAGACATCGAAATGGCCCTGGTTTCCAGTAGAGTCCACAACAGCAGAAACAATAGCAAGAATGAAAAAGATCTTCAGTTGCCACGGCATCCCAGACATTGTCGTGACAGACAACGGCCGCAGTTCACTGCAGAAGACTTCAAGTCCTTTGCACAGTCCTGGGGATTCGACCACGTCACATCATCACCCCACTATCCCCAGTCTAATGGAGAGGTTGAACCATCAAAGGTCTCATCAAGAAAGCCAATGATGAATACCTTGGCCTCCTAATGTATAGGAATACCCCATTACCCAATGGTTTTTCCCTGCCCAGTTAAGCATGGGACGCAGACTCAAAACCAGAGTCCCATGCCATCCCAACCTCCTCTTGCCCCAGACCCCAGATTTCATGACGGTGAAGAAGAGGGAGAGAGAGTACCGTGAGAAGATGACAACCGACTATGACAGAAGACACAGGGTCGTCACCCCAGAAAACCTGTCACCTGGTGATGCAGTCTGGATCCCCGACCTGAAGAAAGAAGGCACAGTCATTTAACGCCACGAGGCTCCAAGATCTGTGGTTATCGAAACATCTGACGGTGGCCTCCTACGCAGAAACCGTCAGATGACCAGGAAGCTCCACCAGCCAGCAGACCAGTCCAGCCCAGCACACGTACCTCCTCTACAGGTCAGCCCACATCCTGGAAGAGAGGTGCCTCCTACCCAACTCCCAGAAGACGGGACCACATCTGGAGAGAGATCCCCTGGCCAGAGCCCCTTACGCCAACAACAGATGGGTGCCAGAGGAACACCTACATCCC
>CM031598.1:107940490-107975490 GCA_018398815.1 Conus ventricosus
TTCTTGATCTGAAAGTCTGTGGTTCAATCCCCGCTTTAAATTGCTATGTTTGAACAGAGTTTCTCTTCAGAGTCAGAGCGTAGATTCCGACTCCCTCCACGACCTTTGGATCAGACTTTAAACTGAGGTTTCATGTGTATAATGCAAGCATTAAAAAAGAATCCACACTTGCTAAATCCTATACCATTCTTCATGTAAGAACAGGCTATCACATGCTAAGGGGATGATGAGAAATAAAATATGGGAAAAAAAATGCCTCAAGCATACTCATACCACATGTAGATACCATCTTCAATAATGGAAGGGATTTTGAGCAGCTAGTGTGCAGATCTGAATGGACAGAAAGCTGAGAGTGAGGGACCAGGAACAGTGCCTGCTGCTGGCAGGGAGGCAGGGGGATGGGGAACACTTGCAGACTCACTGAGGGAAAGAGGCTCGCCAGACATGAGATGACAGCTGGTCAGGCTGTTGGAAGTCAGCTCACATCGCGCTACAGAGGACATCATCAGAATATTCATTATGCTCTGTATCTGCTAATGATCTATCAGATTCAGATGTGTAGTAGTTCACAGACAAGGTTTGCTTTTTTCATTTTCTTTTACTTGCAGTTTGGACAGTGGATCATCTGAGACAATAACAACAACAGGAAAGGATTCCATGGCGAGTGTTTTTGTATCAAAAACTTTCAGCTATTTGCAAAGAGTGAAAGCTTTTATTCATTTATTTGTAGTATGGTTATATGTTAGCGCTTACTAGAGTCGTTAAACATTTTGTCATTATATGTCTGAGTTAGTTTTCCCCTTCTAGAAAAAAAAAAGAAAAGGAAAAGAAAAAAAAAACTATGTGATGGTGGCGATTCAAAGGGAGTATGAATACCTGTGGTTTCAGGGACAAAGTGACGGACGCTGATGGCAGCGCCACCTTCCTGACCCAGGCCAACCTGGCGGCAGTGCCCAACCTGGCCGAGGCCATGGCAGCCAGCCTGCAGGCACAGGAGTCCTAACCACCGTCCTCTGACGCCGCACATTTCCTGACGCTGACAGGAGAAAGGGAGAGGGAGCAAGTTGCGAGCGATAGGGAGGGAAGTGAGGAAGGGGAAAGGAAGTGGGGGAGATGGAGGGACATGGGGAAGAGGGGAAATGTGAGGAAGGAGGGAGAAAGGGAGAGGGAGCAAGTTGCGAGCGATAGGGAGGGAAGTGAGGAAGGGGAAAGGAAGTGGGGGAGATGGAGGGACATGGGGAAGAGGGGGAAATGTGAGGAAGGAGGGAGAAAGGGAGAGGGAGCAAGTTGCGAGCGATAGGGAGGGAAGTGAGGAAGGGGAAAGGAAGTGGGGGAGATGGAGGGACATGGGGAAGAGGGGGAAATGTGAGGAAGGAGGGAGAAAGGGAGAGGGAGCAAGTTGCGAGCGATAGGGAGGGAAGTGAGGAAGGGGAAAGGAAGTGGGGGAGATGGAGGGACATGGGGAAGAGGGGGAAATGTGAGGAAGGAGGGAGAAAGGGAGAGGGAGCAAGTTGCGAGTGATAGGGAGGGAAGTGAGGAAGGGAAAGGAAGTGGGGGAGATGGAGGGACATGGGGAAGAGGGGAAATGTGAGGAAGGAGGGAGAAAGGGAGAGGGAGCAAGTTGCGAGTGATAGGGAGGGAAGTGAGGAAGGGGAAAGGAAGTGGGGGAGATGGAGGGACATGGGGAAGAGGGGGAAATGTGAGGAAGGAGGGAGAAAGGGAGAGGGAGCAAGTTGCGAGCGATAGGGAGGGAAGTGAGGAAGGGGAAAGGAAGTGGGGGAGATGGAGGGACATGGGGAAGAGGGGGAAATGTGAGGAAGGAGGGAGAAAGGGAGAGGGAGCAAGTTGCGAGCGATAGGGAGGGAAGTGAGGAAGGGGAAAGGAAGTGGGGGAGATGGAGGGACATGGGGAAGAGGGGAAATGTGAGGAAGGAGGGAGAAAGGGAGAGGGAGCAAGTTGCGAGCGATAGGGAGGGAAGTGAGGAAGGGGAAAGGAAGTGGGGGAGATGGAGGGACATGGGGAAGAGGGGGAAATGTGAGGAAGGAGGGAGAAAGGGAGAGGGAGCAAGTTGCGAGCGATAGGGAGGGAAGTGAGGAAGGGGAAAGGAAGTGGGGGAGATGGAGGGACATGGGGAAGAGGGGGAAATGTGAGGAAGGAGGGAGAAAGGGAGAGGGAGCAAGTTGCGAGCGATAGGGAGGGAAGTGAGGAAGGGGAAAGGAAGTGGGGGAGATGGAGGGACATGGGGAAGAGGGGGAAATGTGAGGAAGGAGGGAGAAAGGGAGAGGGAGCAAGTTGCGAGCGATAGGGAGGGAAGTGAGGAAGGGGAAAGGAAGTGGGGGAGATGGAGGGACATGGGGAAAGAGGGGAAATGTGAGGAAGGAGGGAGAAAGGGAGAGGGAGCAAGTTGCGAGCGATAGGGAGGGAAGTGAGGAAGGGGAAAGGAAGTGGGGGAGATGGAGGGACATGGGGAAGAGGGGAAATGTGAGGAAGGAGGGAGAAAGGGAGAGGGAGCAAGTTGCGAGCGATAGGGAGGGAAGTGAGGAAGGGGAAAGGAAGTGGGGGAGATGGAGGGACATGGGGAAGAGGGGGAAATGTGAGGAAGGAGGGAGAAAGGGAGAGGGAGCAAGTTGCGAGCGATAGGGAGGGAAGTGAGGAAGGGGAAAGGAAGTGGGGGAGATGGAGGGACATGGGGAAGAGGGGGAAATGTGAGGAAGGAGGGAGAAAGGGAGAGGGAGCAAGTTGCGAGTGATAGGGAGGGAAGTGAGGAAGGGGAAAGGAAGTGGGGGAGATGGAGGGACATGGGGAAGAGGGGGAAATGTGAGGAAGGAGGGAGAAAGGGAGAGGAGCAAGTTGCGAGCGATAGGGAGGGAAGTGAGGAAGGGGAAAGGAAGTGGGGGAGATGGAGGGACATGGGAAGAGGGGGAAATGTGAGGAAGGAGGAGAAAGGAGAGGGAGCAAGTTGCGAGTGATAGGGAGGGAAGTGAGGAAGGGGAAAGGAAGTGGGGGAGATGGAGGGACATGGGGAAGAGGGGGAAATGTGAGGAAGGAGGGAGAAAGGGAGAGGGAGTAGGAAGAAGTGTTTTGATTGTGGAGTTAGACACAAAGACTGCTGACTTTACGAGACTGCCGATCGTTTTTGAAAAGCAAAATCCATTTTGATCCAATTTTTTTCTCTCTATTTTTGCAGTATGAACAGTATTTGATATTGCACATGATTGAGTCTAGCATGTTTTACCAAGGCACCTTAGAGAAAGTTTTTTTTTTTCAAAGTTAAAATGTGAATATTTATTGATAAATTAAATTGGTCACTTTTTGACTTGGACAATGGACAACTTGACAGCAAGACTCATCTGCCCAGGAAATGTTTTTTCTGCACAGTTTCTCTTCAGGTTCACATGAAAAAGAAAATGAATCTGACGTTTATCCATTGTTGTTCTAATAGAAGGGTGCACCAAACCAGCCCTCATTTATAGTTTTGATTGTTTCACTCTAATTGTAATGGTCTCAGGAGTGTGTGAAGTCCTTTTTTAAACTTTCAGTGTTTGTCCTTTAATGTTTTTGGACTGTTTCAACAGCATTGTGTTGTGCTGTGTGTTGAGTTTGTAATTTTTTTTGCGATCGTATGTTGATAAGAGATGAAAGCACGTGAGGATGGGGCATGGATGCGTTAAAAGGGTCGCAGGAGGGATTGTTGAGGAGAGAGTAGGGTGAAAGAAGAGAGGTTGTGGGAACAATTGCTGTAACTGGTGGTTGAAAGATGAAACACTATGAATACAAACAATTTGATGTGGTAGATGCATTGTAGAAGATCAATAAGAAGGTAATGATGTAAAATGTTTACTGTGATTGTTCACAGAAGTTGTAGTAATAGGGCATCATAGTTTGTTTGTTTTTTTAATTATACTTAGGGAGCAAATATTGAGTTTTAGTTAAAAAGAACACATGTGCAAGAGGGAAACCAGTACAATATGGTGAACAAAAGCTATGTCAACAGACAGAGGGGAATGCTGTCCCTATTCCTTTGCTTTTCTGTATTCTCCGAGGTAGTCTATGCAGATAAAATGCTTGTCAGCATGTTGATGGTGTCTGATGTCTTTTTCCTCCAACATGTTATCCACCTCCTCCTACATAAGCTTTAGAGCACTTATACTCTGATAAGGAGTTTGGTTTAGAAAAAAGAAAAAAAAAATCATCAAAAGCAAGTGAGAAAAATTGTTCCACATAACAGTGTAAGTGAAAAATGCTGAGCAAATGTGTGTATCTGAAGCAAATTGGTACACTTGCTTTTTCATTATCACTCTTCAGGTCATTGCATCTAAAATTTTCCGTTCATTCACCGTTTGCCAAATTTCTCTCCTCATTTCAAACCTTTGATGGCCAGAGCACAGAGCAAAAAAAAATTTTCCGTTCATTCACCGTTTGCCAAATCTCTCTCCTCATTTCAAACCTTTGATGGCCAGAGCACAGAGCTTTTTTCTTGGTTCAGCTGTCAGACTTCTTAGGCTGAAAGGATGACCTCTGCTCTGTAAATTCTTTTTTTGACAATTGCTATATTTTTTCCCCAAAAGAAAGATAATGTTGTACACCTAAAAATCAGTAGAGTCACCGACTACGGTTGTGCTGTTTTCTTACTACTTTGAAGTATGTTTTGAACAGTGTTGCATAAATGGAGCACCTTTCTTAAAGTATGTTAATGACAGTTCCCTCAACCCCCCAAAAAGGAAGATAAAATTCATGTCAGTGGTGTCCCCAGAAAAATAATGCCAAAATATTGAAATGCCCTCAGAAAAGACAAAAAAAAAAAAAAAGCCAAAACATTTATGCAAAATGAGATATTTCACAATCATGCAAAATGTTGACTTCCAGTTTTGGAGGGTCTTTTTTTTTCTCTCTTTTCTCACATACTGAGAAAGCAGTAGTGGAGGGGAGGACACTCAGAGCTTGCCAGACATGGAGATGCCTTTCATTGCATAATTCCTAGGAATCTTGATAAATACTTGCCCAAAACTACTGTTAAAAGCACATTAACTTTTGAGAGAAGTGTTTTCTCACGTTATACAGACAGTAAAAACTCTGTGCCTGTTATACCCATTACTGATTTACCATATTTTTCACTAGGCACTTAATTAAGCAATATTTAGGCAAATGGCATTCCACAATTTGTATTTTCAGTCCCTTTGGCCATAAACATATAAAAGTTTTTTCAAGGTGTACTGTTGCCTATTTTATTGTGCACAGTTGTAAGTCTTGTTGATCACCTGGCTGCGGCATCTTGTTTAAATATTATCAGTATTCCATGATTCTATTTTCATGATGCACTGGGTTTTTTTTCATGAACATTGAATCAAGCTGGTAGTATGTTGCCTTTAAATGAAGGGTATGATTTCTTTAACCATTGCCATTTAACCAATAGATTTAACTTGGCTGTCACCCCTGACATTGGGCTGCAAAGAATTGCCAGCACTTTTTTTGAAGTTGCAAAGTAAGCATTGACGATCCCCACTTGAAATGCCAAAACAGCTTGCAACAATCCCTAAGCTTTGAAACAATCAACACAATACTACCATTTAAAACAAACTTTTTTTATTATTCTTTCAGGCCGGGAAGGATTTGGAGGAGAGAAGGGAGGTGGGGGGCAGAAAAACAGATTTGCCGAGGGATTAATTTTATTGTAAACACTTTTAGTGGAACTGCTGCTGTGAATAGTCTTTTTGTGTTAACATTTTAACATCTTCAGCATTATGAACCATTACCAAGCAAACCGTCTCCACCTTTTGCCACTTTGATGTTTTATTATTGTTGCAGTCCCAAGTCTGTGATATATGTTGCCTGTGGATGCTTGTATAAAGTCATTAAAGCTTGAATGTTGTATTTACTCGTGCACATGTTGTACTTAATCGTGCGCTTGACTGACATCTTTTTCAACTGAAATACAAGAAGGTAAAAGTGAAGAATTTTTTATTAGAATAAACCAGCCAAATCAAATTTGCAATTGAACAAACAGTGAAACAAAAGCTTCAGTCTGTAGACAGGTGGGTAATACGAAATAATACAGAGATGATTTAGTTAGTTTTCCGTTTGTAAGGAATGCTCATCTGAGAGTGGGCTGCAGAAGATATCCATGATGGCTTAAAATCAATGCAAAATTCTCAATAATTCAGGCAACAAATAATGAATATCCCAAACAGACCCATATAATCAAGTCAGAAATGAAAACAGAGCTTAAAGGTAAAAGAAATAGAAGAGAAGGGATTAGCAGGATTCAGTGCTCTTGAAGTCTTTCCTGGTAGAAAAATGCATCGGGCATACATTCCAAACAGATGAAAGCTTTGACTTTTTTCTGACTCTGTCAAACGCAATTCCCCATCCCACTTCTCACTGCCCCCTTCCCCTCCCCCTCACCCCCCCCCCCCCCCCCCCCCTGTCAAATGTCTGACAAGTCTGGTATCATATTCTTAAAGTACCAGATATATTTTCACTTGGCTGATGAAAATGTTATTCTGCAAAATCGAACATAAAAAGGAAGCAGCTACTTTTTTTTAAATTGAAGACAATGATATTGTGTAAGATAAATGAAGACATTTTTAACAGCACAATGCTTCCTTTCAGTCTTCCCCATAATCATACCTCATGGTGATGGTCATTTCGGCCTCAGAGGATGGACTAAGATTCTGATGGTATATTGTACTTCACACCCTTGATTGGTATGTTTCCTCACTATCCATATTATAGAAATAATCGCAACAATGGATGCGTGCGTTATCGATACTGATCCCCTGTTGATATCTTTCCACAGCAAGGGCCGACTTTAAGGATTGTGTACACAGTGTCATTGTCCTGTGGTGTTTCATACTGTTAAAGGACAGAAAATGACCATCTACATTGACTAGTGTTTCACCTGGGCAACTGTGCAGCCATGGTCATTATTGCTTATGAATGTCTACTGTGTTGTTTATTTGATAGTTGGCAGTTGTAGATTTGTTATGGACTAGCTTCAGGTTTGTTACCCCTGAATGCCGACTATGAACAGAAACTCTGTTGTATTATCTTTATATTTCCATCCTTTAGTTAGTTTCAGCTAGCTGCTAAGAGTAAAAGATAGAGATAACAACTGTGAGATGTATTTGTCAAACTCTGAAGAAGAAGGTTTCCTTGGTTACATACATCAGACTGGAATCGAAGGAAACACCTTCCTTTTCCTGTATTTCTTGCCTAGCTGCATTCCTGAATTTCTTCAAATGCTTGAAATCTAAGATGCTTTTGATGGTGCTTAATTAAGACTGCCCTGTGTGACAGTCAAATGGAGTTTATATTAAAGAAAAATTCTTTTCAATGACAGTTACTTTGCTGAAAAGATTTTTTTTCCACTTAAACAAGAGTTCTATGGTCTTGACATCAGAGCAAGGTCGTTCAAGATGCACCCTGGTTACCATCTTTGTCACATTAGACAGTTTCTGTGAACATGTCGCTATGTAAGTTTCACACACACACACACACACACACACACACTGTGATGTTGGTCGAATGCATATATTGATTTCATTTTGGATGCATGCCAGAAATGAGTTTAATAAATTCCTTTCTTTGTAAATGAAAAAATCATAAACACACTCGTTTACATATAAGCACTGTAGTATGTTTCACTAAAATGGAGTATCACTGGCAGACTGGACGGTATCTTAACAAAACAGATCACGGAACACACACGCACACCTGCCAACACAAACAACTGCAAACACAGAACTCCACTTCTCAGAAGAAGCTGTTTAATTCCATTTTTTCTTTCCAGAACAGAGTTATACAATTCATCAAGAGGTAAGGCATATATAAATTTCTTGAACAATAGGTTAAGAGTTTTGAGACAATAAAATGTATGTGAACATTTTTGCAATTTAATTCCTACCTCTCTTTAAGCACAGCATATACAGTTCAGCCGCTAGTGAGGCCACATCAGGGAAATGCTTTCACGGACTGGAACTAATGCCAGTGCTGTTAGAAATTACACACACACACACACACACAATCTTTCAGCTGTATCATGTTTCCACCAAAATGAAAATCAGCAAGACTTTAAAATCCAGACCCAGGGCATGCACAGACAGTTTATCCTCCACAATAATGTCATGTCAGAAGTGTGAAGAAGCATGAGAAGAAACACCTGAGCCAGATAAGGAATGTTATGAGCCAGATCCACAGTCTCGCCGGTATTACTGCTATGTAATACAACTGCAGCCGTCGTCTCATACATTTGAGAGGCACACTGACAATAGTCCCAAAAGGCAACACAGTTGTCTCAACTGTTGTTGTATCTATCCAGCTCAATCATTCAGGACCAAAAACAAACAAAGGAACAACAACCCCCTGAAGTTTCAATAGTAGTTAAGCACATTAATGTTGGCCAAATCACAGACCATTATGTACATTGATCTGGCGTAGTAGCTCTTCCACATCCCACTTTTTTACATGTAGAAAGAATACTAACACACTTCCCACAATTAATGTTTCAAGTGTAATGATGCTCTTCTACGACATGAAGAAGAATCAAAGCATTAAGAAAAAAGCAGTCTGAAAAATCACACCACTTTTGACTCTGAACGATCCACAAGATAAAGTGAGAGCAACACGACATGTCTTTTAAAGGGTTTGATGTTCATGACCATACTTGAATAACTTACAAAGACTCAACAAACGACAGCGACTACAGAGCAAACATGCATATGTCAAAGTATGTGGCAACACTATGCACAAAAGAGATGTTAATACAAAGGTTCTGTCCACTTACTAATGATGCAATGTCAGGCGTTTCAAAACATGCATAACAGACTACACTTTGTGCCATACTGTTAATGATACTAGACAGGATGGCACATTAAAGACACAGGTTTCTTGGGTTGAATTTCAGTTAATTTTTCTCCAAACTCACTTTCATTCAACTTTTTCATTCAGCGCCCATCTTGCGCTGAAGTGAATGAAGAAAAATGATTGCTCGTTTATTTTCATTGTCCCGAGTGTTTTGTATCTTGCCTGGAGACCCAAGAGGTCGAAACCTGTCGTGTTTTGTCTTGTGATTCGTTTGTCTACGTTTTCTTGGCGGCTCGCTATCAATTACATTTAAAATTCACTATAGGAAGAGATGAGGTTCCCACTTGTCACTGACCGAGTGGTGTTACACTGACCAAGTGGCATTACTGTTATTATGGCCAGCAGCCCACTTCAAACCTCACTGGCTGATTCACTTTTTGCTGCAGGCAATGGCTTACTGTATTCAAGATATGGACAATATGGGTCGTCAGAAAGACTCTCTAAGCACATCTTTGGGGCAATTTTAATGTGGCAAGACGATGTTTCTAGACATTAAGCAACCACACTGATACAAACTATGAGTCATCTACTCTATAGTGCAAACTGACCACTACACTCCCTTTGATAACTTGACCTTACCACCTCCTCCTCCTCCTTTCCACTGGACTAGCGGCAATGTAGCCAGAAAGGCTGTGGACAGGAAGCTGGAATATAAGGCTTGGGGTAATGCTGCTGCACTGGCATGGAAGATGAGACAACAAACACAAAACCAAACCATATAAACAACACATAGCCAGAGAAGAGGGCATGCATGACAACAGAAAAAACAAGGTTTTTTTTCCTTTCCAACCAACATTAAAGTTCAAAGACACTGCTCACCATCTGTGACCTAGCCAATAGGGTCAACTACACCTGGTGAGTGAGGGTGACGGAACCAAAACCCTATGCCAATACCGCCAGGACGAGACATCATTATGCGCAGCAAAAATGCCAATATGCATCATGGGCACCAATGGATTTGGAAACGGTAATGTCTGATTACAAACTCAAGAGCTCTACTATGCAATCAACCAAGCACCTGTTACTTATGTAAAAAAAAAAAAGATCTAACTGTCCAAGTGAATAATTGCACATTCCGTCTTCCATGAGGGCAAAAATGGCTATCACAGTAGTCTGAAAATTAAACTTCAGCTAGCAGAACAAGCATCCTTCACTGGTCCTTTAGGTGGGAGATGTTGATTCAGCTTACAATGTATCACTTGAAGGTCTGGATGAAGCTGGCATTGAGAACATCTGGTATGATTGGGTTCCAGACGCATGTAGCATAGATAAACATGGAAGTTCTGTGGAATGTCTGTGAACTGGCTACATACTTTTTCTTCTTTTTTTTAAGCTTGCCCTGTAAGAGATCATGGAGTACGAGAACCCAGTTCCAGATGTGGCTTCCACGAAATGAGGATGAAAAGGACAAAATCCAAACAAAAACATGTACATAAAGCGCTCAAACTACATGGTGCAACCACTGTGCAAACCGCATGCAAAATGCCACTTTAATTTACCCTGTGAAATCATCAGTTTGTGACACATACAACTACAGTCTGCATGCTACTCATGTACACACATATACAAGCCTTGTTCATACACACATCTCTTTTCACACATGTACCCTTTCTTCTTGTTAGCAAAATGAGAGTTGCAAAACAGAAAAACTAACTGGCAGCAGCATAGCCCTGCTGAATTGAGATGCCACATCACAGCTGGACATGTGGCAAATCACAGGGGAATAAAGAGGTTTTTTGGGATCAAGTAGAAATGAAGGATGATACCAACCGAAGCTAAAAATCATACAGAGAAAAATCATGAAGAGGGTAAGAATGTGCAATAAATTATTTCACAGGGGTCTCATAATTTGTTGTTAATTGACTGTGGAGGCATGTAAATCTTTCACCATCAACAAAACTTGCCAAGTTACCAGCAACCTGCCATTAGTAACACTTGTTCTATATAGAGACTGCTGAAAACCCAGAAGGGGTCACAACCTTCATGTACTATCCACTAACCGAGTTCAACATCAGAAGAGGACTTTTGGTCGTGTGACTTTCACAATGTTTAAGTTAAGCGGACAGTATGAGTTCTGAGTGACAGCACCATAATTTCCATCCTATTTTGTTGTCCTGTCACTGGACGAATGAGAGATAATTAATGGCTGTGCATCAGCTAGAAAGCTGACAGAGCTTGTCAGCAAACTTACTGAACAGCAGCAAAATGGTTTTGACTGTGGCAAAGAGAGAGAGGAGAAGTAACTGATGACAGTGATTCCACCTGGCTCGATGACAACAAACACAACAACAAAGAAGACTTCTGTCATGTAGTCGGCCATAAGACTGTACTGTACATATCAGGACAGACTGTACTGTACATATCAGGACAGACTGTACTGTACATATCAGGACAGACTGTACTGTACATATCAGGACAGACTGTACTGTACATATCAGGACAGACTGTACTGTACATATCAGGACAGACTGTATTGTACATATCAGGACAGACTGTACTGTACATATCAGGACAGACTGTATTGTACATATCAGGACAGACTGTACTGTACATATCAGGACAGACTGTATTGTACATATCAGGACAGACTGTATTGTACATATCAGGACAGACTGTACTGTACATATCAGGACAGACTGTACTGTACATATCAGGACAGACTGAACAATGGAGAAAATGGGCAAGATTAATTAGAACAGAGAACAGTGTGATTGAACTTTTTTTATCTCACTGAAAAGAATTTCAGAAGACCAGGAGCATTTTCCTACATAGCTGTATAATGTTATGAACTAATTTCAGGTACTAGGTGTCAGAGGGAAAAGACATTTTTCAAAACTTGTTTTTCACTGCACCACACCACATACTAAAGTTTTCCGTTTGGCCTTGACTTGAATTACCTTTAACAAAACAAAACAAAAAAATCCGCAGTATGCTCGGCAACATACTGTGCACCTAATGTCTGGACAGGATGACACAACCACTTCAGTTTAAATGGCCAATGCATGTGCACAAATATTGAAATAGGGATACCAAGGGATCGTTCAAAACAAACAGTTGCCCCGCCTTTGGAAGTTCTGTGCTAGTAATTTTCACTCGCTCTCCTCAACTCTGTCTTATCAAAACAAAAAAAGTCCGTCTTTACTGTTCCTTGTGTTGCGCTTTAATGGATCGTTCCCCTTTGTTCCTAAAACTTTCAAAATTATTTTAAGTCACAAATCATGACTTGCTGCCTTGGCCTTGTAAGCTTATTTCTGGTCATAATCCATGACACATGTCATTTTTTTGTTGTTGTTGCAAGGCCAAGAAGGCATCTAGTTACGCACTCCGTTTGCCCATAATGTTTGTATGCCTAAAATGTATTTCTGGTTACATTTAAAGGCTTTATTTTAGCCACTGTTAAATATATGGGTTCAAGAAATCAAGCGTAATGGCTGGCACTTCTAGCATGGCCGAGGGTTGTCCACTGTAAGGATATGAATAATTCAGCTCCCATGTCAGAAATTGTCTTCATTGTTTGTTTGTTTGTTGATGTAAATTTATTTCTGAAAGTGATCTTTTCAGGATGTGATCTTTTCGGGTGGGACTATTTTCATGTGAGAGTTGGACAGCCTGAAAAAACTATGTAGGGACAACTGGTCTATAATGATTAAAACTACAAAATTATAAGTACAAATACTGCACATCTTTCAGCTGATATACGTGTCAGCTTGTAAGTTTCAATTCTTAGATTTTTTTATAATGTAATAATAACCAAGGATATCTCATTCTCTGAACTGATTACATGTTAGGAAGAATGGGAGTTGGTGCTCAAGAAGCCGATACGAGAGCTGCTGCTTAGTGAGCTACTATTGTTTCATCGACAGACGTTTCACGTCTTTTGTGAAAGTTTCTTCAACACTTCAGAAAGCAGGAAAATAGGTTACTTTACCAAAACAAGGAAACGATAGAGGTGGGTGGGATGGGGGAAAGCTATGTGCATGATCAGGAATGTCCATATGATCTATTGTCATCATATCTAGCTTTGATTGCTTGACCTCCAATACCTTTCTTATTCTCATATCCAACTTAGTTAGTGTGGACATGTACCAACATCAAATCTATGGGCTCTTTTACCAGGCTGGAGAAGTTTGATTTTTTTTACAACCCAGTCAGGCTAGTGGATGAAAATTTCATTAGCCCACCAAAGTTTTCACCAGCCAGATATTTTAAAGGTAGAACCACTTTTTACCCCTAAACGGATAGCAAGTACTGACAAAGAAAGCAGAATTCAATGAAGTAGTGGGAAATCCCTGCAACACTGTTTGTTTAGGCGTTCAGCAGTGCCATGATGACAGACTCACAGTTTTCAATGCAGTTGACAATGATCTCTTTCTTGCCATCTGACCCCTACCTGTCTTTGCTTATGGCGTTGAAACATTGTTCTGATGATTGCAGAGATCATTTCATGTTATTATACTGGAGTGAAGACTTCAGTGGCAAAGTGAAAAAATTGGAGCTCAAACATCAACTGACAGTCAACCTGACAATATTGATTAGAGGCTACTGTATACCTCCATGTATATGTCTGTGAAGCCAGCCAGATTTAAATAACAACATCAGCTTTGTGCATGACTAGTGAGAATGCCAAAGTTTAAGGTTATTTCAAATTAAAATGAAAGCAATTAAGTTTTAAAAAATTCTGAGAAATGATCGATGCAGACAGCCAATTTTCATGATAACCTGACGGGCTTCTGAGGGGTTTGAAATCCTCTTGTCACACTGTGTCTGCACTCGCTTCAGGCAACTGACTTTGTCCAGCAGGGATTAAAAAGAGATTTAACGTTAAGGTTTCATACCCCCCCTCCCCACCCCACCCCAAAAAGTCATCACTGGACACCAAAACATGCATCAATGAATATTATGGTGCCTTCAAAATCATATAACATGCAAAAAAGAAGTTTTTTTCTTTTTTTTTAAAATGAATATTTTTCTATTTTGAAGCCATCCTGAAACGTACCATGCCTTGACCAGGCAGACTGTCACACAGCAAGCAGTGACCTGGACATGTTGTGTTGGCAGATCAAGGGTGACCCAAGGAAACATGAGACAGTGGATAATTATGGAAAAGCTGCTCCAGCGGTTGCTCGATATACACAGAACAGTAAAACAGACACAAGAGCCAGTGTTTGAAAAAAGGTGGACAAGGACCAGGTAAGGTAATGTTGCTTATAGCCCAGCCGACTGCAAAGGGCCATATCAAGGCTGTCACCACGTTAAAATCAACTCACAAGTCATCAAAAGAAAAAACAACAAAAAAACAACTTTCATATGTCTCTTCAAAAGACATCTTCTAAAAGCGTATCAGAAACTTCATTAAAAAATCTTTCTTCCATAAAATCCTAGATCAGATGAAAAGTGTTGATCTCTTTCAGAAACTCAAAAATTACATCAGGGTTTTCATGGACTCTGCCCTTTACAGGGCTTTAACAATTACACTGTTTAATAGTCAAGAGTACAGCAGCCTTGCAAAAATGTCTACAACTGGACATGAAGTCTTTTTTGGTTGGGTGGGGTGGGGGGGGGGGGGGGGGGGGGGGAATAAGAAGTACAGGTGTACGAGCTAGGTCAGGTGAAAGACAGAGAGATGCTGAGAGCCAGAGTGCAGCAGTTTTTAGCACAATATTTCCAGAATGTGGGATTATCATTTATATTAAAAGATCTGAACTGAATGTGGAGCATACTGGAACACCTTCCTGAGCTTCAGGTGAAAGAACTGAGGTCCACATGTACATGGTGCACAGCTCTAAACCATGATAATTTAGTGCTACAAAATCTTTAGAAAGATGGACATAAACATGCACAAAAAAAAAAGAAAAAAAAATCCATCAGTTTTCATTGCTACAATTTAATAACATACCATTGTTTTTCTCACTGAAATCCAAAGAAACTATTGCTGAGACAATTCAGCAGCAAGTACAATTTCCTATCTGCCTCAGTTCCAAAGAGCTTAATAGACATCTATCATTGTATTTATCTAATGATCTATCTATATACACACAAGAAAAAGGTTAAGCATTACTGGCACAAAGTATCTTTCACCTTTTACTGTGATTCTCGTGCTTGATGAATCAATGCCCTGAGAAAATGTCTCACACACACACACACACACATTCACATAAAGGCATGAATGCATGCCGTCATGTTGAAACAAAAAACACTATAGCACCCAACACCTTTTTCCCCCCAAAGCAATACCATGCATCAACGTCAATCAACAAGATAAATCAGATACGGATGTGAAGAAAGAGCAAAAAAGAAATGATAACCAAAACTCAAACCATACATGGAAGAGACAGACTAAATAAAAACAAGCAAAAGAATAGGAACCGATGAGAAAATTCATCCTGAGAAAGTAACATACAATCTGGGAAGGTAAGCAAGGGTGATGGAATGAATATTTATTAAGCATATTAAGGAACAGGATATAGGTCTCTTCTCTCTTAATATATACATGATGGAAGAGGCAGACTAAATAAAAACAAGCAAAAGAATAGGAACCGATCAGAAAATTCATCCCGAGAAAGTAACATACAATCTGGGAAGGTAAGCGAGGGTGATGGAATGAATATTTATTAAGCATATTAAGGAACAGGATATAGGTCTCTTCTCTCTTAATTGATACATGATGGAAGAGACAGATTAAATAAAAACAAGCAAAATAGAAACCGATGAGAAAATTCATCCCGAGAAAGTAACATACAATCTGGGAAAGTAAACAAGGGTGATGGAATGAACATTTATTAAGCATATTAAGAAACAGGATATAGGTCTCTTCTCTCTTAATATATACATGGTGCAGGGGGTGAGGAGGATGGGTTGGAGGAAGAAGGGGTGAGAAGGGTATGTCTCACTGCCAAAAGCATTTATGTCAAATTAGAATAAGGCATGGACAGGTATGTGTGCCAAATAAAATAGCGTATTATGTATGGAAATAAAATTTAAAAAGATAATGCTTGAAGTATTCATAGAACTGTCGACATTTGAAAAAAATGATGCCCCCTTTGTAGTCATCTATTTTTAAGGTTTCAACTGGTAGAGCTAGTAAAGGCACTGAAATTGACACAACCCTTATTCTTTTTCACAAGCTCTTATTCACGGAACAGCAGAACAACTAGCATCCATGTCAAACACAGAGGAGGAATTTTCACTCCACCCGAGTTTTCATATAGATTGGCATTTGTTATACATGATCAGTGTGTTGCAACGACAAAGAGTTGCTTCACTGTTGTTCTGGCTTTTTATGTCACCAAGCTACTGCCGACAGATTGCGGTGAACTAGAGAAAGAGTATGGTTGTGTGTGTATGTATGTGTTGTGTGTGTGTGTGTGTGTGTGTGTGTGTGTGTGTGTGTGTGTGTATTGTGTGTGTGTGCGTGTATGTGTGTGTGTGTGTGTGTGTGTGTGTGTGTGTGTGTGTGCATGTGTGTGTTTGCATGTTTGCATGTGTGTGTGTGTGTGTGTGGTTAATGTGACAATTGTGAGTCAGTGTTTATGTTACGCCTGTGATTGCTTCAAGTGACGTCAACCAGTTTCTACAACCAGCGTGGGAGAAGTCAGCAAACGAGCACTGGCAGAGTATTCATAGCAAGAAAGGGAGAGGGGCGAGTCAAACAGGTGTGGCAGAGGAGGTGGGAATGCAACAATCTGGAGTAAGACTGCTTGTTTTACTGGAAATTTTTCACCTGCAAACTGACATCACTCAGCCTCACTGCTATTCAACAATAAGCAATGTGCACAAACCGAAGTGTTGCGTATTTTACGGATTGGAACGCTTCATATCCCTTTTTTCTTTAACTCTTTCATTCCTACTTTTCTATGAACCATTACTTCCTCTTGTTCCTAGATTCTTATAATACGAGTATTCCCTTCATTCCTGGATTTAGAGGAGAAAAAAAAAAAGAGTAACGTGAGAACTGCCACGTATGCAGTAGCAAACCGGCCAGAATAGAGCAGCGACCACTTTCCCATGCTGTAGGGGCCGTCTGGCATCCATTCCATTCATAAACACTGCCGCGTGAGCGACCCGGTCATGACGTGTACTGATGACCCAAAGTTGAAAGCGCTTACCGTGAGAACCCATTTTCCAGGCTGCAGGAAGGAAAGAAGGGATTTTGTGCTGCCCAGTTTTTCGGGCTGCAGGAAGGAAGGGTACCATTTCTGCAAACTGGAAAACCGGGTTGTAGGGATGAAAGAGTTAAGGATGGCAGTGGAATGGTGGATGCATGGGTGGGGTGGGGAGTGCAGGCTTTATCTATGTAACCTATGTTGAACTAGTCAATGTGTGTGTGTGTGTGTGTGTGTGTGTGTGTGTGTGTGTGTGTGTGTGTGTGCCTGTTTGTGCAGGCTTTTCCTCTGTAATGTATATAAGACTAGCAAGTGTATGCATGCATGTGGGTGTGGGTGTCTGAGAAAGAATTTTTGGAGCAGCTGTATGCATATAAATGTGTGTAGGTGTGCATTCACTTGCGTGTACTTGTGTATAATGCATGAACAGAAGAAAGAAAATGTGTGCGTGTGGCAGTAAGCGAAGGAAGAAAACGTCATCACAGGTACTGGCTGTAAAAAACTGACTCTGACAGACTAAAAAAATAAAAAGAAAGGGGAGGGGGAAAAAAGCGACAAGATACATTACAATTTTCCCCTTTGTTTTTGTTTCGATGTTTTCAGCTTGGTAAAGATTTCATTTTGATTTTGGTTTCATCAGAAAGAAAAACAGATAACAAAACAAATGCTTTTTTTTTTTTTTTTTTTTTTTTTTTACTGGTTTCCTTCATTGGATGAAGAGCTTTTCTTACATGTAAAAATGGCTAAAATTCTGTGACAAAGGGGAGATTATTTACATACACACCTGCTGGCAAGTAAGGGATAATCATGGCTTATAGCCCATTATAAACAGTTAAACATTTTGCAAGGTTTTCCATGTGCATTCATAAATACTAACATCAGAATCAAGAGCCCATCTCTAATGATTTTGTACATGATTATCATTCTGATTTTTGTCCTTGGCCTCCTCCTAGGCAAAGATGCTAAAATGAGATTCTTTTTTTTTTTTTTTTTCATTTTCACCGAGGTTTTTAAAAGTTATGTGCAGCACAGGTGTCTCGAAAGTGTCACCAATGAAACAAAAGAAACAAACATACACTATATTTTCTCCTTGGCACCATACGTCATGACACTTTGCATTTTAAAATGTAGCATGTTAAATCATATCAACAGCACACTGCCCGTTCACACAACAATCAAATGACAAACTAAAACAAAATGTAGAAGACCGTTCATCAGTAAAATATGAACTCATGCACGCTGTAAGGATATCATGCATTTCAAACTGGCTGTTAAATCGAATCATACAGTCACCCAGACAATCATTAGAGCTGGTAGCTGCTGCACAGTTATTGTGCAATCAAGTTGATTTCTTCATCTCACTTACGCAAACCAACAGTCGACACTCAAGATTATCCCCAAGCTTGTACGACTCTTTTTTTCATATTAAAAATACATTCATCATTTTCCCCTAAACAAACCAACCAAAACCCCACAGAGACAGTAACAAATGACTGTAATGTTGTTGGCTTCATTCGTTACCCAAACCTAAACACTTCATTTTTTTTTTTTTAAAGGAAAATAAAACATGGATGCAAGTGTATACAAATACACAGGCAATTTTGTTAGGTGAATTTCATAACCAAACCTGAAGAAATGCATGCCTCTCCACACACAGTCACACACACATACAGTTCTGTGAATGCCACTTGAAGCACTCTTAGAGACAAAGGACCTGACCACAGTATTGGCATCAGCCTACAGCCGTGGACATCATATCAAATTGACCAGGAGAAGGGAGATGAGGGACCCCCCTGCCAGACCCAGGGTCATGCCAAAGGTCATCACCATGCCCGCTCCTTCCGCAAAGTCCACGTCCACATGGCTGCACACAGGGAAACCTCAATCATTAGGCACAGGAGGTAAGATAAGATAAGATAAGATAATGTTGCTTATAGCCCAGCCGACCGCAGAGGGCCACATCAGGGCTGTCACCACGTTAAAATCAACTCACCAGTGCACAGGAGGTAAAGGGTAAAGTAGATTGTTAGATGTGGATAGAACAGGTTAAGCCCAATAGACACTGTGGGAAGCCCTGGGTAAAATCAACCATGAACCGTAGGAAACATGTGGTTGAACCAATAATAATACTCTCACCCATCCATACTCACGCACACACATACACATATAGATGCGCACACACACTCTTACCTACACACACACACACATACACACACACACACACTCTCACATACACACTCTCTGTCTCTCACACACACACACTCTCTCTCTCACACACACACACACCTCTCTCTCTCTCACACACACACACACACTCTCTCTCTCTCTCTCTCTCACAACACACACACTCTCTCTCTCTTTACAACACACACACTCTCTCTCTCTCTCACACACACACACACATTGCCTGGTTCCCTCAGGCAGCTAGTGAAGGGTTTTTCATATCTATAGTATATTCCCCCCGTTTTCTTCATTTAAAATTTTTTTTTTTTTAATTCAAATCTTTGTCAAGTCGTTGCTGTAATGACTGAAGAATTGTTAACTTGCACTTGTTTTCTCCCACTGTTTAATTGTTCAGCAATATAATGTTTGGTCAATTGGTGGGAGATTGCATCTCTTAGGAGATCCAAGTAAAGGTTGTTCTGTACAATTCTTAGCCACTCACAATGCTTGGGTTATTGAACAGCAGAGCTGACCACTCAGACTGTTCCATATCTTTTGATCTCCCTTGCATCCTTGAATGGATCCTCAAGCATAGGCTCAAATATTGTCCCCTACATTTTATACTGTTTGCATAATGCTTTTAGTTTTTCAGCAACTTTTTTCCTCTCCACGCTTTCCTTTTGTTCCATTTACTACCCTTCGCTGGCTGCTTTGGGGTGCTGTTGGATTCTTTTTTGAACCCTTGGTGATGAGAACACCACAGAATTATGGACTTTGGTGTGTCTCTATATGACACCAAGAGCACAGACACAATCAGCTGTGTCTCCCTGATGAGTCTGATCTAGCAGATGAAAGGCCTAGGAACAGGCAATACAAATATAGATCTGTCTTCGAAGGAGAGTGTGATGGTTCCCTCAGGCAGCTAGTGAAGGATTTTCATATCTACAGTATATTCCTTGTTTTCTTCTTTTTTTTTTTTTTTTTAAATTCAAATTTTTATCAAGTTGTTGTAATGACTGAAGAATTGTTAACTTGCACTTGTTCTCTACCACTGTTTAATTGTTCAACACACACACATTGTTACTAACACATAAATCACCCTCCCATACAGTCACTCAACATACACACCAACACATGCTCACAACAGTAAAAGCAAACAAAGAGAAGAACAACAACTTTAAACCCTCTGTACCGGGGCCCATGGATCATACTGAGGTGCCGATGTAGCCGTTGGAGGGGCCCATGGCGATGTTTAGGCGATGGCCAGGCGTCATGGTCCAGGAGGACAGGCAGATATTTCCCCTGTTGCCATGCTTGATATTGCACAGCATGAACAGCGGGATGAAGCCCACACGTAGCGGGGCCAGTGTCACAATGGCGCACTTCTGCCCGTTCCTTGGCTGAGAGAGACACAGACAAGACCATGGAAAGGGCGTCTACCTCAAAATTGAACCATTATATCCATGGAGTAAATTTAGTATTCCATGACAAAAAAAAAGTATTTTTCTTACTTGAACTTTTAATATGGATCTTCTATTGCGCAATTCTTGCAGCCAACTCACTGCGCTTATACTTCACTCCATTCACACCAACTACCCACAAGTGCACTACACACATTACACCTATAGTTGACCATCTCATTAAAAAAATTATAACAATATTCTAATGACCTCATTCCTTTCACCCCTGCCCCCCCCGCCCACACTCACACAGTGACAGTCGCACACATGTATGCCCCCCCCCCCCCCCCCCCCCCCCCCTGTTTTTGGGCACACTTGAGCAATTTTGCTCTCACTAGTGTCGGGAAACATCCTCTTGAATAGAAAACAAGACGATCGGTCGTTGACAGGGACGCATCAGCCACCAGTCTTACACATCATCATCTCAGCGTTTGTCACCTGCTGCTCCACCAGGTCCTCCACTAGACTTCGTCATCACTCGCATGAAGGCGTAATTTCGCTGGTGGCGGCATTATCTGTGTCAGTCGCTCACTATGAAAGATGGCCGACCATGGTGTAAGCGAGTACGTGCAAACTGGAACTTGGACAATAATTTGCATCTTCAAACAGGAATGTAGCCAACGTTGCCGATTTTTGTATTTTTGTCCTATTCAGCATATTATCTTATTTTCTATTCAAATTTTGTAAAATATGCTAAAAAATTTGTAGGGTAGACAGGTCTGGTGTGTGTGTGTTGTGTGTGTGTGTACACATTTGTGTGTGTAAGACACAGACTGAGAGAGAGAGAGAGAGAGTGCGTGCGTGTATTTGTGTGTGTGTGCGTGTGTGTGTGTGTGTGTGTGTGCATGTGTTATATGTGTGTGTGTGTGTGTGTGTTCAAGCAGACCCCAAGCTTCATTTCTTCTAATTGATAGAAAGAAAAACAGAGGAAAAAAGATGGAAAAGAAAAAAAATCATGAAAAAAAATCAAATACAGAAATGACACAAAAAGGAAGAAACGAATGAAAAGTAGCTAAGAAAAATAGAAAAAAGAAAAGATGAAAGCCTTCCTTGTTGCCCTTCTATCCTTATGGAAGAAATTAAAAAAGAAAAAAAAGAATATATAAAAAAAAAGTCAACATACAACTAAACTCAGTTTGTAGTACAAAAACCATTTCACAGTTGCTCTGCCTTTTTAATTTTTCTTTTTGTTTGTTGTAGTTTTCTTCAATCCTGGGATTCCAAGCAAAAACAGCCAATAGATTGTAACCAAGAAACAAGTGAGCAATTCACAGATAACACATGTAGGCCAAAATCATAGAAATTCTAGAAAATATCAGTCTATTTAGATTCAGATAACAAAAACCAGAATTACAACTTCAAAAATCAAACTAGGTTTGGCATATGGACCAGCCAATGAATCTTAGTGGTTCACTTCACAGACTTGGGGAACAAAGGCTTGAATCCCATCAATAAAATTAACCCTTACGCCGCAGACGTTGCATTTCTGCGACCATGTGGTCCACTGCTGACGTCGCCGAAATGCGACCAACTAGGATTACCTAACTCCTGATACTCTCACTCTCCAAGTTGATGAGATAGAAAGCCAGCTATAAACGTCATAGTTGGGGGATTCCCCGACCTGTGCTCACAGCCATTTGCTTCGTCAGAGCGCTGTTCAGTTTGGTTTTTCATATCGATTTATACCGATTGTTCTTCTATTCACTTTGACGTCACAACCAAGCACTTCACGCACTTGACCTCACCGTACATTTACCACAGATCAGGTGTTGGAAATATTGAATAGATCGTCAGTTGATTCTGATTCAGATGAAGAAGACCCAGATAGTGACTAGGTAACATTATGGGATTGCAAGAGCTTGACCGAATTGCTGCAAAGTGAGGCGATGGACACATGTCAAGTGGTGTGAATGCAGAGAAGACGAGAGATCAGAGCAGACGCAGACTCAGTGCGAGTGCCCATTGTTTTGGCATTGAGCCAACCAGCAGTGACTGACAGTTAAAAGTGTATGTAAGGGGGCGAGCAAGACAAATAGCTAAGACTAGTAAAAGGCAATGCACTTCAAACACAGCTGGCTTGCAGGTCGAGGTTGAAGGGGCGTGGCCGACTGACACATGTCAGAGGTGAGCAGCAGAGATGTGTTTGAGTGGGAATTATGATCAGCTTGAATGGCTCCCCAGTTCCAGAAACCAACAGGCACATGAATGACTTTGCTTTCATAAAATAAATATTGCTTTCAACAGTGAGAGTGAAAGGGATGTGAGGTGTGTGTGTGTGTGTGTGTGTGTGTGTGTGTGTGTGTGAGTGTGTGCGTGCGTGCGTGTGTGTTTCCTTTTTCTTTCTTTCATGTGTACAAGTTAGGCATAAGACTGTGCGCGCGCGCGCGCGTGCGCGCGCGCGCGCGTGCGCGTGTGTGTGTGTGTGCGTTCCCTGCTATTGGAGTAGTTGGATTTATGGCTGTTTCTTCCATTTTTCTGTTGGTTATACCATACTTTCTGGTCTTCATTTGTGAGTGGAGTATTTTTCCTCCCTTGCACATATGCTGGTATGAAATAAGAGTTGTTTTTTTTTAAATGGCTGGCGATGGGGATTTGTGCAAAACAGAATGTCTGGCGGTGAAAGGGTTAATATCAATGGGATTTAGTTTTCAGCCCTCTACAGTCTTGTGTAAACACTGCTGGGTGAGCTACATCCTAAATGACAATGAATGGGACCATACAGTAGACTTTCATCCAATCTATAGGATGTCTGTGAAGTAGTTCATCACATCCCCTCACCTAAATTGTAGGTGTTTGCAACTTGGCACATATGGAAAGAACAGTGGCACAAATCCTCAAAGCAAAATGGATCCCATTTGCATCATTATCCTTGCCTTAATTAATCATCAAAAACACAAAAACACAACAATGACAGATTCTACGTCCCTTTTTCCACCATTAGCATGGCGACATTGGTTTCAGTGACCTATCATTTCCATGTCAACAATTAAGTTGTGTCAAAATCCAGGATGCTGGCAAACACCAGAGCTGAGAGTCATGTTGAGCTATATGAAGAATAATGGCATGACATATTCAAACAAGCTGAAAGTCAAAAATGCCTATAACATCACCATCTGCTCATGCAAAGTTACCCCGATCTAATTCGGCTATCACTTCAACATGAATCTCAGTTTAAGATTGTAATGGAGTATGGTTGTGAAAATGAAGTGACAGACTCGACTCTAGAGACAAATCCTCCCTAAGTCTGGAGACAAATCCTCTCTCAGTTTACTAACGCAGTACAGTCATAAAAGGGAGTTTGACAAGCAGACAGTGGGCAAATCGACTGCAAAGCGCGGAGCCTCATTTTGGTGGTATGTCAGGCTGTGAGGAAGTCATGACCAGAGGCAAAAGAGACATGCTACTGAGAGTGCACTGAAGACGGGGCAGACAGAACACCAATAAATTAAAAGAAAACAAACTGAAAAAAAAAAAAAAAAAAAAAGAAAAAGAAAGAAACGGCCCATGCACCGCACACTCACGATCTCAACCCAATGGGTGGCGGTCCTCCCAATCAGGTCACAGAGGTTAAAAAGCAGGAAACACACAACAGGGGAGAAGAAGGTGTCTGCAACAGTCCGGCACATCAATTGACACAAAACATCACATCTTCTGGTCATCCTCATGCTGGCCTCTCAACTGAGGAAAGCAAAATCCCCCGACATTCTGCTGAGGTCCAAGGACATGCCATCCCCTACACCCCCCCCCCCCATTCTCCCTCCATCCCCTCCCTCCCCCCAACTCCTTCCACTCCCTGCCCCTGGAAATGTTAAAACTTGCATTCAAAATGGCGTAATCCAATGCAACTCTGATGGTTGAGTGAGTAGTGATGTATCATTCACATGTCGATCCACCCATAACAAAGACCACTTGCTTGTACACTTTTTTTTTTTTGGTCAATCTTTCACTTTGGCAACATCTTCCCAATGCACAATAGAACAGCATGACATCATTTTGCCTTTAAACTGGCAGATACCTTAGACAGAACTCTGCGCTTCAGATGAAGAAGTTTACGTGAGACCCAGTGATGTTATAATCACTTTTTTTTTTTTTTTCATGCTGAAATCATCCTGTCAGTTTCTCATTTTCACATTCTGTCAGTTTCTCATTTTCACATTCTGTCAGTTTCTCATTTTCATATTGCTCTGAGACCTGCCTATCTGCAGCAAAATAGAAACACTGTATGTGACACAACAGGGACATACTTCACAACATTTCCTGAAGAGTATATTTACCAATAGGAGTGACAGGACTTGAAATGAAAACGCACATACATATACTACGTGTACATCCACACACACACACACACACACACAAACACGCTCATACATACACACACACATACACACACACACACACACACACACACACACACACACACCTGTCCAAGGGTCTCCAGGTGTGTAATTGACGGAGGTGATGAGGGCCACCAGGGAAGGGAAGCAGGCCAGAGTGACAAAGAATATCAAGAACACCGAGGTGAAGTAGGGCCAGACCTGACACACACATCATCATCGTTAGTAGACTATCAAAAGAGAGAGAGAGAGAGAGAGAGAGAGAGAGAGAGAGAGAGAGAGAGAGCAAAAGAGAGAGAGAGAGCAAAAGAGAGAGAGATGTCTATCCTCCTTCAAAACTATATTTAATTCTCATCCTCCACATATATACAATCACTCACTCACTCACTCACACACACACACACACACACACACACACACACACACACACACACACACACACACACACACGCACCAAAATTAAAAGTACATCAGTGCATGTGTGAAAGTAATCATAGAGAAATGTGCACACACATGTAACACATGCAAAGACTTGAGTATCATCCAAGCAAATGTTGTGTACAGCAACTGTAACTTTTGTTCTCAAGCATTTTATCAAAGTGTTCACTTTCAATGTCTTGCTAAGCACAATGTAACTAACCTACACAGAGGTAGGCGCTATTATCATTATTACCATAATTATTGTTATTACGAGCGCTTATAAAGTGCCTATTCTTGTCAGAGACCAAGCCCTAAAGCGTCTTACAATGCATGCTCTCATTTACTTAATTTTGGGCTGCTTACCTGAGTAGAGCCAACAGAAGAGCTGCTGCTGGCCCTTCATTCAGTTGTTTTCCGTGTCATTCAGTGTCAGGTCACTCAAGTTTCTCATTCATATTTTCATTCTTTCAGTGCAGGCTATGTGTCTATGTGTCATTCACACAAATGGCCGAAACTGGCTTTCTCTTCCGAAAGCTGGTGATGGGATCTTAAAGTGTGTGCTATGCATGCATTCATCTATAGCCTCATATGAAGGATGTTTTGGGAAGTGGAGTCAGAACCAATGTCAACTCAAAGGGAAAAATCCCCCCCCTGTACAGAAACAGCCCAGCGGAGATGTGAGCCAGCAACCCCAATATCACCAGGATCATGAGTCTGGCGCTCTGCCTACTAGCTACAGCAGCCCGTGAAATTGAAAAAAATGTGTATCTCAATGTTTTGATCATAGTACGTCCCAGTTCTGACTGTGCTGCACATTGTGTATGAACCCAGGTTAATCAAACACAACACTAGGCCCAAAGACACAGGGGAATTTTGCTTGGTGGGTTTGGCTCTCCTCAACGGTACCTTCTTCAGAATGGACGAGAAAAACTGTCGTTTGCTCAGCAGCTGCTGAGGACTTGGCATCTCCACATTGGAGTCGTACACCCCCTTGTCAGAATCCTCTGTCGAAGAATTTATAGTACGCTTAATCAAACTCCTACAGAGAAAAATGTTAGTATCCGTTATGCTTCAATGACATTTCGAAAATATAATATGTACACTGCTTCAAACAAAACTATGCGGTTAAGTACTTACAAGTCTTAAATCTAATTCAATTCAATTTTTTTAAAAAGCATGACACTTGTAAACAATTCATATATGACAGTGCATATCAGGATTTCAAAACTACATAATAATTCCTACAGTGAAGCGAAAACGCCACCAAAACCTCCAGCAAGCTTCAATACAATACGCTTGAGAACTTCACAAGGAACAAACAAGGCAGAAAGCAAGAGACTAAGAGAAATAAATGCAAAAGAAAGATCCACAGAAGTGCAACCAAGGTAAGTCCAATCCAAAGGCACCAAAAGCGTTAGAACAAGCACTTCTGAAGCACCCACAGCTATGTAAAACATACCCAACCATTTTCAAAAAGAAAGCCATGCACACTCCATGAGAAGTATGTCTGCAGTTGCTTCAAATGTTTATGGCAGTGTGTGAGATGAACGAGAAGTGGGAAGTCAACACTGAGTTCACAGAGGTTACAACATTTCTGTTCATCATGTGAGTGACCCCACTAATGTTTTAATGTCAGCGACACAGAAACAGATACATGCACAACAAACGACATCCAGTACTACATTTTCATACAAAATTTGGTTTGATTGAAACTTCCAGTCTTTATTCAGTCATTTTTCCCCCCAAGCCAAAAGTACCTGATGCTTCTAATAATGAACCAATGGCTATGGGAATGTTACTTTAAAAAAACCTGGCAGTTAAAGGGTTAATATCATGACGTGACAATAAATCCTATTCATCAGAGGTTGCATCTTGTTCTCTTTTACAGTGACACACAAGCACAAAGCATATGCAGAGTGTGTGATAAATTTAGACGTAAATGAATCAATTATAATAGTGACACAAAACATCAAAGCTAGAAGGTGAAATGAAAATCATGCGTAACTTACTCACCCCTTTAACATACCTTCTTCACTTTACATACATCACACAGCCTAATATATGTTGAAAAAACAAACAAGCAAACAAAACAACACAACATTTCAGACCAGTTTTACATATTTCATCAGAAAGATCTGAACTTAACTGTTGTTGCTTTAATTTAACACACAAAAAAGTCTTATCAAACAAATCAAATGAGGAAAATAATAACTTATTCGTTAACTTACGGATACTGCCATCATTGATGCGTGGGAGGACTCTGTTTTTGCCTGTCATGCACGTGCACACAACAAAAACAACATCAAATACAATGAAATGTGAAGAGGGACTGCTACGCAGAATTCACAGAAACCAAATCATCCATTTAACACATCCAAAGCAGTGGACTTAGGTGACCTTGAAAACAATGATAAAATTTTCCACGAGTTGTGAAATATAACAAATCAGTTTATATACAATATGAAACTGGTACTTCCAAATTTTGGTTGAATTTGTTCAAAATAGCTCTTTCATGTGGACTATCTTACACGTTTTCTTTTCCCCTTCACAGACACATCACCCCCCCCCCCCCCCCCCCCCCATGCTCAAACACACATACCCCCCCCCCCCTGTCAGCTTGTTTTACATTCCTACAGCTGAATCTATTAGTATCTTGACACAATACTGCAGTTCACAACCCCAAAGACGCTCTATATATCAATTTCATCTTTCTGAAAAGTCACCCAACCCACTGCCATCACTGAAACAAATACAGCATGAACAGGCTAAATAACAATGAAACTACCAGACCAGTGATACAGCAAAACAGAAAACCAGCCACAGCACGATGCCCATTGTATATCATACAACAAGAAAAGCATGCTTTGCACCACATGCAAACCCCCCCCCCCCCCCCCCCCCAACTTAGTTAACTTACCGTAATTTCTTTTTAAGCTAGATATGTTAATTGAAACAAATGCAGCATATTGCTCATGACACAGCAAAGCAAAAGTTAATAAACAGCTGAGGTAAGTATGTCACAGACTTTTTTTTTATAAAGACAATAACATTAATTACAAGCAAAGAAACCAGTCAAAAGAGAATCCTCTACATTTGTTCCATGTTTCTTTATTTTTTCTTTGATTCATTTACATGCAATTAATGTCAGAGCAGAGATAACATTTCATTACAGTTTTTTTTTCTTTTCCAAAAGTGATTTTCATCTCCCTTCCACCACCTGCAACTGATGGCATTAGACATTTTTAATCCTTCCACCAACTGTTCTGGTCAGTATTTTCTTCCACCTGTGAAACTTCATGTTTCTTTACCTGAACCTAAATGCACAAGTTCATTTTTCAAGCTGCAAAATTGGATGCGTTCACTGATCAGTTGCTAACTTGCACAATGTCTGGTCAATCAACGGAAAACTCTTATTGCCTACAACAAACAGATGGCGCTGCATATCACTGATCATATGCTGATGTAGCAACATGAGCTGACCGCTACAGGGTGGCTGACCATGTTTGTTTCAGCATCAGAAATGCTGACAGATGTAAGGCAAACACATTAAGACATACCAAAATGGTCTTCACATGGGGCAACGGCACAAGTTTGATGCAAAGGTAAGACTTTCATTTCCCCCAAAACACTGACAGTAGTCTGATAAATGCTGCTCTTTGTTTTGTCAACCACATACTGAACACTTTTGTTTCTTTTGTTAACCACATATTAATCAGTATTCCTATATGAAACCAACAATCTACTGAAGCAATAAACTAAAGCTAGCCACAATGGATACCAGCACCGAGTTACTGTTGGACACAAGCATCATACATTGCTCTACATGCACTTCATACATGAAGATGATCTAAAATGCAACACAAGATTCAAAAACAGGTTTATATATAACTAATTCTCAAACAAGAAAACAGTGTATGCTCGGTTTTCATCTATAAAATAGATTCAACATGAAAAATAAAGATGACATACAGTGTTGAATATAGAAAAATTATACTGAGCACATACTCCAGAAAAAAACAGTTGCTGAAGAAAATAGGACAGTACAGCCACAATCTTGGGTCTCCAAACTGGTACAAACATACCAAAACCTGCAACTGCAGCACTTCTAATTATTCAAAGTGAATTGCATGCTAAAGACAGTGAATTTCAAGAAAATTTTAAAAGTCAGATCCCTTACACACACACACACACACACACACATGCACACACACACACACACACACTGTATGATGGTGGTGGTGGTGGTGAGAGAAGTGATTAGGGGCCCTGGTTTTATGTTATTATGTTATCTGATCTTTTTCTTTAACTGATTCTTTTCTTAAGCCAGTCAGCTGTACATTTTTTAGGTGGTATGATTATATGACGAATGTTAAACTTTGAGCAATGTTAAACTGTTTATCTTAAAAAACGTCTGTTGCTTGTTCTATATATGTCTGATATGCTCTCTATTTTTTCCTTGTATGATATCTGCTGCACCTGATATAATTTCTCTTTTTGGAGTTGATAAAGTATTTCTTATCTTATATCCAAACTTCTTACACTTTAGACTGGGCAAGTCCCTACTGTACCCAAGACTGTAGCTGTGTATATGACAAAGTGAACCATGCACCCAAAAGACAAGAAGACCAAAGAAAAAAGCCAAATGATAAGCATACATGAACTTGACCACTTGACGGCTGAACAGTACTAAATGTAGGCAGGTATCATGTATGGAGTTTTAAGACAAGTAAGATAAACATTCTGTGCAGAGTTAACTGTCTTTGTTTCATCCCAGCCCCACGTGACACAAAACAAGACAGACAATGGTATTTGGTATTGTGATCTGTCTGCTTGTTCTCATCATTAAAATACATTTGTCAGTAGCAGTCAAGGGGTTAAATGCCTAAATACGGCATCATTGCGGCCAGCTTTCTACAATCTCAATTCTGGAACCAGGTGATTAAGGAGGAAGTAAGGCTTTTCACACTGAAAGCATTCCGAGTCCCCACTGCTTCAACTGATGAGTGCAGAACTCAAAAACAACACATTCTTTTTTTGTGAGCTGTATGTAATTGCTCACAGAACATCATTTCAACTTTGTTCTGCAACACATTACGAAACCTTTCCAAACTCCACAATTCTTTATAAAAATTTTCCATTTAATTTTTTTCTAAATCTAAATCTGGGATTTCAGGAACAATTTTTAAACTAGGGAAAATCCTGAGAAATCCAGGAGGTTGGCAACTCTGCAATGCACATGCACTGAAATAAACTGAAATGAAGAATCAATATATAAGACAAAGAGACAGCAGACAGACACAACAAAGAAATATGTCTTACAGCTGCATAACACTGACCAATAACGGAACAGAATATCTGCAGATATTGATAATACTGGTAAATATGCTGATCAGTTTCTGATGTTCTAATCATGAATTTCAAAAACATGTCAACAATTCCCACATTTAGAACAGTTTGGCTGAAAAACAAAGACATTACTGCTTACTTTGTCTTTTTCTCAGATCACCTAGCTGTGTAAGCTACAGTTGTTAAAAAAAAAAAAATCCAATTTTTGGTGATGAACACATGCTACTGTCACCATGCAAAAAAAAAAAAAAAAAAAAAAAAAAAAAAACAACGACAACAAAAACCAACAACTTACGCTGATTTGCCATGTAAAACTTGGAGAATTTCTGAAAAAATAAAAAACCACAAAGCTCTGTGCAGCTGACCTCACAGTAAAAAGATAACTTAAATGACCAAAGAAACCGGAAACAAATTTAAAATGAAGCAAGACGTACATGTACTCACATAAAAAAATATGACATTGGAGCTAACTTGAAAACAACGTCATGAAATTTCATCCCACTTCCCATAAACAAAACAAAAACTAAAGATACAAACTTTCACATCACAACAAGTCAGCTACAGGCAACTTTCAAGATAAATACTACACAATGTTTTCAATCTTATGGCATTCAAATTGATTAACAAGACAGTTATAACAATCCTAAAATACCCTTTGTAGGAAGTATTTTCACCTATGGAAATTGATTTTGATCACATGAAATTGTAATATAATCAATTATACTGAACAAAAAATAAGGACTGGATGAAAACACAGGCACGCTAGCAACTCCTCCATCATTAAAACAATAACTTCACAAACATTAAAAAAAAAGAAAAAAAAAAAGGAAAAGGTGAGGGTGGGGTGGGGGTGGGGCCGAGTCTGAAACAGTGAAAGAAAATTAAAAAAGACAGCAGCTATGAATTCTGCATATCAGCCTGTGCTTGGATCCCCTAAGAAATGCAACCTCCCACCGACTGACCAAACAATCATATGTTGAACAAACAAGTAATAGGCCAGAACAAACACACACACACACAAAATGCAGAGTAACAATTCCTCTGTCATTGACTTAACAAAGATTGGAAAAAAAAGGAAGGAAAGATGGGAGCTGACTGTTAAGGATAACAGGTGTGAAGATGAGGACATCAGAATACAGACATTAAATCCTTCAAAGCAGTATTGGTAGACCATGATAGCCTGTCCCCAAAACAGAACCATTTGTATTGCGTGCCTCCAGACCTTTTGTCCCCTGATTCAGACTCATCAGTGGAACATGGATGACTGTGTTGGCAGTCCTCCCCTTGGCATCAGAAGGAAATATACCACCTACAATTCTGAGGTAGTTCACCATCAACGGTTCAGACAACAGAATCCAGTGGCATGCCAAAGCAGCCACTGTAGGCTAGTAGAAAAGTAAAGCACTAGCCTCATAATCCCACTTCCCCTACCGCAGACCTCTAATCCACACTTCCCCTACCACAGACCTCTAATCATAGTCTAAACCACAATTCTCCTACCACAAACCTCTAAACCACACTTCCCCTACCACAAACCTTTAAACCACACTTCCCCTACCACAAACCTCTAAACCACACTTCCCCTACCACAAACCTCTAAACCACACTTACCCTACCACAAACCTCTAAACCACACTTCCCCTACCACAAACCTTTAAACCACACTTCCCCTACCACAAACCTCCAAACCACACTTCTCATACCACAGACCTCTAAACCACACTTCCCCTACCACAAACCTCTAAACCACACTTCCCCTACCACAAATCTCTAAACCACACTTGCCCTACCACAAACCTCTAAACCACACTTACCCTACCACAAACCTCTAAACCACACTTACCCTACCACAAACCTCTAAACCACACTTACCCTACCACAAACCTCTAAACCACACTTCCCCTACCACAAATCTCTAAACCACACTTCCCCTACCACAAACCTCTAAACCACACTTCCCCTACCACAAACCTCTAAACCACACTTCCCCTACCACAAACCTCTAAACCACACTTCCCCTACCACAAACCTCTAAACCACACTTCCCCTACCACAAACCTCTAAACCACACTTCCCCTACCACAAACCTCTAAACCACACTTCCCCTACCACAAACCTCTAAATCCCACCCCAGCAATGAGACTTCCTAGAAAGGTATGCAAGCTGGCCTCTAAATCCTTCTTCACCTTCTTATTAATGCAAAAAGAAAAAAAAAACCTTCTCTCTCTAAGGTCCAGTTTTAATCACTAAAGCCCAGTTGATTGAACCAATCTTTTTCAGGACTGCAAACTCATACAATAAACAAAAAAGACAGATAAAAAAAAAGTCAGACCATCAAAAAACTTCACCAACTAAACAACCCTGTGAAAGAAACAAACAAAAGAAGTGGTAACGACATGGTAGTTTAACTATTGATACATTGAGGCATACAAAATCAGGCTGCGATGATAGCTTCAGGCATTCCCATAAGTTTTTCCATCCCAAATTGGATATTTTAACAACAACAACAACAAAAAAGTGAAAAATTAATGAAAAACATTTCAACAACACGAAAACACATTCAAAAATCTGTATGGACACACAGTGCAGAATGAACAGTTAGCGTCCACCCAGGAGAGTGTGACCACTTTTCATGGTCCCTTTGCCAGGTAACATGTCGGGCACAGCTCTCAGAACATTTTGTGAGTTTCAAGAACAAAGACAGAGGCATGGTCAACAAAGGCAGAAAAACAATAGATGACAATGAAGTAAGGCAAAAATGTACAAAGAAGGCACAAAGAGAGAACAGAAAAGATGAAGTTATTAGCACAGAACTTCCAGAAGGTGGGGCAGCTACTTATACTGCCACAGCCCCCAAATCCCACTTCTGCCACACACAACATGGCAAACTACAGTCCAAACCCGATTCTAACTGCCACACAATACATAGAAAAATGAGCAATCTACCCTTAAAAAACTCACTTAAACTAACAAATGACACATACGAAAGTAGGAAAACCAGCCTCTTAATTGCACTTTACCAACCGGATAATACAACAGAAGGCAACCCACCCTCTATATTCCTCTTTGATGACCTCAAGATAATAAAAAGTAGACAGCCTCCCAATCCTACTTCACGAACCACATATTACTATGAAATTTAGGCAAAGAAGCCTTTAAATACCACTTTACTTATCAGATAATTGAAAGAAAAAGCCAAGAAACTCGCTTCAAAATCCCACTTCACCAACCACATCATCTACAAAAAAAATATTTAAAAAAAAAAACATGCACAAAACTTCTGCAAATCACACTTTACCAGCTACGTAACAGAGTGTAAAAGTTAAAAAACAATAACAAAAACTACCTCACTTACGAGGTCTAAAACCCAACTTAATCTACTAGGTAATGGTAAGGTAATGTTGCTTATAGCCCAGCCGACCGCAAAGGGCCATATCAGGACTGTAACTTAATAATCTACTAGATGTTCAAGTAACAGTAGACAAACCAGCATCATGACTCCCACATTACCTACCAGATAATACAAGGAAAAGTAGGCCAACAAGGCCAAGGCACAGCAGACCGTGGCGGTGAGGAAAAAGCCGAAGGCGCTTCCTTTGGGGTTCTCCCCAATGGCAATGGCAATGATGTTGACAACGGCTGACAGCGTCCCTCCCACCGCCTGCAGGCAGTCACCACAATGATGCACTTTTCATCGCTGTCACTGTCAGAGTTTGGGGGAAGGAAGAGGGGACAGGCTTGCTTTGTCCTGACCTCGGCATTTTCTCCTTGGGGTATTAGGGTATATCTTGGAGTTCTTGACAGTGGTAAGTGTGTGTGTGTGTGTGTACGAGTATTACGTGATGTGTGTGTACGTTAGGTCTTCAATTTAACGTCTATGCACATCATGTGATATTAGACGAACCTAATCTATAAGAATAACATTAACAGCAACAGCAAAAAAAGGGATAACTAACTATAAAACATCAAAGAATAACCGGTCATAACAAGGATGTTACTAAAACACCAGTTCCCCTTTTACAAAACAGAAAAAATAGGACTTTGATGCAATGAAACAGCAATTTTACACATTAGTGATAAATCGGTTACAACTGTATCCAGAGAACAATTAGGTAGAGGTGGTAGATGAGGTTTTAACTGCTTGCAGTGGAAAAGTATGTGGGAATTTGTTATCATTTCACCACAAAGGCATGTTATATTTTTGCAAAGCTTTGTGTGTATGTGTGTGTGTGTGTGTGTGTGTGTGTGTGTGTGTGTGTGTGTGTGTGTGTGTGTGTGTGTGTGTGTGTGGTGTGTGTGTGCGCGTGTGCATG
>CM031598.1:107977990-107987990 GCA_018398815.1 Conus ventricosus
GTGTTGTGTAAGCATGAATGTAGGCCTTTGTATGTGAGTGTGTACGTGTATGTATCTGTATATGTGTCTAAACTGAACAATAAACATATCAATAATCTGAAATACAACAATGAGTGGGACAAAAATAACATATAGCAAGAAAACAAAAATCCTTCACTATCTATGACTGGTGAGTTGATTTTAACGTGGTGACAGCCCTGATGTGGCCCTTTGCGGTCGGCTGGGCTATAAGCAACATTATCTTATCTTATCTTATCTTCACTATCTTAAACAAAATGAGTTAGCTCAAAACTATCTAAATAAAAACCCCAATCGGACTATGTATTAAGTATTCAACAATTTTGATCAGAAGAGAATGATTCGAAAGTAGATCTTGCAAGTTTTTTTCAGAAAAAGTATTGGATCGTAATGATGTTGGTAAGAAAGTAGTCAACTTGTGACAAATGAACAAAATGTGGTTCAGTGTTATCTCTTTATCACAAATACAGTTAGTATTCTTACTAAACTTTGTTTTCAAAGCATTTAGCTTTAATCGAATTATAAGGGAAGATATTTGTCTGGAATAATAAACTGGAAGATCAGGCATTTTTCTTAATACAAGGTCTATTGGATAAGCTTCCCACTGGTTGGATGAAATCCTGGTAGAGGTATCAACATTTGTTTGAGCTCTCTTCCGTGCAGTCGATTCAAGGGTATGATAACATTCTACTACAGACGGTTTTATTTTCAACTCAGAAAATGACCCTGTTTTTTTAGCACCTTTTTTCGCAGCCCTATCAGCCAGTTCATTTCCAAGTATACCACTATGCGAAGGAATCCAGAAAAATTCTATAATAATGCCTTTAGACACCAGACAGTATAAAAGATATCTAATTTCAAACACAAGGTCGGGTCGTGTCGATATATTAGAGGAGTCAAGGGCAAGTAGGACTGATTTTGAATCTACAAAGAAAACTATCTGAGCGATGTTAATGGAAGATCTGTTAGAAACTCCACTGCCATCATTATAGCTACTAATTCGGCTGTGAATATAGATAAATTGCTACCCAGAAAGAACGATCTTTGAGTTTTAAGGGAAGGAATAACAAATGCTGCACCAGCATTTCCATCATCTACAACGACACCATCAGTAAACACCTGAAAATGATTTTGATATCTTTCTTGTGCATGTGATTTTGCTAAATTTTGTGATTAGGAGTGTGTGTATGTGTTCTTGTGTGTGTGTGCATGTGTGAGTGTGTATGTGTTCTTGTGTGTGTGTGAGAAGAGAGAGAGAGAGAGAGAGAGAGAGAGAGAGAGAGAGAGAGAGAGAGAGAGAGAGAGAGAGAGAGAGAGAGAGAGAGTGTGTGTGAAAGGGAAGAAGAGGACAGAAGAGGGGAAAGGAGAGGAGGAAGAGGCATGGAGGATGGAGATAGGATCAAGTATCTACCATATTTTGGGAGCTGGAAATCACTTGGATCATTGGGCATATGTAATTTCTTTAGATTGTATCTGTCATTCCATGTGATATCAAATGGAATGAAAGATATGAGAGTCAAAAGTGATGTTTTGCAAATATCAACAAAACATCACTTTGACTATATGCAGCAATAAGTTATCCCCATGCCCCTCGTCCCCCCATCAAAAAAAAAAAGATCCCTAAACCTTAACTATTTTTTAAAACCAACAACAACGAAAATAAAAAAGTAAATAAATAAAATAATGATATTATTGCCAAATTTGGGATTCCTTGAATGATTTTGAACTTAAGGGAAAAAATTGAGAAGGCAGCTATCCAAAGAAAAGCAGCATAAATTCATAAATATAAACAGAGCTCATGCACGAGTAAGTTAAAAAAGAAAAAAAAAAGTCTCACATGAATCTGTGTCCACCTCTACGAGGACGACAGTGGCAATAAAGATGATGATGATAGGTACTAAGGAGATCAGCACACGGATGTTGATGGACACACTGCAAGACAACCGCATATCTTAACAGTCAAACATTTAGCAATGTGCATGTGAGTGAGCCTAAGTGTGTGCACAATGCATCAACAGCTAAAATGTTTAGTAAAAACAAAAGTCTGCATCTGCTTTGTTACTTTTTCTTAATATGTATAAAAGTAATACACTGTTCAAAGGCACATTCTGCGGCACAGTGTAACTGTTCAAGATTTGAAGTTTGCGTCTAGCGAAGAAGAAACGCATAACTAAAACTTGGCGGCAAGCTTTTTTTTTTTTTTTAAACCAAAAAAAAACAGCACCACATGTTTTTTCTGTCAGAATATGTGCCCAGTGAAACTGCTAATATTCTGCCTGAAATTAGTAACACCCTGACTTCCATGTACCAACATTCTTGATCAGAAAAGAGCCCACCTTCCCCCTCTTCTTTCCCAATACTTTTCTATTTTCCAATTTTTTTTTCAAACCAACTATTCTCTCTTCTCTCTCTCTCTCTCTCTCGCTCTCTCTCATCCATATGCTTCTATTCAACATTCTGTGAATTGCTGAACTCGGATTAGGAATTAAAAAAACAAAAAGCATGAAGCTTACTGTGTTAAAAGAAAAAGTTGTCAGCTTACCTACTATACAAACACTTACATCCCACTTTGTGCCTAAAGCCACATTTACACATAATTCATTATAAAAGGCGCATGCACTAGCAATAAAGTGAAGTGACTTTAAATTGTGACAACAATCTCCAATTCAAATACTTCACATACAAGCACTGTAGTTCCAAGTTACACTGCAGACACGTGCCCAATGAAGGCCATGTAAAAACGCACAAAAACCACAACAATTAACTACTGATCCACCTGTGTGCTGTTGTAAGGACCAATTAACTCACTGATCTGTCCCCCATGGGTAATCCTGCATTTCATTCACATTCCAGTTATTTGGGCATATTTGAGCGTTGCCATGCTTCAAGCCCTTTGTTCCAATGCTTTGGGCCAGCTCTTGCAATTCGAATCCAGCCAAAACGGCTTGAATTTTTTTTTTTTCCACCTCGAGTCATTTCAAAAGTGAAAATGCGTGACCATGATAGACAACAGTCCACTTAAGTGGATGATTTAGCGGCGGCCCCTGCATCGCTGAATCAATCAAAACTCAACCTGGACTGAACAAGTGTGATGAAATCACTTCAAACTTCAGTGGTTCTGTGTCAGGGGATCAAAAATGAGTGAATCCGTGTCAATATGGATTGATTCCATTTTTATCAGTTCAAGGTCAGTGAGCACAATGGTCAGTTATAAACATCATCAACAACAACAACACACACACACACACATATCAAACCACATCCACTACTACACTTTTGTACATAAGATGGTGCAATTTGAACTTGCTGTATTTTTTTTCTTTTTTTTTCTTTCTACATTTTCATATCACAGTTCCCCAGTTTCCAAAACAAGTTTAAAACTGAAATTCCCCTCCATATTTAAATTTTCTTTGTCTAAAAATGAAGGTATTTCGAACTGACTTGCGGACAAAGATCATGGCGACAGTGATAAAGAAAAGGTTGGAGGCCATGGACATGATGGAAATATAGCTCTCAAAGTTGGTCTGCAGGTATGTCGTGGCATTCCCCACACTGTAGGGCACGTCGTCAGGCAGCGACGTGTTGCGGAACTTGTAGTCAAAGTACTGCAAGGGACATTAAGCACACTGTCCACATGAAAACCCACAGTGAAATACGTAACAAATACATGCAAACCCACGCACAATAACAACATCTGGTCGATAACTAGAAAAGAAAAGAAAGCACTCGATTAATTCCACACACCCACTTGACTGAAATGAGCTGATATCTACCTCAATAACCATGATTAGTATGTACGGTGTGTGTGTGTGGCAGAGGAGGGCGTGGTTTGGAGAAGTGGAGGGGGGTGGGAGGAGGGAGCAGGGGATGTTTGAAAGGGTAACATCTCTTTTGAAGGAGTTGAACGGAACTATATGTGAATTGTGCTGTTACGTTATATTTACGATATTTTTTCCATGCAATTGTTCTGACCTTCTACCAGATAGATACCAATGCAATGTTAATATACCTTCATTATCACGTAACACAGTCTCAACAACATCACCTTAACCATGCTCATTAATCACCATTAAAAAACATGTGTCAAATTCGGGGCCATTCAGGTCCTGCTCTCATGGTGATCTCAGAATCCATTGTCTTTTCACGTCTACGCCAGCAGTAAGTGTTTCAGTCTTCATATTCAGCACACTGGGACAGTCTAAGAGGAGGAAAGGGAGAGGGAAAAATGGGGTTTGAAGGCTTGTGTGTGTCTACATTCATCCGAGACATAATGTGCAGTGAATTCATTCAAAAGTGGTATTTACCCATGTCAATACGGAATGTTTATGGTTATTCAAGGGGGGAAAAATGTCATTAGATATTATATCATTGTTCTACCATTCACTATGTGCTCACTATGATTGTGTTCTCCTAATCTTTGAACGATGCAAGGAAGAAATATACTTTTTTTTTACAAATGAACAGCTGCGAACAGACATAAATTTGCAGCAAATCTCTTCACTCGCAACATTGAACACTGTCCTAATAGTAAGTTTGAATTACTTTTGTGGAAAAATCTGACTAAAACATGATTGTTTCTAGGAACTAATTATTCACCAAGATTGCGTCCTCTTGAGCCTTGAAGAACATCAGAAAGAAATCGTTTCTATCTCAATGAATGGCTGCAACTATCTTATCAATATCTAACATTTTGCAAACTTATTACTGCATTTAATACGGTAAAGTAAAGAAAACTTTGTTCAAGTTGGTAAATGAGAAAAACACATTGCGCGCGCACACACACACACACACACACAAATTACCAGTGTCATCAAGGTAAGTTCAAAATGGATGCACACAAAACATGCCTACTATCAACATCTACCAGGAAACAACATGGCAGCAAATAAATTAAGGCACAATGTCTCCACATGTAATGGTAATGATAATGTTGCTTATAGCTCCGCATGTATGTGTAAATGTGAGTGCTTGTTATGTCTCCGCATGTGTGTGTAAATGTGAGTGCTTGTTATATGTACTTGTGTGTGTGTGTGTGTGTGTGTGTGTGTGTGTGTGTGTGTGTGTGTGAAAGAGACAGAGAGACAGACAGACAGAGACGGAGACAGAGAGAATGTGTGTGCATTCATGTCAATATACACACTCATGTGGTGTGTGTGTGTGTGTGTGTGTGTGTGTGTGTGTGTGTGTGTGTGTGTGTGTGTGTGTGTGTGTGTGTGTGCGTGCGTGCGTGCGTGCGTGCGTGCGTGCGTGCGTGCGCGCGCGTGCGTGCGTGCGTGCGTGCGTGTGTGTGTGTGTGTGTGTGCGTGTAACACAGTCAATTCAACTTCAGGCTAATCTAACTATAGACAAGTTTTTGTCACCCAGTGTGTGAATGAAACAGAGAAAGAGAGAGCTATCTTCCAAGGTCTGATCATTCGAACAAGTACACGTTTCTGTGTGTGTGTGAGCACGCATGTGAGAGAGTGTGTGTGTGTGTGTGTGTGTGTGTGTGTGTGTTCACATGTGTGTGTGTGTGTGTGTGTGTGTGTGTGTGTGTGTGTGTGTGTGTGTGTGACAGACAGACAGACAGACAGTCAGACAGACAGACAAGTGGACAGACACAGAGACAGTAAGAGACAGCCACAGACAAAGCGAGAGGGACACACAAAAGAGACCAAAAGATACATTCCTATAATAACCCCAAACTGCAGCACAGCATTTTCTGCCTGCAGTCACAGACCAACACACTTTAAATGAATTTCAGGACAGCTTACATGTTTGGCAGTGATGAAGAAGTTCCAAGGCAGCAGCGTGGCCACACCCAGGTAGAGAAAAATCATGAAAACCAAGTTGAACCTGGAAATTAAAAAAACAAAACAAAGAGTAACAGGACAAGTGAACTCTCCCGACAGATACACTCCCGAGAACTGTTCCCTCCTTCTCACTTTTTCCTGATTTGCCATGCATATACGTCAGCATGGCGGTCTGTTTCTACTGGCAGTGCGGGAATATATAGACAGTAGTCTAAAAAAAAAATTCCCATATTTGCCTTTCTATCATTTCATGGGTATAATCGTGTTTTACATGTACTTTTATGTCCTAGGAAATGGGAAAAGTAACTTTTTGTTGTAATACAGATGGCATTTTTGAGTAAAAGAGCATAAGAAAAAGGAATGACAGACGTGTTTGTGTTGGGCAGTCAAATTTACATTTTCTTATGTCATAACAGCATTTCCACTTCAGCTAAAAGATATTTAACAGCATACTGAGTGCAACGTTTCTATTTCACCCTTTCCATTGACACATAACAATAGGCTATTGCCTTCGTATTTAAAAGCGTAAAATAAATGTTAAAAAATTGTACATCAGAAAGTTTGAGAATCTGCTGAGTGCTTCTCTCATGAAAGAACTGATTAAAGTTCTGGTGTGCTGGGATAGTTTTTCTCTCTGTGTATTCTGCTAGACAGACCTCAAAGCAGACAAACATTGCCTGCCTCTTAAAACCCACTTTAGGAATGATTTTTATGGAGGCTCCACTGTAGCAATATATAAACATGTACAATATGTGTTGTGTGTGTGTGTGTGTGTGTGTGTGTGTGTGTGTGTGTGTGTGTGTTGATTAAAAATAACTTTCACCACCACCATCCCCCCTCATCCCTCCCCCCCCCCCCCAAAAAAAAAAGGATGAAAACCAAGTAAACATGGGAAATGATAGCATTAATGCATCCTTTGTGGTCGACGGATCCAGCTCCCTTCCACCCCCTCCCCCTTCCTCCCCCCTCTCCTGCTCTCTGTTATCTAATCAATCCTCATTTTCCTGCTCCTCTTTCATGCATTGTCATTCTCAGCTGTCTGCCATCCAGGGAGTATTATTCTGTGCTTTTTTTTTTTTTTTGACCTTTCCTCTTTTTTTGGGGTTCTTTTTCTGTTGTTAGTGATACCTGAAGCAAACACATTTGCTGAAAATTCCCTTGCCTCTTATTTTTGTGTGTGTGTGTATTGATTACATGTTAATTTGCACTCTAGTTTGTGTGTATATTTGTATTTCAGGGAAAAAAAAGAAAGAAAGTGTGGTAAAAGAAGGGAGCATATGTTTTTCATTGCATTTTTTTTTTTGGGGGGGGGGGGGGGGGGGAGGACAGGGGGTGTAGGTAGGGGTAGGAGAAAAAAGACAAAGCAAACAGGTTAGAAGGTGAGACTGGGGATTCAAAGGTACTAAGGTCTTTCTAAATTCTGTACAATTTGTCTCCATGATCAAAGATGGCAGAAAGCGCCACCCGAAAAGATTTGAAAGATGGCTGTCACCAACGACTCTGCAGAACATTTTTTTTCTCTTTCCTGCCTTGATTGGAAACCTGGAATGAAAAACTGCCCACCATTCATCCCAGCTCAAACATAAGGAGGGAGAGGGAGGGGGAGAGAGAGAGAGAGAGAGAGAGAGAGAGAGAGAGAGAGAGAGAGAGAGAGAGAGAGAGAGAGAGAGAGAGAGAGAGGAGAGAGAGAGAGAGAGAGAGAGAGAGAGAAACAAAAAAGAAGCCTGAAAAACAGACACAGGAACCTGAACTTACCATTGAATAAGAACACACACACAGGAAGACACAGAAAGAAAATTTTTTTTTTTTCTACAGCAAATTTGACAGGGTTCTACTTTTTACTGAATTTGAAGTATTCTGGAAAAAATGTCGACCACATAAAGGTCACAGACACAGCTACCAACTTCAGGGAAGTAAAGTTGGAATAATGGTAATTCTGATGTGGAAAGGGTTCAGATTTAATACTTTGCCTCCGTCCTGAAGTTAGGGCCATGGTCCATATTGATGCCTGTTCATTCACTGGAAACATTCCAGTTCACGTAGATGAGCACATTTTGATCCGCAGCTATCTCTTTCTTTTGTTCAGTTTTCTTTCTTTTTATTTCCTTTTTTTAGACGATTACAAAGAATTAACAGAAAAAAACCCATCATTTTATCCGAAGGTGTCAAATGAGTAAAAATACCTAGAAGTTGGTAAAAGGTTGGCAGCATTCATATGCAGTCCACTGATTTTAAGGCACCTACCTGTCCAGCTCCTGTTGCTGTTGACATTCGCTGATCGACGACATTTTCACCAACACATATAATATTGACGTCAAGTTCACCGTCCAAAAACTCAAAATCTCAATGGAGGCACTATCACCCTCACTGTGCTTACATTCACAAATTCAGTGAAACTGGTTCTCAAAAGAATGCAGCAGTATCTAAAAAAAAATATTGACAAAATCCGCCAGCTGATCTCTGATAGTCCAACATGTGCGGGCACAGATGTTGACAGAAGTTGTTTCGTGGACTGATGTATACAGCTGTGAACAACTGACACACTAGTTCTCTGATAAAGACCTTTGTTCTCATTTGACATATGCTGCTCAGCTACAATTATTCAAATTGGGGTAAATTGAAATTACAATATAACACACACACCCACACACATGCGCACACACAGAGCTAACAGATGTGCATTCTTATTGTCCTGCAGCAGCCATGAGAAGACAATTAGGTAGACAGTCGTTTCAAGACTAGTATGCTCTGTGGGCCTGTGTGGGCCTCTGTGAGTGTGTGTGTGTGTGTGTGTGTGTGTGTGTGTGTGTGTGTGTGTGTGTGTGTGTGTGTGTGTGTGTGTGAGTGAGAGAGAGAGAGAGAGAGAGAGAGAGAGAGAGAGTGTGTGTGTGTGTGTGTGTGTGTGTGTGTGTGTGTGTGTGTGTGTGTGTGTGTGTGTGTGTGCGCGCGCGCACATGCGCGCGCATGCATACACCCACATTATACACTATCTCAACTCTTCATCGTGCGGATCCAACAGAGATACACTCTGACAGTAACAAGCCTTTACGGCCCCTGTTTGTTTTTGTTCCCAGCCTACCAACCATAAGTTCTTAACCAGTCAAAACCGCTACAGCACTCAATGAATGAAGCAGATGACAACTCTAATACCAGTATCACCGAGCTTTTGCGTTTTTTTCTTTTTATCTTTTTTAGCCAAACAAAGCCTAGGACTGTTCATACAGTTAACATGTCTTCATCGGCCAAGTAAAAGTCAAGTCTCCTGTGATTCTAGCACATCTACTTCATTGGATGGCATGAGAGATTGAACACCAAAAGCTCACCAAAAAGCTACCAAGCACTGCTGAGTTTTGAACTAAACAACACACATTCAATATGAAAACCCACACATTGCTTCTCCCTAATGTCAGTCCACTACACTTATCAATTTTCTGACACACCACCGGGGTTCTGGGCTTCTTTCCTTCTTTCTTTCTTTTTTTATTTTTCGATAGGCTGTTATCTTGTGACAGGTTTTTCCATCCTGGGGTTCCAACAGCGAAATAGATAATATCCTGAAATAGGGGTGGAACGCAAAAACTTCTTTTTTTTTCTTCTTAAACTTCCAGATAATGTGGGAACAAGCAAATGTTCTTCACAAATACTTCCAAACAAAATGTGCCACTAGTTGATGTGGGGCAGTGGTTAATGTCATGGAACTGAAAAGCTGGCAGGTCATGGGTTTGCATCCCATAAGAGATACATTCATTGGATTTTCAGTCTTGGTTGGATCCTGTTCAGAGTTGGATGTACTATTGGCTGTCATGAGAAGAAGAACCATGCTATCAAGTTTCATTCACTTCCAAGATGCATCTTTGAGAGTGCTATTCAAATTTCCTAATCGACACTGCAGGTGTGATGTCTCGCTCAGGCCTGGTTGATGCTAGGATAAACATTATGAATGGAAGTGTACAGTGCATTCCTGTGACATCAGATTCTGTGGTCCTTCATGCCCTGCTCTTGAGATGGGCATAGAAAAAAAAAGAGACAAAAACAAAACGAATCAAAAGAAAACAAAGGACACAAATAAACAAAGAAGAAAATAAGGACATGTAAATCAACCTGCTTGAGCTTAGAGTAGGTCAGCACAGTGGGCCATAGTGTGTATGGACAGTCAGATGGAAAAATCTAATAAACTTTGCTGAACTTTA
>CM031598.1:107992990-108012990 GCA_018398815.1 Conus ventricosus
TCTTAAGTCACTTTAGGCAAATACCATACAAAATTTGTTTTTAAAAAGAAGAAGAAAAAGACACATTATTGAAATATTTATGCCTTGTATGAAATGTATAACATTTTACCAGTAATAGTAGTACATTTCTGTTAGAATGAAAATCTAGTGTGCACTACATATTTCATGAGGGGTGTAACTTACAGTAGCTCTAGACACCTTTGCTGGCTAGCAGCTGCACCCTACTGGTACTAGTGTTTAGAGTGGATGGGCATTACTGGTTCTCATCCATCTCCTAAATATCACATGTTGGTTCCAAGCATCACAATCCAGTATGTACACCTTTTAGCTGTCCCAACTAAACCATGTGAGTGTGTGAGTGTGTGTGTGTGTGTGTGTGTGTGTGTGTGTGTGTGTGTGTTCATACTATGTCACTGTGCAGAGGAGCTGCATCAGGCAGCTAACAGCTACAGAGGAGGAGGTTGACATCTCACTCTTCGATGGTGACTGCCCAGGGGAATGATGTTCCAATATAAAACCTATGACCTGGGGACTTCTCTATCACCATCTAAGCCTGCTAGACCATGACAGATGACCTTAAGGTATAAAGTATGTACTGCACACATCACATCCCATCTAAAGATGCATTGCTCAAGCCCAAAGGTCACCCTCTATGTCTGCCCATTCACAAAGCTATTTTTACACTAAGCAAGAAGTGCCCTTCAACCCAAACCCAAATGTTTGGTGAATAAGCCTGGCAGAAAGAATTCGCCTCTTCACTTATGTTGGTGTTTACCACCGTTTTTACCCTGTCTTGAAAACAATCCCTCCTGTGACTAGTGTGATGTGAGATCCCTTGCATAGTGCATACAGAACACAGCTGCTCACTGACAAGCGCTTCAGCACCCTCTTCAGCACAAACTGCACTCTCCAGGAGACCACTGTCAACTACATCCCACAGAGCTCAGTCAGGCTGACACTGGATGAGTCACCTACACACCCACAAATCAGAGTGAGCATCAAACAGCCCAGGCACATCAGCAGGAAGATCAGCAGTCATGCATTGCACAACAGACTACATGTCTGCTGCTGGGAGTAGGGGCAAATTTCCACAGGATTTCAGAGATGCAAAAACAAAGGAGGGAAAGACTGCTCAAACTACCAGTATGTCACTCTGCTCTTGATCCCTGGCAAGATCTTCACGAGGGACAGGTTGAACCGACTTGTTCCCATCATTGCTGTGGAGAAACTCCCTGAGAGCCAGAATGGTTTTCATTCAGATCATGGCATGACCGGCATGATCTTTGTCATGCATCAGATTCAGGTGAAATGCTATGAACAGAACAAATGTGCACACCAGCACACAGATAACCTAGAGCCAAAAGATGGCATAAAAAGAGGACAGCTGGCCGGAAGACTGAAGTTGCTGTTTCATTGAATATTGTAATCTTTCTTCATACTATCCCATGTCAATGAAAATCACGCAAAAGAAAATACCATACTTCCACAGTTAAATACTGAAGCAAACAGAACCTCGTAAATCAGAAATTGCTTCCCAAACTCTTCTCTTTGTTGTTTATTTCAAAACACAGCTTTATGAAATTTAGTTTTTAATGACTCTGTATCTGTAATTATATTGTGTCCATTTTGAACAGCTTTCATTTTATTAACATGGGCAAACAAAATACGTATGCTCTAATATCTTACTACAGACGTTTTCCTGAAGTTTGATGTGTATCACTTTCTCATAAAACCACTTCTTTCTTCAAACGTCATAAAAAGTGCACAGATTTCAGCTGAGCAAAATCTAGTCAAATTTAAAATGCACATGACGAAACAGAACTGGTAACTTATGCAAATGGTATCAAACATAGAATCACAACTACCTTTCACACAAACATCATACAGTTTGTTAGTTTAAATTAAAAAGAAAAGAAAAGATATGAAATTGCAGCAGAAATGCTATAACATGTAAACATAACAAAACATGTTTTTTTGTTGTTGTTTTTTTAAAAATAAACTCATCAAAATGTCTTAAATCTATAGCTGTCAATGAAAAATAAGAACAAAATATGATTACACTAAAGCATAATTTGAAAAAAAAACAACACCCAGCCCTGAAGGCAAGTCTGACACTAAATGTCAATGCTTAAAGACATTTGATAGCACATTCATGCTATAGTATTATGGATTCATGGGGGGAAAGTGTCATAGACTCATACGCATAATAACAAGAAATGATTAAGACACACCTCACAAACACTCTTGAAAAGAAACCACTGTGCTTTGGATAGAAATTACTAATCCAGAATGTTTATCATATTTATTTTGAAGTAGTGGAAAATGAATAATAGCCAGGTTTAATTTGGAATGAGATACTCTATATTTTGTATGTTTACGATAAACTGATGTGTTTGAGAAAAAACTTCAATGATTTATTATACTGAAGTAGATTACGAATCTATACGTATATGTATCAGTCAACTTCAATGCATCTGAAAGCAATGCTTGGTACACATGTTGGTTGGTTTAACATTTGGAATGGATTGTTAATGACACATCTTACATGCAACATACTCCGTTCCAATTGTAAGACTGATTCTTCAAAAACTATGAAAAGTAAGGTTAATAAATCATTGTTGAATTAATTGATAGTGTTTTTAGATCAAATAGGTACACTACCATGGTAATCTGTTTTGCTGTTTGAGTAAGTGACCATGTTTAAACATTTGTAGTGTGTAGGTGTCCTCGTTTAAAGGGAGTGCAACTGGCTGCTGCATGCTGACCAGAAACTGGGGAGAAAAACTTCCAAACTCTTGGTATCCTTTATAAATCTGATCTGAGGGTGTAAACTACCTTTATAATGTCTCAGAAACCAAAGAGTCAGCCCTCCCCTTATAACAAACTATTAAATCAGGAGCCCTGCAATATCTTGACATTACTTGAAAAGATGAAAAGCCTGTGGCAACAGTATCTGAAACAGTAGTTACAATTTCGTAGATTAGTTTTATGTCATACAGTATCAGTGATGCATGGATACATCATACATCGCTTTCAAAGTATGCCAGGAGGCCTAGGCTAAATACTGCCATGTATCCATTTGTGGCCATCACATAATTCATATTGGCAGTCCTCAAGATCCTATTCGCCTCTAAGTTCGAAAGGTTTCAGTTTGCTTTCATCAGTATTCACTTGATTGCTGGCTTTACATTAATGCTGAGTGGACAACTTATGTTTACATTCATTTTAAGGAAAATATGTGGTTTGGCAAAAGTAAACTTTAAACCCATGAAATATTTTCACTATACATGTGTTGCTCCAAATACAAAAGCCCTGTTTTATTCCTTCCTTCTGGTGGGTAACCACAGCCACAGCTAACTTACTGGTCACTTTTCAAGGTATCTGTGGAAAGAAAATCCTAAACTGAGTTGTAAGTGCATTGCGTTCTTACCCCCCTTCACCTTTCCCCATCCCCACTTCCTCTTGCCAAGCCAATGAAAGTGGATTGGAATCACTTTTCATTCAACTCGCTGAACTGATGGGTCTAACCGATCACTAGCACGTCCGTCTACTGCCACCCCCCCCCCCCCCCCCCCCCCCCCAACCCTCTTATAATTATATCTTGTCCCCCCCACCCCACACAACAACAAATTACAAAATTATATACGATCCAATCCCACTCACCTGCTCAGTCAGGCACTGCAAAAGGCTGTCGATCACAAAAAAAATCAAGCAATGTGTTATTCACTAAAACTGAGCACGTGTTGATTTGATCCATCTACCATGCCTGCGGGCCTAACGATTCTGATGAAGATTGAAGAGCAGACATCTCTAGCAGGTGAATCAGGGACCGTTTTTCTTCGGCCCCTGAAACATATAAACACACTCTGGTTCGAAACTCAGTTGTCCTTTAATGCCAATTCTCCGTGCTTTCTAAATCATCGAATGTGTGGATAGAGGCAGCACACATATAGCTAAAATAATACACGGAAGAAATGGTTGCCTATGTCTGTTTTCATCTCGTGTCTAATTTAACTAAACGACGAACCGCGTATCATGTGATAGTAACACTTTGACACACGGGATCTAAAAGCCGAAAATGTACCAAACATTCATTAGATACATTCTCGGCAGATTCGCAGCTATGCCATATGCTGAAAGCCTTTTGCCTTCTTAAGCGACAAATAAAATCTGTTTAAATAAAACTTTTCTTAATTTATACCCGTGCATAAACATCAATGTATATTACAAATTATTTAATTATAAAATGCTATTGTCAACATACAGTTTTTGAAACGTTATCTAACTGGGTTTCAAAAGCACAGAAGGAGCAGTGACAGTTTAAAAACTCACTCTTTTAAAAGTTTTGAACTAAGTAGGTAAGAACATTTGTTACTGATGTGAGAGAGTTAGTGTTTCTTTCATTTTGAAATTGTTTCTGCGAGGGCTTTTATTAGGATCAGAAATAGCGACAAGAGAAAATGTGGCGCGAGCTGGGCCAATAGTGCCACGCATGATTTTATATACTTAATCAAACTTTCAACCTTCAGTACTCGATATTGGGCAGCTGAAGCAAGGCCGATGTTTCCTTATAACTTAAAGTGACCTGAATCCTTCTCGTAACTTTACGATGAACTCTTTCAATTAAATGTAGGTGCTTTTTCGAGAGAGGGCACTATTTTGTATTCGCATGCTCCAATACGGATCGAACCGAAGCTTTATATAGTGGTAACACTATATCCTTATTTGTTGTATGTTAAAATTCTCATAAACTTTCAAAATATCTTACATGCTTTTGTTTAAACAATACTGATGATATGGAAGTAAAATTTCAATTGTGAGTCCATTAATAGCCATGTGCTTGTCCATTCAGTTGGTCCATTAAACACGACTGCAACTTACTGCATTTATCTCAAGAATCAACGGTGGAGAGGACTTTATGTCAGCGAAAATCTCAGTGCCACAGTCAACCTGCTGGAGAAAATCATTTATAAATGAAGAAAATGGGCCCTGACACACTGCCCTGAAGTTCACCACTTGTTATATTGACTTTGGGGGAGGAGTTTCCATGTAAAGAAACACACTGAGGCCAACAGCTTGGAAAATCTTTTGTCCTACAAAGCAATTCACATTCAAATTGATTACCATAGCCCTATAATTTACTTCTAAGCCTATGATGAAGCATGGTATCAAATGCTTTGCGTAAATCGAGGTATGTAACATCCATGTGAATCCTGTTAACAAGACTCAACATCTATTCGTGGACTGTGATCAACAGCTGATTCACGCAGGATCTATCCTTCAGGAAACCAAACTATTCAACAGACGATGAGTTATTTGGATCCACGTTGTTGCATAGGACATCATGGATAAAACTTTTCAATAATCAACCTACACACGACTGAAGTTAAACAGACAGGTGTTTGGTTGCCAGAATTTTTTTTTTTTTTTATATTACTCTTTTCAACTCCCACAGCAAACTGGAACCCCTCTGTAGAGGCCAGAATCTTCAGCTTGTTGAAGGCGGGCAGATATCAAAGAAGAAGAAGAAGAAAATGGGTCGTATCTCAGCCTCTTCCCATGCCCTAGGCATTGTACCAGTTGTATCATCTTATCAAACAAAACTTGAAACGGATATGACATGATGTCGACAAGTTTGCTTTGAGACCCTGCGATGAAAACCATCAGGACCAGGGGTTTTAGAATGATTCAATCCCCTAAGCGCCTTGCTCGTTTGTTCCCCACAAATCAGTTACGTTAGACACAGAAACATCTTTACCACAAGAGAACTTGGAGATATCTGCTGGTGATCCCACTGTAAATACACTGGCAAAAAAAAAAAAAAAAAAAAAAAAAAAGTCACTCAGTACATTTGCTTCGTCCATATTACCCTGAACCAAAGTACCGTCACTCTTGGTAAGACTGGCTACAGATTCTTTTGATTTACTCTTTGGCGCAGTGTAAGCCTACAGGTAAAAACCTATAGGATTAATTTTGATATGTCTGGCAATCTCAGTCTCCCTCAGTATAACTGATTTTTCTGGATTGCCATTTCACTTGGTTACGAGCTTTTGGCATAAGCTTTGTAATTTGCCACCCCCATTTTCTTTTTTAAGTATGGAAATCAAGAGCTCTTTTTCTAAGTCGAAGCTTGTTTAACAAAGTCTGAGGAATGATTTTAGGGTTGTTGTTTTTTTTTTTCCTGGTAAATGTACAACGAAACATTTTTTATATCTCATCTGTCGTGCAACCTCAGAGGCACTGCACCAAGTCGCTCATCCCAGTCCTTCTACACCCCCAACCCCTCTTCCCCCTCCCCCCTCCCCCCATCCATCCACAACCACGGCCTGACCCGTCCCACCGGCACAGTCAATTCAATTCACAGGGACCAGTCAGTGTCAAACTGTCATAAGGCAACCCACCAGAGGAGACACTGCACTGCTGCCGAGTCACCTCATCAGGTCGTGTTCAGTGGCCCCTGTTCTGTTCCAACATGTACAAGACACCATCTGCTAAGCCCCCACCCCCACACCCCACCCCTCTCCCTCAACCCCTCCTACTGACGACGACAATTGCTTAGTGGCGCGCCACCACGTCCTATAACGACAGTTTCCATGAATTTGCCGGTCTTGGTGACCTGACAGAACCAAACCAAGGGCATGGACGTGGAGAAACAATCAAAACTAAGATCACCATGGGAGGAGGACGTCTGCTTCTTGAGATTCTTCTTTCTCTTTCAGATGTTATCCATCTCTCACTGGCGTCTGGATTTTTTTTTTAGGTGTCTTCATTTTTGTTTGTTTGTTTCACTTCATTGACGTCCCTACAGGCTCCGTTTACAAGGTCTCTTTACGTTGCTAGTTTTTGCTCCAATCTGCTCTTTCCTATCAGCACATCCAGTTTTTGACATTTTTTGTTCATCTAATTTCTCCCTGTCCTCTTTTGCAGTCGCCGGTGGCAAGCTGACTTTTTGACGTTTGGTATCAAGAGCCTGCACAAATTATCGTCTGAATAATCCGTGTGGGTGTCCTTGGCATTGTAGTTTGAATCGTAATTTTGTTGTTTTTTTTGACGTTTTGTCTGCTTGCGCAGTGCGCTGCATTTAATTCATCATAGCCTTCATACAGCCCTTTTTTTCATTCTGTGGATCTTCATGTCGCGCTCAGTGGACCCCTCCCCCCTCCCCCCCCACACACACACACACACAAACACATGGGAATTCAACTTATTCACTACTCATAGTCCATCGTGGATGTCCTTCGGGATTAGGTTGGCGCCAATCGATTCATCATTCTCCCCTCCCACCCCTCACCCTTATTACCCCCTTTTGTGAATTCTGGGAGCATATCTTTCCTTTACGGTACTAGCAGCAAGTTTGAAAAAGGTAAGGTGGAGAGCCAGCCCACAGAGCCCCCTTGGTCTGGTCTTTCCCAGAGTCCTCCGATCGTTCCCGGACGTCCTCCGCACTATTCCTAGAAGCCAATGGTCTGGCTAAGTGTCAGTAAGAGAGCTTGACAGGGGATGGCCATCAGAGTAGAAATCCCAGTCACACATGTATTGTGGTCCTGTCATGCACGTTGACAGTGAGAAATAAGGAGCTAGAAATTGAAATAAAATGAGGCAGGGAACAGTAAACAATAAACAAGTAGGGTAACTCTTGCTCCCGTAACAAAACCTAACACAGAGTAACTTTTATTCAAGACTGGCACAGCCTTTTAAACTTGAATAAAGTCAGACAAATAGGGGTTGTTGGCCTCCGCTTGTTTTAACCCACTATTAGATTGTTCGTCTTTGTATTTGTCTGACTTTATTCTAATTTAATAGGCTGTGCCAGTCTTGAATAAAAGTTACTCTGTGTCAGGTTTTCTTATGGGAGCAAGAGTTACCTTACTTGTTTATTGTTGAGCTAGAAGTTGCCTGAGATGGGATACGGGAGGGAATGGGAGTAGTGTGAACGGTAGCCGATATGAAAGAGAGGGTCGTCGAGACGAAGCTATGAAGAGAAGGACAGGAGGGGGAGACGGGGAAGCGGGGGTGGGGGTTGACGGGAGTTAGGACATGATTGAGGAAAGGGGGGTGGGAAAGGGAAGGGAGGGCGTTCGGATGGTTTCAGAGGCTTTTTTAACATCAGAAATGATTGTAGACCATGGCCCCTTCTGAAGGGGGTACAATACATGGACAATACACTTTTGAATAAACAGTGAATAATTAGACAATTATATAACATGACATGGCAGTTGATCATTAATCCATCCTGATTGAGTAATCTAAGAATACTTTAACTGAGTACAGTACGTCTTTTAAATGCTTTATACAAATGTATGTAAACATTCTTCAATATAAGTTCGTTCCGATTTGCCATAAGCAATACAACTTCAAACAGACATGGAATTTTTAAATATTTTGGGGGGATAAAATCATTTCTTAAATCTTGGAAGGCAGGGCAGCACAGCAAAAAATGTTGTTCATCCTCTTTGGCATTCTTACACAACGGACACCTAATAGCATCGTCATCAACATTAGTATACCGATGCTTCAGTGCGAATACATCGGCTATTCCAAATCTCATTCTTGCCATATAGTTCTTCAAATGTCTATCAATGTCAAGCAAAAGATACGCTTCACAATTCCTAAATGATTTAAATGTTCCATAAAAAGCATACCTGTTACTGTTTTGAACGTATTCCTCCCATTTTTGCCATCGGTTATCAATCAACTTTTGACGAAGTTCTTTTAAAAAGATATTGACATTTTCCACACCTTGATTGACCCAGACGAACCCGAACCCATTTTGATACAAAAAAAAAAAAAAAAAAAAAAAAATCTCGAATGTCAGGCGCTCAACCTTTCTTACCTTTTAATTCTAAACTAAGCAATATTTCATACGCCTTACATGGTAATCTTTTCTCATCCGTACAGAGAGAGAGAGAGAGAGAGAGAGAGAGAGAGGAATAGAGATGGGGATAAGGGGATTGTATTGATGGAAATGACTTCAATTCATACGTAGTTTCTATCAGATGCATTTTTAGTGCTTTTTAAAAAAAAAAATGTCTGGTTTGAGGGACATGATTTAAATAAAGGAAGGCAAATTATTCCATGCGGTCCCTCTAGAACACAGAAAACTTGATTTATAAAGATTACTTCGAGTTCTGGGAAGAGACAGCGTAACTATTGATGACAAAGCTTTCAATGATTTTCTTCGGGGCTGATCCATTCATTACATTGTACATGCACAAGTATTTGTTGAAGAAGAGTCTTCAAATAGACACACACACACGATCCAGGAGAGTGGGAGATGAACATCTAACCTACTTTGAACTGGACCACCAGAACGACAACACGTTTCAGGCGGGGCTGGAAAGGGCAAGTTATATCTATATCTATCTATCTATCTACATAAAATACATAATATAATAGATATATATATACACACACACACACACATATATATATATATATATATAACAACAAACTAATAAATTCCAAGGATAAGTACCGCACCGTTCCAGCAACTTACAGAGCAGCTTGGTGTTGCAATGACTGCAAAAAATATTGAATTATAAACAAAGCTTGCTCTTATGTCTTAGATTGAAGAAATAGGGGGAGATACGCATTCATACCTGCAGTGGTAGATGATTCTGCCTAACTAACAGTATGTGCATGAGTGGGTGAACGGGGAAAAATAAAATAAATGCTTCTCAAAATGAGCCTTCAGCAAGCTTATATTCTCCAAGAGGGAAACATCCTCCAATAGGGAGGGAAACTCACTAACATATAACTCCTGGTCATATACCGATATTTCGAAACTTGGTGGTTTCTCCTCAGTGACCGCAGAAAGTGGTAATTTGACTCCTCTCTGCCTTTTCAGTTTTAAGAAGAATGCAATCCCAGAAAAGGTTGGTGTGCAATACCGTAGTATGTTTGTTGAGTTTTCAAAAAACCAACCAAAGGTGCCATCTAAGAAGCAAAAGAAAATCATAAAAGAGCAAAACAAACTACATTTTCTTGTGAAAAATAGAAAATATAAAACGATATCCTCTAAGACACAAGTCTGAGGGCTAGTTCTTGAATGAATCCGCAAGGGACTAAAAACAACAAACTAATAAATTCCAAGGATAATTACCGCACGTTTCGCAACTTACAGAGCAGCTGGTGTTGCAATGACTGCAAAAATATTGATTATAAACAAAGCTTGCTCTTATGTCTTAGATTGAAGAAATAGGGGGAGATACGCATTCATACTGACATGTGGTAGATGATTCGCCTATACATATGTTCATATGGTGCAACGGGAAAAATAAAATAATTGCTTCTCAATGGCCTTCATGCAAGTCTATATTCTCCAGAGGAAACACCTCCAATAGGGAGGGAAACTCAATAACAATATAACATACTGTCATATACCGATATTTCGAACTGGTGTTTTCTCATGACCCAGAAATGGTAATTGACTCATGCCTTTCATTTTAAGAAGAATGCAATCAAAAAGGTGGTGTGCAATACCGTAATGTTTGTTGAGTTTTCAAAAACCAATCAAAGTGATCTAAGAGCGCAGAATTGATTTATTTTAGTTTCGCGTTCACCCCTCATGCCATATGTTATTGGAGATTTCCACTAGGATGAATGATCGCCTTGCTGAAGGCTCATATGAGAAGCTATTATAATTTATTTTTCCCGCTTCAACCCAACCATGACATACTGTTAGTTAGCATGAAGTGCGATCTTACCACTTGCATATAGTTGTTTATTTAATCCCTTGCGTTCATTCAAGACACCTCAGCACTTTGTGTCTTATGAGATTCGTTTTATATTTTTATTTTCACAAGAAATTGTAGTATTGTTTTGCTTTTTAAAATGTATTTTTGTCTTTTGATTCTTTAAAATGGCACTTTGGTGGTTTTTTGAAAATCAACAAACATACTACGGTATTGCACACCAACTTTTCTGGATTGCATTCTCTTAAAACTGAAAAGGCAGAGGAGTCAAATTACCACTTTCTCGGTCACTGAGAGAAACTACCACCAAGTTTCGAATATCGCTATATGACCGAGATTATATGTTAGTGAGTTTCCTCCCTATTGGAGTGTTTCCCTCTGAGAATATAAGCTTGCTGAAGGCTCATTTGAGAAGCATTTATTTTATTTTTTCCCCGTTCACCCACTCATGCACATACTGTTAGTTAGGCAGAATCATCTACCACTGCAGGTATGAATGCGTATTCTCCCCCTATTTTCTTCAATCTAAGACATAAGAGCAAGCTTTTTTATAATCAATATTTTTTGCAGTCATTGCAACACCAAGCTGCTCTGTAAGTTGCTGGAACGGTGCGGTATTATCCTTGGAAATTATTAGTTTGTGTATTTAGTCCCTTGCGGATTCATTCCAAGAACTAGCCCTCGCACTTGTGTCTTAGAGGATATCGTTTTATATTTTCTATTTTCACAAGAAAATGTAGTTGTTTTGCTCTTTATGATTTTCTTTTGCTTCTTAGATGGCAACCTTTGGTTGGTTTTTGAAAACTCAACAAACATACTACGGTATTGCACACCAACCTTTTCTGGGATTGCATTCTTCTTAAAACTGAAAGGCAGAGGAGTCAAATTACCACTTTCTGCGGTCACTGAGGAGAAACCACCAATTTCGAAATATCGGTATATGACCAGGAGTTATATGTTAGTGAGTTTCCCTCCCTATTGGAGGATGTTTCCCTCTTGGAGAATATAAGCTTGCTGAAGGTCCATTTTGAGAAAGCATTTATTTTATTTGTTCCCGTTCATCCATCACAGACATACTGTTAGTTAGGCAGAATCATCTACCACTGCAGGTATGAATGCGTATCTCCCCCTATTTCTTCAATCTAAGACATAAACAAGCTTTGTTTATAATTCAATACTTTTTTGCAGTCATTGCAACACCAAGCTGCTCTGTAAGTTGCTGGAACGGTGCGGTACTTATCCTGGAATTTATTAGTTTGTGTATTTTAGTCCCTTGCGGATTCATTCCAAGAACTAGCCCTCAGCACTTGTGTCTTAGAGGATATCGTTTAATATTTTCTATTTTTCACTAAGACAATGTATTTGTTATGCTCTTTATGATATTTCTTTTGCTTCTTAGATGACCCTTTGGTTGGTTATTTGAAAACTCAACAAACATACTACGGTATTGCACACCAAACTTTTTCTGGGATTGCATTCTTCTTAAAACTGAAAAGGCAAGGAGTCAAATTACCACTTTTCTGCGGTCACTGAGGAGAAACCACCAAGTTTCGAAATATCGGTATATGACCAGAGTTATATGTTAGTGAGTTTCCCTCCCTATGGAGGATGTTTCCCTCTTGAAATATAAGCTTGCTGAAGGCCTCATTTTGAGAAGCATTTTTTTATTTTTCCACCGTTCACCCACTCATGCACATACTGTTAGTTAGGCAGAATCATCTACCACTGCAGTATGAATGCGTATCTCCCCCTATTTCTTCAAACTAAGACATAAGAGCAAGCTTGTTTATAATTCAATATTTTTGCAGTCATTGCAACACCAAGCGCTCTGTAAGTTGCTGGAACGTGCGGTACTTATCCTTGGAATTTATTAGTTTGTTGTATTTTAGTCCCTTGCGGATTCATTCAAGAACTAGCCCTCAGCACTTGTGTCTTAAGATATCGTTTTAATTTCATTTCACAAGAAAATGTAGTTGTTTTGTCTTTTATGATTTTCTTTGCTTCTTAGATGGCACCTTTGTTGTTTTTTGAAAACTCACAAACATATAGGGTTGTATTCACCCCAAACCCTTTTCTGGATTGCATTCTCTTTAAAACTGAAGGCAGAGGATCAAATTACCACTTAGGCACTGAGGAGAAACCACCATTTGAAATATCGGTAATGACCAGGAGTTTAATGTTAGTGATTTCCCTATATTGGAGGATTTCCCCTTTGGAGAATATAAGCTTGATGAGGATCAATTTGGAAGATTTATTTTTTTTATTTTCCCGTTCACCCCACTCATGCACATACTGTTAGTTAGGCAGAATCATCTACCATGCAGGTAGAATGCGTATCTCCCCCTATTCTTCAATCTAAGACATAAGACAAGCTTTGTTTATAATTCAATATTTTTTTGCAGTCATTGCAAACCAACCACTGTATTTGCTGAACGGGGGACTTATCCTTGGAATTTATTAGTTTGTTGTATTTTAGTCCCTTGCGGATTCATTCCAAGAACTAGCCCTAGCACTTGTTTCTAGAGGATATCGTTTTTATTTTCTATTTTTCACAAGAAAATGTTGTTTGTCTTTTAGATTTTCTTTTTGTTTAGATGGCACTTGTTGATGGTTTTTGATATTTTAACAACAAAAACTACGGTATTGCACACCAACCTTTCTGGGATTGCATTCTTCTTAAAACTGAAAAGGCAAGGAGTCAAATACTTTCTGCGGTCACTGAGGAGAAACCACCAAGTTTCGAAATATCGGTAATGACCAGGAGTTATAGTTAGTGAGTTTCCCTCCTCATGGAGATGTTTCCCTCTTGAGAATATAAGCTTGCTGAAGGCTCATTTTGAGAAGATTTATTTATTTATTTTCCCCCTCATCACAACTTCATTAGATCACTACCTGGTTAATTGGCATATCCCCCCTATTCTCACTAAGAATAAGCTAAGCTTCCTATAATTCTCATCTTAAGCATAAGAGCAAGCTGTCTTAAATTCAATAATAGTATATATATAATAATTATATATTTTATTTTAACCACTTAGAGATAGCATATCAATATAGTGTGTGTCTTGGTCTGTGGTTTATTTGTGTGTTGTCTGAATGTCAGATGTGTTTTCTCTGTGTTGATGAGTCCGCTGCTCACGTATATGACACACAACCAGCACGCTCGCACGTTCTGCAGCGCAACAAACACACATACACGCCGAATCCGTTCTGAAGTCCAATTAAAACTGATAGGCCCTACAACCCCGCATGAACATGGTCGTTCTGGGGTACCAGTAAAGTAGTAGATCTTCAAATCCCCCACTCTCCAGGATATGTTAGAGTTCCCTCCCTTTGGAGGATGTTCCCAAAATGCAACTAACTGCAAGCTCCATTTGAGACCCTTTCGCTTTTATTTTGTCCACATGCAAATCACAAGACCCATAACACAATTTCCATTTGCCCAGATCCCGATGGAATCTCCCTATTGTACTTACTGCTAAGCGGTTGCCAATCATGTACAAGAACTGCTCGTGCGCGAGCACTTAAAACCCCCCCCCCTCCACACACACACACACGAATACACAACAACTCGTACGTACGCGCGACGCATCGTCCTGCATATTCACACTACACCACACACACACATCACACGCACACAAAACACCACACAAAAAAAAACCACACACACGCACACACACACACACACACACACCACCACACCACACACACACACACCATCAACACCAACCACCCACAACCCAACACAACAACAGCCTATCAACCACCACACACCATGCATCGCACCAGTTCAACAAAGGACGAACTCACCACCACTCCCGTCACTACAAAACGATCCCACACAAGCTTTCAGTGATCAAACCAAAATGCAGCAACACTGCCCCCGATTTGCAGGCCCTTTCGCTATCTGTATGTCACATGCATAATCACAAGACCCAGAACACAATTTTCCTATTTGCCAATCCCGGTTAGAGAAATCTTAAGCAGTGACCTGTACTGGTACTGCGTGTGTGCCCAACATCATGTACACAGACGCTCGGGCGCGAGCACTTACACCCCCCCCTCTCCCACACACACACACACACACACACACACACACTCGCACGTACGCACGCACGCACACTCACACACACACACACACACACACACACACACACACACACACACACACACACACACACACACACACACACACCACACACACACACACACACCACACACACACACACACAACACCACACACCACACTAGCACACACACAGGTGAGGAGTGACGACACAGAACGAGAAGAGGGGAAGGGACACTAACGAAGTGAGACAGATCTCGATACACAGAGTAGACAGCAACAGATTCGGAAAGAGTGAGATGAACAGATTCTCAGATCGGAAAGAGTGGAGATGAACAGATTCTCAGATCGGAAAGAGTAGAGATGAACAGATTCTCAGATCGGAAAGAGTAGAGATGAACAGATTCTCAGATCGGAAAGAGTAGAGATGAACAGATTCTCAGATCGGAAAGAGTAGAGATGAACAGATTCTCAGATCGGAAAGAGTAGAGATGAACAGATTCTCAGATCGGAAAGAGTAGAGATGAACAGATTCTCAGATCGGAAAGAGTAGAGATGAACAGATTCTCAGATCGGAAAGAGTAGAGATGAACAGATTCTCAGATCGGAAAGAGTGGAGATGAACAGATTCTCAGATCGGAAAGAGTAGAGATGAGCAGATTCTCAGATCGGAAAGAGTAGAGATGAACAGATTCTCAGATCGGAAAGAGTGGAGATGAACAGATTCTCAGATCGGAAAGAGTAGAGATGAACAGATTCTCAGATCGGAAAGAGTGGAGATGAACAGATTCTCAGATCGGAAAGAATAGAGATGAACAGATTCTCAGATCGGAAAGAGTGGAGATGAACAGATTCTCAGATCGGAAAGAGTAGAGATGAACAGATTCTCAGATCGGAAAGAGTAGAGATGAACAGATTCTCCCTCCGTTGCATTGCATGCGTACTAGTGTTTTCAAAACAGAAGAATAACAAGTGCAGCATGGATTGTCAATTGTGTATAAAACACACCGATTGAAGGTGGAATAACAACAACAACAGCAACAACAACAAAAACGATAATGATAATGATTATGATAATGACGACGATGATGATGATGATGATGATGATAGACAGAATAAAAAAATTCTAAGACTGTAGTATGAAAATGAATAAACTGGTTGGTAAGCTGTTCAAACATGGGGAAGGGGGGGGGGGGGGGTGAGGGGGGTGGAGCATGTAAGAAATATTATGCCTGTCCTTCTTATGAAACTCATTCACATCATAAAAAAACACATTTTAACGTCTCTCTCTCTCTCTCTCTCTCTCTCTCTCTCTCTCTCTCTCAGACACACACACACACACACACACCAAGCAGGGGCGTTTGTTTGCCCGTTCGTTTTTAAAGGGAATTATTGATCAAATATATAAACGCTTAACGAAGACCAACAGCAATTATAACATGAAACACGGAACCCTTACCCCCCCCCCCCCCCCACCCACCCCCCCCCCCCCCCCCCCTTCAAGTTAAAATCATTAATGAAGGAACGGCAATAGCTGGATGATGTTCGCAGCATGAGCGAATCTGATCAGCAGGTGTTCAGTGATACAGTTAACAACTTCCAACACTCAAAGCAAGAAGAATAAGAGGGGACTTGATTCAAACATAACATCATAAGATATTTGATGGTATTGATGATGTTGATAAAGCATGTTTTGTTGTTGTGTTTTTTTTTACTCCACAGACAAATACTACAAGGAACAGTGAAGATAAGATATTTAAACAAAATTCCAGAACTAATTTGAGAAAATTTACATTTACTAACAGAGTAACCAAAATTTGGAATAAATTAACAACTAACATCAAACGTGCACCTAGTAATTAATGTATGTAAGAACCACATAGATAAACATGAATTCATAACTAAAATAAAATAAAAATTTGATGGATAGATTAAACTCACCTAGTCTACGACTGGACCAACAGAGACATAAGGGGAAAAAATCTATATCTACACACACATACATATAATGCTGAACAATTAAGTAGTGGGGGGAAACAAGTTCTTCCATTATTACAGTAATGACTTGGCAAAGATTTGAGAGAAAAAAAATTGAAAATGGGAAAATATATAGTATAAATATGAAAACCCTTCGCTTGTTGCATGAGGGAACCATCGCAATCCCTCTCGAAGACAGACCTTTATGTCTTGCCTGCTCCTAGGCCTTTCGTCCGCTGGATCGGACTCATCAGGGAGACACAGCTGGTTGTGTGTATGCTCTTGGCGTCAAATAAAGACACACCACAGTCCGTTATTCTGTGGTGTTCTCACCACCAAGGGTTCAAAAAAGAATCCAACAGCACCCACAAAGCAGCCAGCGAAAGTTAGTGCAATAAAACAAAACGAAAGCGTGGAGGGGAAAGAAGTTGCTGAAAAACTGAAGACATTATGCAAACAGTACACAATGTAGGGGACAATCTTTGAGCCTATGCTTGAGGATCCATTTAAGGATGCAAGGGAGATCAAAAGATATGGAACAGTCTGAGTGGTCAGCTTTGATGTTCAATAACCCAAGCATTGTTAGTGGCTAAGAATTGTGGAGAACAACCATTATTTGAATCTCCTAAGAGATGGAATCACCCACTGATTGACCAAACAACATAATGCTGAACAATTAAGTAGTGGGGCAAAACAAGTGCAGGTTAACAATTAACAATTCTTCCATTATTACAGTAGTAACTTTGCAAAGATTTGAGAAAAAAAATTGAAAATGGGAAAATAATTATATACAGGGTCGAACTTTAATTAAGGACCACCCTGAAAAAAGGCCCTTTCTTTTTAAATTGGCCAAAAATACAAGCAATGCATTTTTTCGAAGAATTCGACTGGGAAAGGTTTAAGGGGTTAACAGTATTCCGCAAAGCTTGAGAAAGCTGTCTTATTGTCACGTGCGGCATGCAGAGGGGGGAGGGGGTTGAAAGTTGCAGATTGTTGTCAAAATTGCTTGTTTTTTTAAGCAAGAATGAACACCGTTTCAAACGGTTTTGCACTGAAATTCCAAATGCACGTGCAAAAACCAATGCATTGCAGAGCATTTTACTGACTGGAATGCCCCTAAAAGCAGCCCAACGTGCATAATTCTTCCTAACACAAAAATGCCTCCAAGACGCAAGCTGTCTGATTTTGACCGACCCGGGCGATTGCATGGCTGCAGGATCGAGTTGGCGTTCGAGAAGTGGCCAGAAGACTACAAGTGTCCCACTCCGTCATCATTCGGCTGAGAGAACGTTTTCAAGCCACTGGAACTGTCAAAGAGAGACCCCGTCCAGGCCAGCCAAAGAAGACCACTGCAAGAGATGACAGGTTCATCCGCAGACATGCTCTTCGGACCAGGACGACCACCTCCAACACCATCAGGCGTCAGCTCCAAGCTGCCACTAACACAGCAGTGTGTGAGATGACCATACGGCGGCGCCTCAATGCTGCCAACCTTCGAGCAAGGCGCCCAGTCCGGAAACCAAAACTGACTGCGGCCCACCGGGCACGTCGCCTGGCCTGGTGCACAGCTCATCGAACATGGACTCGGGCTCAGTGGCGGATGATGCTTTTCACCGATGAGTCCAAGTTCCAGTTGAAGCCACGAGATGGACGCATTCGGGTGTGGCGGCGTCCCAGGGAGCAGATGACGTCATCCAGGAGGTCGTCGCTTTTGGTGGTGTCTCCGTCATGGTATTGGGGGGGGCATCAGCAGTCACCACAAGACTCCCCTGTACCATGTGGATGGCAACCTGAACGGCCAACGCTACCTGCAGGAGATTTTACGGCCTTTGGTTGTCCAGCACTCCAGCAGATTGGGGCTCAGGCTGTGTTCATGGACGATAATGCCACCCCACATCGTTGTCGAGCCCTGAACACTTTTGTGGTGCAAGCTGGCATCACCGGGATGCCATGGCCGGCAAACAGCCCGGACATGAACCCTATTGAGAACATCTGGGGCGAGGGGCGAGCTTGGGAGGAGAGTTCAAGAAAATCACCCTGTTCCGGCAAATCGACAGGAGCTGCTGCACTACGTGCAGCAGGAGTGGGCAAACCTCCCCCAGGCACTCATTACAAGAACAGTCAACACCATGAGGCAGCGCTGTGTGGCAGCACGAGGGGGGCACACTCGTTTTGATCAGACTGTAAAGAAACTCTTTTTGTGAATGTCATTTTGGGGGAGGGTAGTCTCATTCAGGTCCCCTGTCTAATCAGAAAGAATGAATTTTTTCGATGAAAGTGACAAAACGTTGTTCACTGATAATGAAATTAAACATTTATAAAGTTTATATCGTTTGTCGGTTTTTCTTTCTATGTTTTGTGAGACTGTGTATAAGTGGTCCTTAATTAAAGTTCGACCCTGTAGTATAAATATGAAAACCCTTCACTTGCTGCATGAGGGAACCATCGCAATCCCTCTCGAAGACAGATCTATATGTCTTGCCTGCTCTTAGGCCTTTCGTCCGCTGGATCGGACTCATCAGGGCTGATTGTGTGTATGCTCTTGGCGTCAAATAGAGACACACCACAGTCCGTAATTGTATGGTGTTCTCACCACCAAGGGTTCAAAAAAGAATCCAACAGCACCCCCAAAGCAGCCAGCGAAAGTTAGTGCAATAAAACAAAACGAAAGCGTGGAGGGGAAAGAAGTTGCTGAAAAACTGAAGACATTATGTAAACAGTACACAATGTAGGGACAATCTTTGAGCCTATGCTTGAGGATCCATTTAAGAATGCAAGGGAGATCAAAAGATATGGAACAGTCTGAGTGGTCAGCTTTGCTGTTCAATAACCCAAGCATTATTAGTGGCTAAGAATGGTAGAAAACAACCATTACTTGGATCTCCTAAGAGATGCAATCGATCACCCACTGATTGACCAAACAATATAATGCTGAACAATTAAGTAGTAGGGCAAAACAAGTGCAGGTTAACAATTATATGTATATACAGAAGGGGCGTGAAAAGCCTAAATAGGCTAAGTTGTTTTGATATAACGGCCCTGATCCTGATCCTGATCCTGATCCTGATCCTGATCCTGATTCTGATCCTGAAGAAGGAAGTCACTGACGGAAAGAAGTAGACGGCGTAGGAGGGGGAGTGGGGGGGGGGGGGGGGGGGGAGGGGGGGGGGGGGGGGGGGGCGTTATGAGGAAGGGTGAGTTTGGGGGGATAGTTGATATTGGCGTGTTCAAAGTTGTATTATTTCTTTCTTTTCCCTGACCTAATT
>CM031598.1:108015490-108017990 GCA_018398815.1 Conus ventricosus
CCTGTTCAGGACCAATCTTGGCAGTCCCCATGTTAATGCTCTTGTTTCGCTCAGTACTGAATTATGTTCCAGCAACCATGTATAAGTTCAAAGCAACACACACTGTTCACTGTACTCGCAAGCTCAATGTATCCGTGGTAATCCAATGAGGTTACATTGATTAGACCTCTAGGGCTGGAAGCGATCAGGTCAGAGATCCTGACATGCCGTGTAGACAGGAACAGATGCTTATCATGGCATTGTTACCTCCGCCGACAATGTTCTGGGTCTGTTTGTTTGTTTGTTGTGTCTGTCTGTCAGCAAGATAACGCAAACAACACAGAGCCGATCTTGACGAAATTAGGTAGAAAGCTAGAATGTTGTCCAAGGACTAATCTGTTCAAATTTAGCGCGGATCCGTAGGTACGGCCAGATCCGGATCACAGAACAGATCCCGGATCTGTTCGATCTTGGCGGAGATCTGCGCTCTCTCTCTCTTGTGCCTTTCTGGATGTTCGAGACAGCTTTCAATCAGGGCTGCAAAACCGGTTTTGAAAGGGCAAAAGCGTTACAGCATCGCCGGACCTAGTGTCTTAACGGATAGGAGGTATTTTGACAGGCACAGAGAAAGTGAGACGACGTCATTGAGCTCAAGACAGCGCAGTGCTGACACAAGTGCCGCAGGTCTACGATCTATCGATCATTACTGCTTCTTGGAAACTGCCCCATAAAGTTGATCAGTGTGAAAACAATTCAAGATGCAGAATTAGTATCTTGACATACCAGCTTTCTTCCCAACAAAACACTTCCCTCGCTTTAAAGGTTATCATCTTCAGAAACTTTTTTTTCTTTGTCTCTACTAAATATACCTTCCCAACAAAGGATCTATTTCGTTAAAGATTTTCTTATTTCCGGAACATTTTTGGTCTTTGCGTTTCTGTTACAACGCAATGAAGACCCCCCCCCCCCCCCCCCCCCCCAAGACATCTTTTCCTTTTTTTTCTTCTCTTTTTCTTTCTTTCTTTCTTTCTTTGTTTTTTTTCTTTTGCCTACATTACCGAAAAATCTCTTCATTTAAAGACGTCTCTTTCAAGATACATTAAAAAAAAAATCAATCATTGCTTAGGATTTACTTCCTAGGGAAGACTCCCGTCCCCTGAGATTTCCTATGTGTGAACGTTCGCTGGTCTTTATCAGAGGTAGATCTATCCGACACCGAAAACTACTTTTGTTTCAATACCTTTCTCTGGAACTTTTTTCTTTGTCTTTATCAGGATTATTCCTCTTCCCCTCCACCCCCTCCCTCTGCCCAAATAAAGAGCTCCTTTCCCTTGAACTTTTTTTTTCTTTTTCTTGATCTTTGTACCAGATTTACTTCCCAACAAGGACTCATTCTTCCTATATTTTAAGTACTCTGCCTTTTCCTGGAACGGTTGTTGTTTTGTTGTTTGTTGTTGTTTTGTTTTTTGTTTTTAGCTAGATTTGTCTTTTAACATGAATTTCTCCCTTTAAAGACGTCTTGTTAAAAAAAAAAAAGAGAAAAAAAAAACCCTCGCCTCCCCCCTTTACCTGGCAACAAGGTCATTTTCCCTGTAAAGACGTCTTTTCACTGAAACATGTTTGTCTTTCCACAAGATTTGCCATTCAGAAAGTCCCCTCCCTTAATTTTTAAATAAAACTTTTTTGTTGTTGTGGAGTTTAAATCAGATTATCCCCCTCCAAAACCACTCTCCCTCCCTCCACTCCCTCCCAAAACCTCTTTCCCTCCCCGCCTCCATTTGTCTCTGTAGTAGATTTATTTCCCATGGAAAAAGCTCCCTCCTGACAAAAACAAAACAAAACAAAACAAACAAAAAAAAAATCCAAGATTGCTGGTGATAGTCGTTGAAATATTTGTAGACTCCGAATCCCCACTCTCCTGCATGGAGACACAGATCAGTCTCTTTGATCATACACCGCTTTGGAAGGAGACGGTGTAGATGCTGACCCAAAGAGAGATGATGATGATGATGATGATGATGATGATGATGATAATCTTTATTTCCAAGGGTAACAGATAAGCAAACAGTAAAGAGAGAGAGAGAGAGAGAGAGAGAGAGAGAGAGAGAGAGAGAGAGAGAGAGAGAGAGAGAGAGAGAGTTGTTGCAGTCTGATTTTGTAATCACTTTTGTTTATCTCCCAAATCAAACAAACAAACAAACAAAAAATCCCTCAAACACACACCAATTTCCAAGGAAACTGTAAGCTTACATCAAGGTTAACGTACAAAATGACATACTTGTTTTGTTCGCCTGCTATTAAAGTTGCTGTATTGTTTATGAGTGCTTTCGCAACGAGAAACACCTCCCTCCATGGCCCAACCCTAGATGGTATCAGAAAATGGACTTAATGCTCCTGTGATCTTGTCCGCGCTAGTTCTAAACATTGGGAAACGCCATTTACCAACCTGCGCCATTCATGATGTGCAATTCTACTCGTCGAGACACCAAAGCAAGGGAGACAAAACCATTATTGCAACTGT
>CM031598.1:108022990-108030490 GCA_018398815.1 Conus ventricosus
CTCTCTCTCTCTCTCTCTCTCTCACACACACACACACACACACACACACACACACACACACACACACACACATGTAACGCGCTCGCACATGAACAATGATGGACAGCGATTCCTTGGTTTCAGTCCGGTCCTTTTCAGTGCGACTTCACGATTTTTGAGATACTTGTTCCTTTGTACGTATGGCTCTGTTTACAGCATTTATATTTTATCTAAGTATGACGTGACAGTGGAAATATCACAAATGAGCGAGTTCTAGTCAACTTGAAATATAGCTTTGTTTCAAATGATAGTATATGTGAAGAACGCTGCAGTTTAAAACAAGGCTGATGAGTAGATTATGGCCCTTTGATTATTCTTCGAACAGCGGAGGTGAAATCAGGGAAAGCTCGGACCGGCCACACGCGCCACAATTACGATTTTGCACTAAAACATTATATAATCCATGTAAGGGTTTTGAGGCCTGCTATAAATTTTGAACAAGCATTTAATGTTAAACTGATAATTGATCAAAAGAACAACCCCCCACCAAATATTTCCCTTGTTTGGGGGCTTTTTGATCGATGAAATCACAATCTTCGAATACATGACCTTCCCCTTAGTTGACAAACATTCCGGGCCTTCCACTCATCTGTGACCCTTTCTTTGCGACAGCTTGAAGCGCCTACCTAGTCCCATTCCTTTGATTTTAATCTGTCTGCTTGGAACAACCTGGCTTGTACCTTACTGGCCATATGGAAGAAAGTGAGGAGAATCAACTTTCAGACACAATTAAAAAAAAAATTCTCAAAACAATCTGATTGAGCCAGTCTATGAATACTCGACTCCTTGGCGCAAAATGTTTTCTTGGTGTGCAGCCATACTGACCAGCTGGCGACACCCCACCCATTTTATGAGAGAGGGTCACAGCTCATTGTACCGGCTTGTGGTTCCTTCCTCATCTTCACTCCACCGACAGCTACGGTCTTTGGACTCCTTGGTTCAGTCTTCATTCAATGCTCTCTCTCTCTCTCTCTCTCTCTCTCTCTCTCTCTCTCTCTCTTGTCCGGAGTCCCGTGAACTGTCACTGTCCTTCAGTTCACACATACACGCGGGCAAACACACACTCAACGTTGCAACTGCACGTGGGCCTGTTTACTTTAGCTGGGTCACAGAGGCATGAATGAAATTTTAAGGCTAACGTGAGAATAAATCTACAGAGGTGTACGCTTTCACAGAGTGGATTCTCCCCAGCTCGATTTCTGTCGAGTGAGTGCTGTTATTTCGCTGAGGGGGAAAAGGAGATAGGGGGAAAGGGGGGGGGGGGGGGGATTTTTTTTTCCTAACTCAAGAAACTATTTAATGAACTTTATAAGCACACATCACATACGTAGAGCTCATAATCCCCCATCTGATGTTCATTCAAAAACGGTAGCGATGAGAAAGAGAGAGAGAGAGAGAGAGAGAGAGAGAGAGAGAGAGAGATGATCTTTATTTCCAAGGGAAACAGATAAGCAAACACATGCTTTTTTCCATTCCCCCCCCCCCCCCCCCCCCCTACGCTAAGGGACTAACTAAGCATGACTAGCGACTAAAACTTGCACAACTTTTAACAAACACACATATCTTCACAAATACATTAAAAAGTTGATGAGTTGTTTTTTTTTTCTGAACCGAGCCAGCGAGTTCGTAAAATAATCGACAGAGCTACCCGCTTCGCAGACTGTTTCTGTCGTATTCTCAGGAATGGTAAACAAAGCCGGCTTACGGGAGCACGCCACGTTGTCGTAACTGTAAACGTAACCAGTGTCTTGTTGACAGAGATGTTCTCGCTCACCTCGTAACAACTGACGTGAGACCGACAATGAGCTTCGAGTCCTCCGGGGTGGCTGGCACACTAAAATTCATTACCCCAAAGCCTTGAGTATTTATAGACTGGTACATGTAAGTCATTCCTTTGTCCACTCCACGCTGACTCGCGTGATGTGTTGGTAATTGTGTATTCTCCACTCTACGACTACATTTTTGTTCATACCCTGTTCATGCTTTTGTTACAGGCGTAACATTTTCTCGTTTGTTAGAAGAAAGCCGAACTATGCGAATGGTTGATATATCCGTTTTCATGGCGAAAGCTTTCAGAGACATGACTTTCGTTAATAGTAGTTTTCGGTCAATTCATGTAGAAGTATGTCTATTTGCTTGTTTGTATAGATCTTGGAATTATGGTAAACATGACATTCATTAGCTCTTTGTTTCTGTTTTCAATGATCTCGAGTTTCTTGATTTAGATCACTTTAACACACGCTACTTGTCTGCACAAATATTGTTGTTTTATGGAGCACCTAGTGGTATTAAAGAAAATCTTAAATCAGGCAGAGAACTGTCAACAATAAATAATGAAGAAGTAGGATAAGTCTTGGTCCCATGATGAAATAATTACACGCCCATAACTCCAAACGAATGCTGCTTACGACACCGAATCGCCTGTCAGAAATGACAACAGAGCACACAGAACACCAAGGAGACATTTCCAAAAAGGACGTTCCAAGCTTGCCCATATATCATGTACCTGACATATCTACACAGCAGCAAAAACTAGAGAAATGAACAAACACAAATTCACGTGTATCCAAGCCTGGCACAGCCTTTTGGGTCTTGAAGATAGTCACACAAACTCACAGACGAACAGCAACAAATAACAGATAACCTCGGTTTAATTGATAGGAAAGGAAAACTTGGGGAGCAGTCAACAGTAAATAGTACCTGCTAGGCCTAGTGGCCAATCCTTCTTTCAAACTATTCCGGCTTGTTTATCCTGTGTTTTGTTTGGATTCATTGTTTTGATCTAACTTGTCAAATTAGAGTCTTGCCAGACGTATGTTTCCCACACATGCCGTCATAGGCCAAGCTCTTCTCTCCTCGGTGGAAATGTGCAGTGATCTAATCGTCGCGTCATGTCTCGGTCACTACACAAAGCATGGGGCTTCTTTGTCACTGAAGGGCGCCGACCAGTCTTTTGCGTCTTCTTCTTCATACGCACACCTGGGTTGCCTCAGTTGTTTTGTATCATTTGCGCATCTTTCGTAGATGCTGTATTACTTGTTGGGGTCTTTCCTTCTTACTGTTCTCTCACTGCTTTTGATGGCCATGTCGTATGAAAATTATTGTTTTATCCGATGTGCGTATATCCCTCTACAGATGTTTGCTGCTTCTTATAATACTGAGGGTATATGTATTCATATTATCACTTAGCTATTTCAAGTGTGGGCTGTTAGTGTTATTTATCCATAGCCTTACGTAGTATCTTCAAGTGAGAGCTCTCAGTATTATTGGGTATGTACTGATATCCCCACCTAACTCCTTCAAGTGAGGGCGTTCAGTGTTTTAATTATGTATTCTTACTTCCACCTAGCTACTGCAAGTGTGGGCTCTCAAAACTAACTTTGATTCACACTGACTGCTATATCCTAAATTGTTTTGTAGGCCCTACTTCGCTTTACGTTATTCATTGCAGGCGTGCACCTGTTACGTTATTCATTGCAGGCGTGCACCTGTTACGTTATTCATTGCAGGCGTGCACCTGTTACGTTATTCATTGCAGGCGTGCACCTGTTACGTTATTCATTGCAGGCGTGCACCTGTTACGTTATTCATTGCAGGCGTGCACCTGTTACGTTATTCATTGCAGGCGTGCACCTGTGATGGTTTGTTCTTCGGTTTTCATTGTCTTGAGTGTTGTTTGTCTTGCCTGAACAAGACAAAAGAGGTCGAAACGTCTCGCGTTTTGTCTTGTAATTTGCTTGACTCGCGTTCGGCGGAACAGTAATTTTTCGTTTAAGAGTGTTTCAATTTCCGCTTGCAGTCATCTCACTTTGAAACGAACTTTGATTCACGCTAACTGCTACCCTTCATTGTTTTGTATTTCGCTTTACGTTATCCATTACAGATATGCGCTTGTGGTTGTTCGTTCGTTTTCATTGTTTTAAATGTTGCCTGTCTTGCCTGTAGAAGACAAAAGAGTTCGAAACGCGTCGTGTTTTGTCTTGTAATTTGTTTGTCTTTCTCGTTCGGCTGAACAGTCGTTTTTCTTTTATAATGTATTTCTTTGTTTCCACACTGATTACAGTATCAAACCTTCCATTGACAGACTGGCTGTTAGGAACATTACTTCTGGGTTGTAAAGACTGAACTCTCAGCCCATCATAGACGAGAAGTTTGTGTTTCTGACACACAGTCAAAACAAAACTTTGCAATCGGATGTGCTTGAACTTTAATATTAGCTCTTTGGTTAAAACATCTGACACTTATTTTCATATTTACCACGCTGTAAATATACTGCTCCGTTATTATTTAGCTAATCCTGATTTTGTTGACCAAAATAAACGTTAAACAAGATGTACTGTTCTCTCGAATGAAAGAGACAAACAAATTTCAAGATAAAACACGACGCGTTTCGACCTGGTTGATCGTCTTCTGGCAAGACAAACAGCATCCAAGACGATGGAAAGGAAAAACGGACACTCACGTATCTCTTTGATTTGGGCGCAGAATGGATGTGGTGTAATTTGTTTTGTCTCTTTCGTTCGGCTGAGCAGTAAATCTTCTTTTTAGGTCTGCTTCAATGTCCGCCTGCTGTCACCTCACTTGGAAACTAGCCACGATAAAAAAAAATTTAAAAAAAGAGGTAGGGAAACGAAAGGGCATTTATGTCAGAATTTAAGGATCGCTTGATAGCCTGTCACAAACAGAATTGGCATTCAAAATTGAAGAAAATGACAAGTATTCATGGTTTTATTCCTTTAAATGTATTCTTCAGCCGGAAAATGTTTTTGAAATACTGTTACTAATATATGGCAGAGAAGCATATTGGCCAGATTTAGAAGTCGGGCCCTTGGTTTTAAGCAAATAAGAAATGGTTTTGCAATGAAGTTTCTGTTGATGATGTTTGTGTGTTGTGTCCAGATAACAGTAAGGAAGATGAAGAGCACTTTTTATTTCAATGTAAAGCATATGAAGATAAAAGGAAAAAATCAAACTGTTTTAATTTGATGCCAGAAAGACCATACACTTTGATTGAACTATTATCTTCTGATGATGGAAATATTGTTCGTCTGTTTGCTAAATATATTGCGAATGTTATGGTATCAGAGAGCAAAAATGTCTGTTGCTGTTTCCCTGTGAGACAGTGCTTTGGTTCTCTGTATATCATAGTGGCCATTTAGACCCACGTTTGGTGATCTTTTGTTTGTCTTTAACTTTATTATTCCTAGATATGTCAATACCGGGATTCATGTTTTTAATGTATTACACATTTTTCGTTTCATAAATTCTTGACGCTGCATTTAATGATAGCTCCCTTGACATGAAGACTGTATTTTCGTCATTGTCAATAAAAACGATTCTGAAGCGTCTGAAGCCATGATAAGTTACAATAGTTTCTTGTGTCTTCTCACGCATTGTCTTCTCCCTGCCCAGTCTTCTTTTTATGTAAATAAAAGAAGGTCTAGTTGCAAAGTGAGACGACTGCAGGCGGAAATCTGAACAAATCTCAAATAATGTTAGCGAACCGCCCAAAAAAGTGGACAAACGAATCACCAGACAAAACACCTCTTAGGTCTTCTTCAGGCAAGATACGAAAATGAAGGAGCAATCACTCATCTTCAATCACTTCAGAGCAAGATAGGCGTTGAATGAAAACGAGGCTGTCAGAAGGGAGATAATGTGTGAGTCAAGGTGGTAATGACGATAATTCTATTACTGATAGGAATACTAATAACGGTAATGATGATGATCGTAATATTGAAATAGGATCGAAATAGAATATTGACAGGATTACTACTACTTTTGGTGATAATATGGCAATAGCAGTTGTAGTAGGGGAGAAAGGAGAGTGGGTTAGAGGATTCTTAAACAACATGGTTGCCGTGGCATCATGATTACCACCTTGGCTCACACATCATCTCCCTTTTGACAGCCTTGTTTTCATTCAATGCCTATCTTGCGCTGAATTGATTGCAGATAAGTGATTGCTCGTTCATTTTCATTGTCCTAATTGTTTCGTATCTTGCCTAAAGAAGACCTAAGAGGTCGAAACGCGTCGTGTTTTGTCTTGTGATTCGTTTGTCCACTTTTTTTTTGGCGGTTCGCTAACATTTATAAAAGTTTTAAATAAAAGAAACCACATATGTAACTGACTAGGCTCCACCTACTGTATGTTACTGGCCTGAGCGGGATTCACACACCTACGTACACCCTTTTACCTGCTACACTCCACTCCAGCCTCCACCCCTAACCCTTATCCCTTCAGTCTATCACACATTAAATCCCCGGAATCTACCATTTACATAGTCTCGATGTGTTTGCTGGTTTTCACTCTAAGCGCAAAACGATGACTTGAGGCGATTTGCGATCCAAGTTGTCGTGGAGTGTCTCCTTTTCCTGTTGGCCAATTGAGGATAATGAGGGACCGCTATTGTGCCGTGTCACATACAGCAGTTACTCCCCCTGAACGTATGGTTATGATGTCGTGTGTTCCAGTGGCCTGGAGCGAAAGAACACGTTTTGATGGGCGTGTAGAGAGTGAACGTGTTTTGGCCGTTTTCATTGGCGTACCGAGTTTGTGTATATATATGTGTGGTTGTGTGTGTGTGTGTGTGTGTGTGTGTGTGTGTGTAACAGAGAGAGAGAGAGAGAGAGAGAGAGAGAGAGAGAGAGAGAGAGAGAATGAATGAACGGATGAATGAATGAATGATATTTATTCAATAAGACCAATGCCTTGTGTGTGTGTGTGTGTGTGTGTGTGTGTGTGTGTGTGTGTGTGTGTGTGAGAGAGAGAGAGAGAGAGAGAGAGAGAGAGAGAGAGAGAGAGAGAGAGAGAGAGAAGAATGAATGAATGAATGAATGGACGAATGAACGATATATATTCAATAAGGCCAATGCAGAGACAGAGAGAGAGAGAGAGAGAGAGTTTGTGTGTGTATATATATGTGTGTGTGTGTATGTGAGGAATTGCATCAGTGAATGAACAACAGCCCAGCACTGGTCCACACGCGCTCTCTGCCAATCCAGTATCAGCCCCACCACATGACTTAAGAGCACAATACTACAGCGTGCGGGCCTCACATTAAAGTCTCCTCTCTCTTCCGCTCTTTGGCGAGGGGTAACCCACCGTATCGCCGCCCCGCCTCTCTGTGTAGTCAGTTCAATGGAACCCCAGTAGCGGTCAAGAAGTGATCTTGCGCTGTATTAGAGCTGCGAGGGTGACATTGTGCGGAGTGACGGAGGGGGTGGACTGAGGAAGAGAACTCCTGGTCGACCACTGAAGTAGTTTGTGGTTGATGTTGTTGTTGTTGTTGTTGCTGTAGGCCTACCTGATGTTGTTGTACTTGATGATGTTGCTGTGAAGAAGCCAGCTCCTGTCGTGCAACGATAAACTGCTACTGTCAGTGTTTCTGAACTTCTTGAACTGTGCACTTTCGGGGAAAGTGAGGTAAGAACACACTCGCGCGCACACACACACACACA
>CM031598.1:108032990-108037990 GCA_018398815.1 Conus ventricosus
AATTAATTTAAGGCAGGGTTATTACCTTCGACGTATGTCGTAGGCATTAGATTACTCAGTCATGATTTCACTTGATAGTAAGTCAGATTTTCAGCTAGCGCCACAAAACGCTCTAATTTTGTTGATTAAGCCTGGCCTTTTTTTTTCTCTGTGCTAAACGTTGATTATTTTTGGTCAACAAACAAAGGTACAAAAAAAAAAGTAAAAAAATAAAACTCAAAACCATGGCAGTGGCTTATTTCTTCGGTGGAGAAAAAAAAATATGGGTCTCTTGAGAGATCCACAACGTAAACTAAACTTTGCTCTTTCAGAAAACAAAACAAACAAAGAAAAAAAAACCCAACCAAACAGCTGAATCACTGGAGACACAGGATGTAAGGCAAAGCGTTACTCTTAAAAACAAAACAAAAAGCAACCAAAAACAAAACAAAACAAAAAAACCCCGAAAACCATGTGACCCTGGAGACTGATGACGTACGGCAAGGCTTTATTCCTTCGCTAAAAGCTTTGGTCCCTGGAGACGTACAATGCAGGACGCGCAAAGTCTTCAGTTAAGTAACATATGGCAAAGATTAATCCATAAAACTTTGTGAACAGAAAAAGTGTGTACCTAACTGTTAAATTTCGGTGCAGATACGTGGTACCGATCCATATTTTCACAGTGGATTTAAGATCCGCTCCACCTCAGCAGAGAGGTTTGCGCTCTCCCAAACAAAACAAAAGCAAAACAAAAACAAACAAATGTCATGCAAATTTGCAAGAGGTGGGTCAGGGATGGGAGGTAATTCGCATTTACGACGTAATCGCGCAGAAGTTGTGACCCCTTCTCGGGACATCCTTTCGTATGACCTTGTTCCCATGGACAACAGTAGCATGAAATATAGGGCACTTCTTTTGTAAACAACCATCACTGGATGTACTTGGTCATAGGGTGGCATTTGATATATTGCTGCCTTCTGTATCTGTGGTTGTCACATGGGTAGATATTAGCTGTGTGTACGGGTTCAGCTGGTTCCGTAGGGAAACAAAATTGCCCAGTATTATATAGCCATGCGTTAGCATAATGTCACCATTAGGCAAATTGTTCGTTTGATATTCGCTTCATGAAATTATCCACATCTAGCTTGAGAAACACACACACACGCACACACACACACACACACACACACACACACATGCACACACTCACTCACTCACACACTCACACACACACACACAGGCGTGAGTGCTCGCGCCCACACACACACACACACACACACACACATACAGACACGCATGCAAACACATACACGCTCACACGCACGCACGCACACACACACACACACACACACACACACACACATGACAACAAAATTTGTTTTTGTTCACACACACAGAGCTAGAGGTTAGAGAGAGAGAGAGAGAGAGAGAGAGGGGAGGAGACACAGAGAGAGAGAGAGAGAGAGAGCGGAGTTTAGTGCAAAGACGTGTGTGTGTGTGTGTGTGTGTGAGAGAGAGAGAGAGAGAGAGAGAGAGAGAGAGAAAGAGAGAGAGAGAGATGAAAAGTAACATTGTACACAATGGTTTACAAATCGTTGTTGAATGGTATGGGAAGACGGTTCTTGAAATGGGCTGGTGTTCAAAAACAAAAAACAAAACAAACAAAACCCCCCGAGAAGCAGAAACTGTCTACATCACGTCAGTGTTAACTTCTTATTCGCAAGGCTGAAACTGCGAAATGTGCCATCGTGTCTAAACTTTAATGTGATCGTATACAATGAAGTCTACAACTGGTATGAAAAGTCGATCAGGATTGTGTAATATAACTGACAGTTGATATGAACGGGAACCAAACAATATGGAGGAAGTAGATCAAAGACAAATCTATCCCAGGACGCCAACGAACTTGTTGTGGAAGACATGCATAATATGCGTGAATGTGTTTAACATCGCCGAAGCTTGTTCAAGATGTGGTGTGTCTAGGGCTGATATACTGCCCGGCGCTTGACGTTTTACAACCGTCTTCATCCAGCTAGGTGACTCGCCTCGGTCACCACCAAAGTCGTAGCCGTCGAGACTCATCAGGAAGCTCTTCCGCCCTCTTGAAAGAATCTTGCGCAGTGATGTCATGATGACGCAGCAAAACCATGACGATTCAAGTCCGCCAAGTAAAGCGCTGTGACAGAGTATGGCACTGGGATGCAGTGCATGACATAGTTAGGTTGAATGAGGACCAGTGATACCCGTTTGCTATACCCGGTACAGTGTGGCTGTTTTATACAACGAGGACATCCCCCGCCCCCCCCCCCCCCCCCCCCCCATCCCTGTTCAGAATCCCCTGGTTCCCACACACACAGACATTCTTGTTAGCAGTTTTCAAAAGACCGCAGAGAACTGTAACTGTCGGAGAGAAGCAGTCTTGGGAATCGGTCAATAATGCCGTCACTGCTCGTACTTTGGGGCTCCTGGGAAGATAGGTAAAGGCAATTGTGTTAGATTTATTCTAAGACTAGGCCGGTGTATACCTGCGACGTGGGGTGGATGAGGGGGGGGGCGGAGGGGGGAGGCGGAGGGGGGGGAGGGGGGAACGGAGGTGGGGGAGGGGAGGAGGGAGGGGGGGGAGGGAAAAATCCGTGACTGCTCTGTAATTGTGTTGCTCCCAGTGGGCAGCATTGTTTTGTCTGTCTTGCTGTTCGCAAGATCTCTCTCTCTCTCTCTCTCTCTCTCTCTCTCTCTCTCTCTCTCTCTCTCTCTCTTTCTCTCTCTCTCTCTCTCTCTTACTCTCTCTCTCTGTCTCTCTCTCTCTCTCTCTCTCTCTCTCTCTCTCACACACACACACACACACACACACACACACACACACGAATGCACACACGCGCCGCGCGCCCGCACGCACACGCACACACACACCACACACACACACAACACACACACACACATACACTACACTACACACAACACACATGCACACACACACACACACACACACACACACACACACACACACCACACACACACACACACACACACACCACACACACGTACACACACCACACGTTACACACCACACGTACACACACACACGTACACACACACACACATGCACGTTGAAATCGTCATCAAACGTAAAGGGGTTGGTATGTGTGTGGCCAACCTGTGGGAATATCGCAGTTGCCGCCGTCATGCAGTGGTTAGCGTTGCAGACTTGCTGGTTGAACTGTCATGGGTTCGAGTCCAGTCACAGCATTTATGTGTGGGATCGTTCGGCCCCCGGCGCTGCTATGCAGAGCTGTGTGTGTGTTGTGTGTGTGTGTGTGTGTGTGTGTGTGTGTGTGTGTGTGTGTGTGTGTGTGTGTGTGTGTGTGTGCGTGCGTGCGTGCGTGCGTGTGTGTGTGTGTGTGTGTGTGTGTGTGTGTGTGTGTGTGTGTGTGTGTGTGTGTGTGTGTGTGAGATAGGCTTCACTAGACAGAGTGGAACGACACACCAATTTCATTCACTCAATGGACACGTCTCTGAGAGCATGGTTCACATTTCTTGACCTACATTGCAGGTGTTGGTATCTCCCGGGCCTGGGTGACGTCAAGATGATTCACGAAAGGAAGCGTAGAGTACAACCCTGTCTTGTGTCAGGCCAGAGGATGGAACGTCCTAGGGTCATCATCAGCCTCAATCTTACCGATCATCAGCAGATTCGAACCTTGCTCTCGTGGTATCGTCATCAGTTTCGATTTCCTCTCTACATCAACGCCCACTGCGAGTCCATGTCAAAGTTGGTCGGTATCACAAAGTTCAGGACGCCTTGGCTTAAGGCTGTGTGAGGCCAATTGACACTGGCTAGAACACTAAGGCTACATCAAAATGTTGTTATGCTTTGCATAGTTATGCGGAGATTGTCTTCAGTTGTGACAAGCTCCTAGCATAACATTATCAGTCTCCAAAATCCCCGAAGTCGGAGTGTGGCTGCCCACGTGGCGGGGTAATCAAAAACGGTCACACACGTAATGTCCTCATCCCCAGCTGATGCATTTGTACCATAGTGTTCAAGTACTTCGGCTGTTTGGGTGATCCCTGGAGTCTTTTAGCCAGGGTACGACAACAACAAAGTTCAGGGAGACTCTTTTGGTGGACATAGTGACGCTCTCCAGAGACACAGAGAGAGAGAGAGAGAGAGGGAGAGAGAGAGAGAGAGAGAGAGAGAGAGAGAGGGAGGAGGGAGGGAGGGAGGGAGGGTAAGGCCGCTCACTGCTCCGCAGCTGAGCCGTGGTCGTGAGTAAGGAATTTGAAGATGGTGTGGGGCATTTGCTGGATCAGGAAAAAAAAAAAAAAGAACGCCCATCAGAGTTAGTTGGCAGGAATGCAGTGTCTCCTCCGGCGAGGTAGGCCTACACCCTGACGAACTGGTATTGATTTCCTTTGTGCTGTCAAGGGCTGAAACACGACGACGACCCCCGTGTGGTGACTGGGTATGGGGAGGGGAGAGGAGGTGGGGGTGGGGTTTCAGCATGCGCGGCATGGGTCTAATGCCACCGAAATGGCACGGAAGATGGGACAGCAAAAAAAAAAAAAAAAAAAAAAAAAGAAGTAGCCATGTTAAACAGATACACAAAATTGTCGAAAAGCCAAACCAAAAGACTGTTCTCTGGCGAACATTAATTAAACAGTATCCAAAGAAAGGAAAGGATGAATAAGGAATGGGATAACTAACATGCACAGGGTTCAGGAGGTCCAACTCTGAGACGCTGTTTGTTTCATGCACCCGCATCACATGTTGGGTAGATTGGTGACCTAAACAGGCCTGAGCCGATAGACTTAGTTGGGGAATTGAGCCAGTCGGAAAGTGTGAAACGAGGCAGACAGGCAGGTAAAATTAGGAGACTGGGAGGTGAAAGGAGGAAGACAGGCAGGTGAAATGAGGAAGACAGGCAGGTGAAACGAGGAAGACTGGGAGGTGAAATGAGGAAGACAGGCAGGTGAAATGAGGAAGACTGGGAGGTGAAATGAGGCAGACAGGCAGGTGAAAT
>CM031598.1:108060490-108065490 GCA_018398815.1 Conus ventricosus
ATAAAAGGAAATAAAAACATGTCAAAGTACAGAAAGAATGAACACGAAACTACAGAAATGTCAAGTATACGTTTCGGGTGCTTTAAAGAGATCCTGGTTATCGGTACTTGAGCTTTTAGACCGTAGAGTCCAAAATCAGGAAATGTTCCATGCTTTTGTAACACAGACTTAGATGCAACTTACTTCTGAGCAACACACACTCGCGCGCGCGCGCACACACACACACACACCTCACCGTCTTTTCTGTCCCTCTCCTATTCCAAACATTCTTTTTCTTCTTTCTTTCGCATACCACATCCTTCAGCACACAGTACGAAACTATCGCATGGAAAAGTTAAAACAACAATTACAACAATACAACAACAACAAAAAAACAACAACAACAACAACAGCAACAGCAGCAGCAGCAGCAAAATCAACAACAACGACAACAACAACAACGATGACAACAACAACCACCACCACCAGCATCAACCTTTTGGGCCTTAAATAAAACTGTGCTGAATAAAGCATTGTGGAGATTTGGTTTCTCACACGCGTGCTTTTGGCTTAGAACGACTGCGAAATAGACATTAGCTGTTTTCATGCTAACTTGATTTCAAATGTATCATCCTTATCATGATTTATTTTTTGAAATTTTCCTTGCCCACTTCAGCGACATGACTCTAGCGCCGCTCATCTCCCCCCCTCCCCCCCCCCCCCCCCCCTGCCCACAGCCACACCCCGGCCTGTATCGCCGCAGCTTCAGCAACGGCAATCCACCGGGAGCAGCCAACACCAAGTCGTCGTGAAGCAACTCACCAGAGGCGGCACCTGGTCACCTCACCTCGCTGGTGTTCAGTGGTGCCTGTTTCAATCCAGCGTACGCAGGGCACTACCCACTAAGCCCCATACTGAGGACAATCATACTGTGTTGCGGAGCCAGCGTGAGTGAGTGTCTCCCTCCGGAGGGCGCCAGCACGCCCGTTCAGCAACTGTCCCCAAGACCTTGCCGACACTGACACGATCTCCACACGATCTCCACACGATCTCCACACGATCTCCACCAATCTCCATACAATCTCCACCCATCTCCACACGATCTCCATACAATCTCCACACGATCTCCACACGATCTCCATACAATCTCCATACAATCTCCATACGATCTCCACACGATCTCCATACAATCTCCACACGATCTCCATACGATCTCCATACGATCTCCACACGATCTCCATACAATGTCTATACGATCTCCACACGATCTCCACACGATCTCCGCACGATCTCCATACGATCTCCACACGATCTCCACACGATCTCCACACGATCTCTACACGATCTCCATGCAATCTCCACACGATCTCCATACAATCTCCACACGATCTCTATACGATCTCCACACGATCTCCACACGATCTCCGCACGATCTCCACACGATCTCTATACGATCTCCACACGATCTCCATACAATCTCCGCACGATCTCCACACGATCTCCACAAGATCTCCACACGATCTCCACAAGATCTCCACACGATCTCCATACAATCTCCACACGATCTCCACACGATCTCCACACGATCTCGACAGGATCTTCACACGATCTCCACACGATCTCCACACGATCTGACGAATGGCATGGACGTGAAGGGAAAAGGAAGCTGAGGTCACAGAGTTTGAGACGTTTGTGGGTTTTTCTCCATGCTGATGGATGATGATGATGATGATGATGATGATGATGATGATGATGATGATGATGATGATGATGATGATGATGACGACGACGACTACGACGACGACGACGATGATGATGATGATGGTGGTGATGATGATGATGGTGATGATGATAATGATGATGATGATGATGATGATGATGATGATGATGATGATGATGGTGATGATGACGATGATGCTAGGGAGTTCCGTTCTAGTTAGAGACTTCACGGCAGGGCTAAACTCTACGCTTCCTCATTATTTGATAAATCCTTGTGTAAACCAGGCCCGTGAGATACAGACATCTGCAGTGTTGTTCAGAAAATTTGCTCAACCCGTATCTAAGATACGGAACCACCAAAGCGGATGGCACTGGACTGCGAGGTTCTAATCTTCCCATCTGAGCCCGTAGGAGAACTCAGCTCTGGGGAATTTTGATGGGAATCAAACCCACGATCTCCCAGCCTGCATTTCTCGATGCTGGCCACCGCGCCATAACGGCTGGTTTTTAAATGTGAATTTTGCATATGTGTAAGATTGTAAGTGTTTTAAATTCATCTATGTGATATCCCTTTGTAAGATTGTAAGTGTTGTCATATGTGTAACATTGTAAGTGTTTTAAATTCATCTGTGTGATATCCCTATGTAAGATTGTAAGTGTTGTCAATTCATCAATGTGATATCCCTATAGCATCGGAGTTATTTCATTTCAAAATCTGTGTGACTGATTTCCATTTCTTCCCACGGCTCAGTATTGGATAATGATCTATTTACCAGCTCTACGAACAACCACTGTTTTAGTTCATGATGTTGGAGTTGTAAAGTGTACAACAATTGTTTTAGTTCATAATGTGGAGTTGTAAAGTGTACAATTTCTCAAATGTATATTTTTTTCTTTGTTCTGTTTTTTTGTTTTTCAATGTGAGTATAGCTTGGCGTAATTTCGTCAAGTCAATGTTCACAAACGAAAAACTAAAATCACACCATGCGATTATGAAGTCGATAGGAAAGCTTATAGATTTCTCGTTATTTCACCTCTGTTTGGGGTTACTGGGGAGATTGTGGCTTGACATAAGGAGCCCATTGCTCAATGACAGGTGTATCGATTTCACAGCGGTCACTCCTTTCTAATGTGATATTGATCTGCATCGGGGTTTGGCCATGTATGCACAGCACTCCGGTGGACGATGTAGAGTTGAGAGTTTCTTCCGGACCTGTTTGCCAAGGTAGGAATGGGGTGGATTAGGGTGGGCTTGGGGAGAGAGAGAGAGAGAGAGAGAGAGAGAGAGAGAGAGAGAGAGAGTGTCAGTACAACATTATGTTAATCTGACAGTAAATGGTTTCAGTGTGTGTGTGTGTGTGTGTGTGTGTGTGTGTGTGTGTGTGCGCGCCTCTTGTTCATGCAAATTACACTCGACTTTATATTATAATCTCCATGTGCGTTCTACGTCCATGTCTCCATAGTTGGACTTACCTCGACAAACATCTCTTGAGAGTGGGTAAGGTTTGCATGGATTTTCTCATTACATGTTGATGCAGTGGACTGACTGGACTCTAACCTAAACAAGACAGGAGAGAGAGAGAGAGAGAGAGAGAGAGAGAGAGAGAGAGAGAGAGAGAGAGAGAGAGAGCTCTTGGACAGGATAGACACTGTGCCGATGGTGACAGGATTGTGACCGGAGATGAGCTTTATTGTGAGACGCTTTACCAAAGAAACTTCTCCTTCTTGGTTACAGGTAAACAATATTTGCTTTTGACCTGAACGAGTAACGAGTGCGTCTATGTAATCGTGAAGTTTCGGTTGTACGCATGCATGCATGCGTGTGTGTGTGTGTGTGTGTGTGTGTGTGTGTGTGTGTGTGTGTGTGTGTGTGTGTGTGTGTGTGTGTGTGTGTGTGTGCGCGCGCGCGCGCGCGTGCGTGCGTGCGTGTGTGCGTGCGTGCGTGCGTGCGTGCGTGCGTGAAATTTTAGCATCAACATTTTCAAGCCAGTACATGCTTTAGCGTAATCAAAGTTGGCAGAATCATAATCATAGACGTCTGCAGTGATTCTAAGTGTGAATATGTCACAAAAAATGGCAACTGTCGCAAATCTGCTATTGACATTTTCTGCAGTGACATCAACATTGCAAAATCGGTATTATGTTATGATCGCTCACAGGAATTACTTTATAAATTGATTAAAAAAAAAATGTGAAGTGATGTTACATGCAAATATCTTAACAAATATGACGTTACATTCTGTCATGATCAAACTATATTCACTGGCATTTTGACCAAGCATAGCTGTGGATACAGTTAAATGTATTACTAAACATAGACTCAACCTGTACCGATTCTACATAGTACAGCGTCATACTTGCCACGTTAAAGTAGGCCCTATTACGTCAAGCTGATGATTCACATCTTTAACACTAAAGCGACCTTGGTAAAGAACCGAGTACAAATACTCTGGTAGATAAAGATCGCTGGGATGAACTTTTCACCTCAAAAGGCGCAGCACAAGCGGTCATTGTGACATGGGCCGGGAGAGAGAGTGAAGCCACAATCAAGGCGGCTGCTGTAGGGGCAAGAGATTAAGACAGACTCGAACCAGCCGCCATGGCGAAGTGGTTAGCGTCGCGGACTCCCGGCTGGGAGGTCGTGGGTTCGAATCCCATCAGAAGTTATGAGGGTTTTTCTGCCCCGACCGGCTCCTACCCAGAGTTGAGTTTGCTGCGGACTCAGTTGGGAAGACTGGGACCACACAGTCGAGTTTCATCCACTTAATGGATGCGTTTCTGAGAGTGTTGATCAAATTTCCTGACCAACACTGCAGGTGTCTGTATCTCTCGGGCCTGGTTGACGCCGGGATATCTTATGAAAGGAAGCGTAGAGTACAACCCTGTCATGTAGTCTCAGACCGAAATGGAAATCCGTAGCATCATCTTAATCATCCTCATTCTCATTGATCAGCATTAAAAAAAAAAAGTCTCAAATTCTGTGGCCCTTCATGCCCTGCTCTCATGGTGACCTCAGTTTCGATGTCCTTCCATGTCTGTGGCCTTGGTTTGGTTCCGTCGGGGTCACCGGTATCGGTAAGTCCATGGGGGCTGTCGTTGGACGGACGTGGTGGCGCCCTCCGGAGGGAAAGCTCACTCACGCCGACTCCGCGACTAAGCAATTATTGTCGTCAGTAGGGGGCTTAGTAGGTGGTGTCCTGCGTATGTTAGATCAGAACAGGCGCCACTGAACACCACCGAAGTGACTCGGCAGCAGTGCAGTGTCTCCTCCGGTGGGTTGCCTCTTGACGACTTGACATTGC
>CM031598.1:108072990-108075915 GCA_018398815.1 Conus ventricosus
TGGGTTTATATACACAATGCTTTTATGAGCATGTATGCACAATAAGCTTTGGGGCTAATGTACATAATATGCTTTATGGGTACGTACAGCGTACTTTATGAGCGTATGTTCGTGTGTGTTTTTTTTATATACGTATATGTAAACAGTGTGTTTTGGGTGTATATACACAATGTATTTTATGTGTGTATATACACGATGCGCTCTGTTGGTGTAAGCTAGTCACAAAAAGTTAAGGGCCAGACAGAAAAACTCTCGCCAAAATAAAACGACATAACGCACAGGAAAACAGCTTATACCGTATTTTATTTCATGTCTTTAGCTTTTATGTCATTGCCATTGCAATTGTGTCAATTCAATTTTTCTGGACAAAATCAAGGATCAAACATCATAACCCCTCTTTTTGAAAATCACAAAATTGACAATTCACAAGAAAGTTTATTGAAAAGCTTCAGTAGTGCGTATGTCCGCCATTTGCACCCACACATTCCACGCATCTAGGCTTCATGGACTGGATCAGAGTCACAAGGGTCTGTTGAGGCATGGCGTTCCACTCCTGCAGCAGAAATTGGAACAGTTGGTGGAGGTCAACAGGAGGAGGGTGGTTGTCGTGGACGCGGCGTTCCAGATGGTCCCAAAAGTTCTCAATAGGGTTCAAATCAGGCGAACGCGATGGCCAGTCCAGTCGTGGAACCTGCTGCTGCCTCAGGTAGTCGTTCACCACACGGGCGCGGTGTGGAGTGGCGTTGTCGTCCATGAGGGTGGCACCGGGTCCCATGGCTTGCAGAGTGGGGATAATCAACGGCCTCACGATTTCATCTCTGTACCTTACGCCAGTAAGTCTGCCTGGCACAAGGTGAAGGGGTGTCCTGCCATGAAGGTGGATGCCTCCCCCATACCATCAGGGAGCCGCCTCCATAGCGATCGTGCTCACGAACACAGCCATCAGCAAGCCTCTCCCCTGGACGACGCCAGACGCGTACCCGGCCATCATTTCGGGACAGGGAGAATCTTGACTCATCGGTGAAGAGGATGGTGCTCCATTGCTGCCTCGTCCATCGCTGATGACGTCGACACCACCTCCTTCTGGCCTGTCGATGGTGCTGTGTTAGTGGGAGACGGACGGCGGGCCTTCTTGAGCGGAGGTTGAAACTGTGAAGGCGACCTCGGACGGTCTGGCGACTTACGTTGATGTTAGTCGTTCTTCTCAGCTCCTGTCTCAGAGTGGTTGCATTGATGGTTCTGCTGCGGACTGCTGTCAGCATCAAGTAGCGATCGTCTTGCCCGTTGGTGATTCTTGGCCGCCCTGAGCGTGGTCGTTCCTCGGCTCTTCCAGTGTCTTGGTATCGCTGGTGAAGGCGTTGAATGACTGAGTGGCTCACTCCCAGACGTCTTGCCACCTCTCGTCCAGAAATGCCATCTTGGAGCCATCCCAGAGCCCGGCCGCGATCTAGTGTTGACAGTTTTCGTCTTGGAGGCATGGTTATTGCAGCCCCGATTAGCGGTCATTTTATACCCACCGCAGGCAAATTGTCATTGAAAAGTGTTCAACATAGGCAGGCCTTGCAAGTGCACTGTGCGATTTCTCAATTCAAAACTGCTGTGTAATCTGCGCCTGGCCAAACTTCATGCATTATTCACGGATTTTTTGGTGTTTTGGCTGAGCGCATATTATTCTCGACCCGAAAAATGCGTCGTCTGAAAGATTATTTCGGTCATACAGTGTGGTGTGTGAGCTGTCAGAATAGCTCAGAATGAAAACACGCTGCGCTTTGTTTTACGAGCATTCAGACCCATTACTTGGAGTACCCCAAAATCTAAGGCGGCCCTTAACTTTTTGTGACTAGTTTACATATACAATGCAATTCATGGCGTAAATACACAAGGGGCGTATGTACACTGTTTTCTTTATAGGCCTATATACACACTGTGCTTTATCGGTCTTTTGTACATCGCTTGCTATAAAGCCTAAGAACACAGTGTGCTTTATAGACCTACGTACGATCTGCTTTATAGGTCTTTATAGGTCAATGTGTGTGTGTGTGTGTGCGTACGCACGCACCCACTCATGCGCGCGCGCGCACACACACAGACACACACACACACACACACACACACACACACACACACACACACACACACACACACACACACACACTAGCGCGCGCCACGTGTTTACGTTATTGATGTCTCTTCTTTCTCCCCCCCCCTCAACCCCCTACCCCTCCCCCCTCCCCCTCCCCCGTCCTCCCCACCACTTCTTGCCTCACCCCCCGTCTTCTTTTACCACGCTACACCCCACCTTCCCAACCTCGCTCCCACCTCTACACCCCCACCACCCACCCCATCCCACCGGCTGCATAATACAGATAGACACCTTTCTCAACGGTAGTTGATAAGAAAAAAAAAAAAAATGTTACAGTGTGTCTTCTGAATTCTATGCGGCGAACTCCCACCTGCCTTGTCAAAAGAGTTAGCGTCGCTCCCATTGTGTGAGCGTGTAGGCACGCAGTTACTTTGTACGGTTATGTAGGACGCCACACACACACACACATTCCCCCGACAGATTTGACCATGGCGGTTTTTTTTTCTCACTCCTTTTTTTGCCCCCCCCCCCCTTCTCACTTTCTCTCTCTCTCTGTCTGGGTATATGTATGTGTCTGCGTGTGCATCTTGTGTGTGTGTGTGTGTGTGTGTGTGTGTGTGTGTGTGTGTGTGTGTGTGTGTGTGTGCATACGCGCGCGCGCGCGAGTGTGTGTGTGTGTGTGTGTGTGTGTGTGTGTGTTGTGTGTGTGTGTGTGTGTGTGTGTGTTCCTTTTTTTCCACACGTTTGGTGTCCTAAACCCCCTTTGGGGCGCCATCCACATGTGGATGGTTTCTGAGGTGAGGATGGTTTATGTGGGCTTCACCCGATTGTGGATTGGTTAC
>CM031598.1:108076915-108101915 GCA_018398815.1 Conus ventricosus
TTTCCCTGTCCTTCTACAACCTTTTTAAAACTGCACATGTCTCTGTCTCTCAGCATCCAATTATAAAAAGCAAACTGGGATCTATTTGCAGCCACTTTTTCCCAAAGGAGTTCCAGGACACTGTTTTTCCCTTCAGAGTCCGACCCAGCAGAATCACTGACTTACACTATAATAAAATGTGCAAAAAGCCTGTATTCCAGTGTCTTCCAAAAACTTCAAATGCCAAAAACACCCGGGGTTCGATTCAGAATGCCAAAAAACTTTCCAAAGTTAGAAAACGGGCTCAGCGTCAGTATACCAACGACCTTCGGTCCCAACGCTCGAGCCCATCAAAAACTCCGTGCCAAATCGAGACACATTTTTAAAAATCATAAACGTCGGTCCTGGAGAAGCTTCTGCTCCAGGTGACATCAAAAACTCTAAGAAAAAAGTGTGGAACATCATTAAGAAAATCAAAGGGAAGAACACCTTCCCCACTGTGAACCATCTCAAGTTTTCGGATTCTTATAACAGAGAAGAAAGCAGTTGCTAACTCTTGCTCAACCACGAAAAGAATTCCTCCTCTTCTAATAAATCGGCCCACTTTTGTCAAAAACAAAGCCCTAAAAGAAAAATCACCCTGCAACTTTTCATCCACAACAGGGAAGACTACAATCTTCCTTTCACATTAAACGAGCTGAAATCTGCCTTACTCTTTTGCAGCGATTCCTCTCCATTATAGATGACATTCATTATAAACTATTGAAACATCTTCCGCAAAAAGGGTCTGAACATCCTGTTACAGGTATACAACCAGGGTGTGGACTACAGGTTGCTTTCCCACCCTCTTGGCGAAAGCCCTCATTATTCCCATCCCCAAACCTGAAAAGATCTTTCTAATCCATCTAACTACCGTCCCATAGCTTTGACCAGCTGTGTCGTAAATTGAGGGAAAAAATGGTCAATGCTAGCTCATGTGGAAACTCGAAACCGAGGGGCCTTTTTGGGCGAAAGAACAGTGTGGTTTCCGCAAACATCGTATACAGTTGCCTTTTGATTCGTCTGATCTACACTTAGGAACGCTTTTTTAAACAGACAGCATGCAGTGGCAATTTTCTTCGACTTGGAAAGGCCCGATACCACCTGGAAGTCGGGATACTTCATGATCTCCACGATCTGGTTTTCGGGGTCATCTTCCTATTTTTATTCAAAATTTTTGGCAGAACGACAGTTTTCAGTCCGGGTTGGCACCACTCTCTCTGATGTCCCACGAGCAGGAGTTGGTGTTCCCCAGGGAGCATACTGTCTCCTGCCCTCTTTAGTATTAAAATCAACAACATTGTGAAATCATTTCACAGGTTCAGACTGCTCATTGTTTGTGGATGATTTTGCTGTCTACGCAACTGGAAGCCTGTACCCGAGTGTCCAGCCGCAGGCTCAAGCTTTGCGTAATAAAATCCATCATGGGCGATGAAAACGGTTTTCACCTTTTCTGCTACAAAAACCCAATGTATTCACTTCCATAATTTCCGTCAGTTTTTTTCCAATCCGGAACTTTTAAGTAGGGGAAAACTCCCATTCCAGCTGTTAAAGAGGCCAAATTTCTGGGAGTCATTTTTGACCAAAAACTTAACTTTCTCAGCCATAATAAAACCTCAAAACTGCTTGCCAAAAGGGACTGAATATTCTGCGGGTCGTAGCACACACCGACTGGGGCGCTGATAAAAACTTGTTGCACCTCTACAGAGCCCTGGTCCGTTCCAAACTGGACTACGGTTGTCTGTGTACGGCTCCGCAAGATCATCTTACCTCAAACTCTTGGGACCCTATCCACCATCAAGGGCTTCGTCTCTGTCTTGGGGCGTTTCCCCACCACCCCTGTGTACAGCCTGTACGCAGAGGCAGGTGAACCTTCACTGTCCAACCGCAGGCTGAAACGTCTTTGAATTATTACATCCGACTGTTCTCAGACCCCCAGAATCCTGCCTATGACTGTGTTTTTTTACCCTCCGTTCCAAAGTAATTTGAAAATAACCCAAATGTATTCCGCCGTTTGGGCTTCGTATCAGCCTCACGTGCGGAATGCAGGGATAGACCTGGAGTAAATTTCCGATTTTTCCAAGTTTTCCGGATCAACCCCATGGACCTTTTTTCACACCAGAGATTCGTTTTTTATCTCGCAGCTTTTCCCAAGGAGTCTACCAGCTCTCTGGCGTACAAGGCTTTGTATGCCGAGCTCTTTTTCCAAATTCCCATCCATCAAAAGTTTTCACTGACGGTTCCAAGTCTGAGGATGGAGTGGGCCTGTGCAGCCTACTGCCCTGGGCTCCTTCTCAGATACTGGGTTTGGAACATACCATTCCGAAGCTTCTGTCCTATTCTGCTGAACTTACTGCTCTGGTACGGCTTTGAAATAATCTCACATTCTTCAAAGAGGGACTTTTTCCGGGTTCTGTCGTTTCGCTGTCAGCTTGGAAGCCAAGTTTGGCCGCAACCTTCAGCATCCAGAACTTTTGCATTTCTTTGGAACTTTTTAAGCAAGTTGAAAGGGGAACGGTTACAACATTACTCTTGTTTGGGGTTCCGGGTCATGTTGGCATCGGGGGGAACGAAATGGTTGATCGTTAGCCAAAACGCCACAAGAGAGAAACTGTCCAACATTTAATCCCCCCTGTTCAGATGTGAAACCCAAAAATTAACGATTATGTGAGAGACCTCTGCAGGAGGATGGAACACACAAAACGATAAACAAACTCTTTCAGATCCGTCCAAACCTTAAGGACTTCCCCCCATCCACGTCGGGAGGTCGTAAAGAGGAAACGTTCTGTGCCGGCTGCACACCGGCCATTCGTATTTTACCCATGCTTACCTTTAAAGAGTGAAGAAGCTCCGGGGTGCATTCCATTCATGCGCCACTCACCATGAAACATGTTCTTTTAGAGTGTTGGGACTTGCACGATGTGAGACACAGACATTTTAAAAGCGGAGTCCATGAAGATCCTGTTCAGGGATGTCCCGCCTGATGTGATCCTTTATTTTGAGAGAGATAACATTTTTCATCTGATTTAAGATTTTACGGAAGAAAGAATTTTTAACAGAGTTTCTGGTGCGTTTGTAGACGATGTCCATTTAATGAGATGTAGAAAGTGTTTTTTTTTTTTTTTTTTTTTTTTTTTATTTTATGACTGGTGAGTTTATTTTAACGTGGTGACAGCCCTGATATGGGCCCTTTGCGGTCGGCTGGGCTATAACAACATATCTACGCCTGGCTTAAGGCTGGTCAACCATTGCATAGGCCAAACACCAAGGGTACAGCAAAATGTTGTTAGCTCTGCTAGTTATGTGGGATTGTCTTCAGTCGTGACAAGCTCCTAGCATAACATTATCAGTCTCCCCCAAAACCCCCGAAGTCGGAGTTGGCTGCCCATGTGGCGGGTAATCAAAAACGGGCACACACGTAATGTTTCTCATCCCCACTGATGCATTTGTGCCATAGTGTTCAAATACTTCGGCGTTCGGATGATCCCTGGAGTCTTTTAGCCAGGTAAAGACAAAAACAACAACAACAACAACAGCAACATTAATCTTATCTTATCTCTCTTTGGGAAAAAAACAAATGTGTAAAATTCAAATAAGCATGCAAAAGAGGAATGTGGGTTTGTTTTACTTCAGAACTACTTCGGAGTAAAGAGTTTGCTTTATCTTTGTAAAAAAAGAAAGTTTATAATTGTGTGCCGGGGTATCAAAGGCAATAGACAAATTTACCACCCCCCCCCCCCCCCCCCCCCCCCCCTTTACCACCCCCCTTAACAAATGCATTTTAAAACAATAAGCATTGTAAATGAATTCACAAACACAGCAACTGTTATACTAAAAGGGGAAGGAAGAATAAAAAAAAAATTGAGAGAAAAGAACCCCTTTTGGGGAGAATAAAGGCACCCCGGGGAACTAACAGGCTAGAAAACCTCCATCCCCCGGGGGAAAAAATTAATAAAATATACACTGCAAAGCGGTTTTTTTTTTTTGTCGGGGGGTTTTTTCATTCTAAGATCCCATCCGGAAAAATTACACAACCACCAAGAAATTTTATGCTCAACACAAAAAATTTTCCGCAATACAAATTCGATAAACCCAAAATTTTTACCAAAAAATTGTTTTACAACAAAATCTTGCCCAAATGCTGGGCATTTGTGTTATGTGAGTCAAATCAACATCTGGGTGTCTTGAAAACGGCTGCGATAATAAAAATAACGGGGATGAGAGGAAATGCAAAAGAAAAACAATGCGAAAATAAGATAAAATTTAATAGACACTTACTTGACAAAAATCCAAAAAAGACTTTTCATAAGACCCGAAAATGTAGTCCATTTCGAAAAAAAACTTTAACAAAAAAAAAATTTAAGTAAATAGATAAATCAATAAAAAACAACTTTCAATGTATTCATCTTTAATAATATCCATTGAAAGAATGTATGGCGAACTAAACAGTAAGACTGTTTCCTTCTATTCTACTTTCACAGATAAAAATTCCAATTTATTTTTTTACGTCACAATGTCCCAAATCAAAAAACCCAAAATTAGTTTTTAGACTTGCATGTCCTGCCTGAACACCCACAATAACGCCTTTCTTTTGTTTCGCAAGATGCATTAACTGTTCTTTTTATCCATATCAAAAAAAACTGAAAACATTTCTATATGGGTCTAAATTTAAGGATACTAGGATATTTGTCACCCAAATTTTTCACTGACCAACAAACCTTTTAAAAATGTCACTTGTACTTTTTAAGTCAGGTTTGCCTTTGGGCATAGCCAAAATTCACAAAAGCTCTGAATAGATGTCAGTAACCCTCATGGATGCCCTTAAAGACAGCATAATGAAAATTTATTTGATTAGATTCATTCTGTACTTTATTTTGCTTGGGCTGAAGACAAATATGCCTTTGTTTACCTTGGGGAAATCAAAATGGTGTTAGCCTAGATCGGCCCTTGAGTGCATGTCCGGGGGGCAGCCTACGGGAAATTTTTAAAAAAGGGACTTTTAAATACTTAGAAACCCTTTTTCTAAAACATGTCAAAGTTCAAAATTGTTTGTGTAACATTTACCGACTGGCAGTTTACTTTTTTTTAGGGATTGCCGGGGGGGTGGAAAAACAATACCTTTTGGGCAGAAAATAGGCTAAGGGGAAAGGGTCAAAAAAGGGGAAAAAAAGACACACAGAAACACAATGTATCTTAATTTGCAAAAACCCCCCCAAGATCAAATAATTTTTTTTAAAAAAATGGGGAAATTGGGGGCCTTTTTAATTATGAATACTTCTAAATAAATTTTTCTAGAAGGTTAAAAGAAACACATTTGCCAAGGTAAGTTTTGTTGGCAATTTAAAGGATTCTTCTTGGCTAGCCAGGAGTACCTTGCTGTGTAGGGGTTTTTGCCATGTTATTATCATTAGCAAGATTACAGATGTCCCCAAAAACTTGACACTCTACCCCCACCTATATAGTACACAAATTTGGGTCACTACAAAAAAAAAAAATTGCTCTGAACTCTCTATTTTTCCCGTCCACTGACCCAAGAGTACTGAAACTTGTGTGCACTGCTCTTTATCCTCCAGAAAAATAATATCCCTAAAAAAGACAAAGTCTTTTTGCTTTCTCTAAATAAAAGTATTTAAATCCCCTTGAAAGCCAATGCAGGAAATTTTTGATATTAGTACACCATCATGAGCGTCTTGACCCCCGAAAAACCCAAGGCCCTTATCAAGTCCAAAAACCTGCCACATGAACACACGATCTATTTCTCCAATAAGTTACCAAAACATTGTGAAAAAAGTTTGACTGCAAAAATTTTACGTTTTTTTTGTTGTCTTTGTTTTGTTTTGTTTTTTTGCATCTCATTTTTGTGCCACCCCCGGGGCTTTTCACCCTGAAAACAATTTTTTTTATTATGCTGATTAATAAGCAGAGGATGATATAAATGATGCAGGAGGTCCTTTTGGGTCTGAGACGCATGACACTCTACCCCTACGCAACTTTTATTAAATCCCACTCAACCAGGTCAAAGATACAGACACCTGCAGAGGGGGTCGGGAAATTTGAAAACCCGGGAAGCGTCTATTAAGCGGATGGCCCCCTTGTGACCATTTTCTATTTCCCCATTTTAGTACCCTTTCCCATCATCAGAGAGTTGCATATTTGGACTGTGTATCTGTAGCCCACTCCCCTGATGGGACAAACATGGATTTTTAAGCCCGTGCAGAAAAAATGCCTGCGGCACAAGTAACCTTGGCTATACTCCACCAAAATTTTATTACGCAGTCCCCATATACAGCACAAATCAAGTCACCAGCTGCACAGCACTAAAAGGGTAAAACCATCCAAACACAAACCAAGGCACATTTTTTTAACCACCAGAGAGCACAGAAAACGCTCACCAACTGGGCCTCACCCAAAAACAATCAAAAACCTCTAATCCACGAAACTGCATTACAGATCCTTTTTTTCAGTTTCTGAAAAAATTTTTTGGGAATAGGCTTATCGAAAAAAAAACCGGGCATTCTGATATGGAAACCTAAAGAAATAAATGTGAGGGGAGGGGGGGACTCTAATCTTTTTGCCACCGCCTGTCCGTCTATTGACAGTCCCCATAAACTCGCCAATACCATGACCATGACAGAACCCCCCAAAGGACACCCCCGAGGACAGAAACCAAAAACGAGTCACCATGACAGAAAGGCTTGAAGGGCCACAGAATCTAAACTTTTTTTTTTTCTATCTGATAAATAAGATGGGATATAAGATAAACTAGGGAAGCCCATTTCGGTCTAAACTACAGGGCTGTGCTCTGCACTTACTTTCATAATATTCCTGGCATCACCCCGGGGCCCTGAGAGATACGGGCATCTGCATTGCGGTCAGAAGTTGAGCAACACTCTAAAATTTGTTGAAACGCACCTTTAAAATGTACAAGACCCGTTGGTCCCAGTTTTTCCCAACGACCGTAGCAAACTCAAATCGGGGTTGAGCGATGGGTTGAAAAATCCACTAAATTTTTGCGGGGATTCGAACCCAACCCCCCACCACAAATCGGGATGCTAACCCTTCGCCCAGTGACCATTAGAATATATCTTTAAAACTTTTTTTGAAGATAAAAATCTTTGTTTTTCATAGATAAAGAAAATAGTAATCATGCGGTTTAACTTGGGGTTATAGTGCAAATATGAAACGATTAATCTGATTCCTAAAAGATTCCACAAGTAAATTAGTGGGCTGGGGCGTTCGAAACCCTTTTTCCCCAGCACAAATAAATGAACATGTCTTTGAGTACCCAAGTGCAAACTTTCACGGGAAAACAGACAAGATTTTTCTTACTCGGCTATTTATTCTCAGTTTCATTCAAATGCGTACTCGCTACACATTTGGGAAACCAGCCCTTAAAGGGAATGTGGGCCCACTTCCCAAAGATCACCGAATCTGCAAAAGAGAATAATCAAAACCCACTCCACGGGGACGCCAAAGAAAAAAAAAAAATCAAAAACACTAACATATTGTATCCTCTGCCCCGGGGTACCTGAAGGGTCATACGGACAGCCAACGACTCAGCTACACCAAAAAGTGCACAAGACAGGGGGTGCATTTTTTACTATGACACAAAGTCATTTTCCTCAAATTAAGAAAATGTTTAAATACTTTTATAAAGTATGGCAAAAAAGGGAGCCTTTTCGGGCTTTAAGCAATGCGAACACGGTTATTGTTTGGATGGTACCACTCTACCCTGCTGCAACTGGTAACTTGACTCCTGTGCATGTGTACAGGCTTCTTCCCCACTCTTTGGATGAGAGATAAACCAGGTCTTGTCTGGCCACACACTTTCCTCATGAAAGGGACTTAAAAGACCCGACGTTCATGTCCAAAAGGGGAAATGCCGGCTACGGGTGCACACAACCACACAAGCACCACTCCAAAAAGGGAAGTGGCTACCTAAATGGGGAAATTAGAAATTATCACAACGCAATTCCCCTTGGTACCGGAATACCAAAAGTAGGGCAAAAACAATAATGATAAAATTTAAATGAAGAAGCACCGAGTAGCTTTTTTCATGGGGTAGCCTGGCTTAAGGTCTCCATAAACTTTCAAAGTTTTATGGCTATGTGTAGGTGAATAATTAGCGGTCATGAGAGAGGGGGCTGCCTCGTCAAAGATTACGTATGTGAATGTAAAGTTGGTTTTTTTGGCATATCAATGTGGAGGTAAGCCCTTGCTTTTTTCAAAATGGGGGGAAAAAAAAAATTTATTATAACCCCTTCAGAGTCATGACAATAACCCGTGCAATGTCTTTTAAATAATTTTTAAAATAAGCTATCTAACTCCTTTTTGACTGGCCACCTTTCCCCGTACAAATTGTGACGATGCTACAAGAGTGCCTTCGGGGATCTTTTTTAGTCCCTTTTACTCGCAAACCCTTTTTTTCAACCCTCACTGGGATGACATTTTGTCCCTGTAACAATGTCAACAAAAGCTTTTGTTTTTAACCTATTAAAAAACCCCTTCTTTTTTTTCACAAAAATAAATTTTAAATGTCCAACAAGATCATGAAGTATACAATAAGTACAAAAAATAAATAATCAGGGTTTGAAAAAACTTGGTCAACGCCAGGGGTAATTTCAAGTGAACAACCCCAGCTAGCGACAGTCAATTCTAGTTTTCCTGTACAAAAAACAGCAGCTAACCCACCATCTGGAATAAAAGAAAGGCAATGAATATGCATCTGAATCTGGTTTTAGCTCATATTCCTCCCTCATACACAACCACCTCTTTTTCACTTGCAGGATTTTTGTTCATTGCATACCGACAGAGGCCTCGCTGACGAGGCCTCCGATTGAAAAGTATAAACTGTACTGAGGGGTTCCCCTATGGAATGTAAACTTACCTTAAAGAACCCCCCCCCCCCCCCCTTCTGCTGCACTTGATAGTTTTTTCTAAAGTGACATGTCATGATGTCTACCCTTTATTTAACTTTACCATAAAACTGTTTTCCCGTTTTTCAAATTTATCTTACATGCTTGGTTCTGTGATAAAATGATCAGTCTCTAGCCTAAGTTTTTTTTTTCTGACTTCCCCCCTGCGGAAAGTAAAAAAATTTCTTAAAATTTAAAAAAAACATCATTATACGGGCAGCTTTTCACACTTTCAACAAAAGAAAACTCCCCCAATGTTTAGTTAGTTTCTGTCATATACCCTTAACATTTGTGTCAAATCATATAAAATGCGTAAGGGGAAATTTTTTTTTTCAATTTGGGTGCCATAAGAGTGATTGTTGCGTCCAGGAAAAATTTAATTGTTTGGGACTTGAGAAATGACAGGCCTTGGGGGGTTCACATTTAATTTTGTTTTTTTGTTTATTTTGGACACCATATCTACTTTTTTATAGGTTTAGAGAGAAGAATGTAGGCAAAAAGAGTTTTTGACTTGGGAACTGTTTTCCATGGGGTTATGTCATGGTAATCAGTTTTTAAACTTTTTGATTTAAAAGTAATTATACTTTCTAAAAAATATGTGCAACTACAATTCTCTACAAAATTCATGATGTAGCTTTTATCATTTTGTTTTCTGCGGGATGTCCAGCCGTTGTCCAAAAAAATGTCGGGAAAGTGAGCCATACAAAAGGCGACAAAATTTTAGTCATCTGGCGGTTTGCAGCAACACCCGCTTGTCATGCTCTTGTGTTACCATTTTGCTCACTGTGCACGCACGCTTCTGACACTTGATCAGGATACTATTTAATCGTCGCCCCTCTCTCTCTCTCCGATAACAGTGTTTGACAGAATATTATTTATAGCATAAATGGGGTAAACAGCAAAACACCACAGCCCATATCACGCATCAAAGCCAACAATTCAACCCCCTGACACAACAGTTACCTCTATGGCACCTCAATTAAGAGAAACAAACTTTCCCCTTTCGTACATATTACGTTTAGACACAGAACTTTTGAATAATACAATCAGTAATCATTACGTGTGCATCACCACACTATGACTGGAAAAGGGTCATATGGGACACAGACCCAACTAAATACATGTAGAATGATCTCTTTTTCAAAAACGCAAAACTCACCCCATAACACATGTTTTATGCCCAAAATCACCACTTACTTTCCTTTTTTTTGTGGGGGTTTTTTTCCCTTTTTCCACTAGGGAATAGTAAAAGGGTGGCCCTTAGACAAAAATGCCTTTTAGAATGGGAAGTAAGCCCCTGGCATTCTACTCAATCCACAAAACACGAAGGCTAAGTCCTACGCTCTTGGCTCTTTTGAACAAAATGGTTGCCAGGGCAAAACCCGCAAGGGCAAAAAAAGCTTGCTCTTCACTGGAGGTAGCGGGGCAGTAAGTCCAAAAACTAGGGGCGCCCTTTTCCCCCCACAAGAACTTTTTTTCAAAAATTTTCGATTGGCCTGTGACCTTTTAGCATCCTGGGAACTATACACATGTAAAAACACACACCGTGTTCCCTAATCCTAACCCAAACCCAGACCTTAACCCTAAAAATGACATTAAACTGTTTAGCTTTGGTTTTCATTTTATCTGGCTGTTTTTTGCCATGCTATATGCCTGTCATGTGTACAATGGCATGGTGCAACAAAACTTTTTCCCCAACCATACAGAAAACCCCTTCCCCCATTTATAAAACATATTTAAGTATCCTCAACAAAAACTAAAAAGGGATGCCTGGCCACTGGTCAAAGGAAACACTCCCCACCATATATAAAGGGCAACTGAAATGCATGTTGGGGGTCTTTTGCGAGAAGTTACAGCACCAAAACTCATTAAAAAACATAGGGTACTCGTCAAAGACAAAATAATGGAAATGATAAATCAATGATTCAATTTGATTTATATTTTCATTTTATCTTTCCAAAAGGGAAGCCACCTTTTTTTTTTTAAAGTTTGCAGTATTTTTTTAACCCTATTACAGAATGGGGTTAGGGACCCGCCTAAAGCTCCTTTAATTTTCAAATTAAAGTCAAATACAGAAGCTTACAACTAGGTAAAAATCAACTCCCAATCTAACCTTTTTTTTCTTTTCTTTTTTTTTTTTTTACTTACCTTGGGCATTTTTTAAGTGGAATCAATCCTGAGGGGAAGCAACAGCCAATCCTAGAAAAAACAAAAAAACAAAAATCATAAAAGAGAGAGAGAAGAAGAGAGAGAGGGGTTTTTGAAGAAAACTTTTACACACAATACGATATGGGTTTAGTGGTTTTCTCAGAAAGGTTCATCCAGGATTTAACAACCTAAAAACGGTTTTTATTTTCAACCACTTTAGAAGGGATTTAATTTTTAACTCTTCAAAATGCTCAAAAACTCGAGTATTACTTCAAAGATCCCGACAAAAGCTTTCAGTCAGTACTCTACCAAACTTGAAACTTTAAGTTGCTTGCAAAAAATGATCAAAAAACCCTATGGAGTCAACGTTCCTACTAAAATAAAACCTCTAAAGTGGGCCAATCAACCTTTACGTAATTATTTTAAAATTAAAAAATAAAAAAACCCCTTTTTCCCAAATTTAAATCCACAGAATCACCTCGGCCACTGGTTGTTCCGCACAAAAAATTTTTATATTTATTTTGTCTTGTTTTCATGGGTCAAACCATTTTTTAGAAAATGCTACACAAGCATTTTTAAGATTTTTTGGGTACTCAACTTCGATTTCAGATTTCACTGTCAATGACCCCCACTACAGAAAATGAGAGGTCATTTTTAAAATGATGGGGCAATACAGGTAAAAGCTTTCACATCAATTGCACAGCACTACCCCCCCCCCCCCCCCCCCCCCCCCTCTCCCCTAGAAACCGAAAACTGAAATGAAAAAATTTATGGCAATCATTAATTCGCATTTACAAAAAAAAAAACAGGGAAAATTTTTTGGGAAAAGACACCACACATTTTTTTAGTACGGGGCGTTGCCTTCCATTAGCATGGCAATAAACATGGGTTTTTTGGGAGCAACACTGTTAACTGGGAGCACCCAAGTAGACATCGCCCTTTTAAAAAAAAATTGCGCCATGGTGCAGGGGCACCAACAATCGAAGCCGAACATTGGTTAATTATCTTGCAACGTTTCAGTATCTTTGCGCCCTTTGGACCATAAAATTTTTAGGGGAATTTTTTTTTGGGGTTTTTTGTGTGAAAAATGGGGTGCGATTTTACTTAAACGGGGTAAATGAACAAGGAAAAAAAGTAACCTCTGTTCATTTTCCGGGAAAGAGAAAGGACAAGCAACTCGTCTTTTACCCAAATTTAGGGTTTTTTTCTTTCTTTATAATGGGCCCAAATTAACATAAAAAGGGGCAAAAAAAAAACAATCAAAACAACCCACATTTAAAACAGGTTGGGGGGTTTTATTTGGCTATTAAGCCGTTTAGGCAGGCAGAGTTTTTGTTCTAATTAACATCCCTTTGTCACCAGCTAAAGTTTTTAAAATTAAAACATCATTAAGGCTAATTATAACCGTAGATTTGGGGCGCAACGCCAATCGACAGTTATAGCCCGACAAAAATTTCACATTTAAAGTCAAAGGGCAAGTTTTTTGAGGGCAAAACCACTTGGCAATCACATCAGCTCATTAATTACAAGCCCCACCAAATTTGAAATGTTTTGTGCAGTATTTCACAAAATTTCATAAAACACAGCCCCCCACAAAGGGAAAAAAAAAAAAAAAATGGAACAGAACTCTTTCCCAATCAAAGAGAAGCAAAAGAACAAAAACAGGGACTACGCAAGAAATCCTGCTAGAGGGGAGGGCTATGAAAAATTGTCTTCTGGCTATGGCGAACTAAAAAAAACAGTATATACCAATAACCATTTTATTTCCCCCCTCTCCCTCCATTTGGTACCCAATTTCAATTTGTACAATTAATTTTAAACTCATTAAAAATTTTTTATCAATAGTCTTGAATTTCATTTTTTAAAAATAGTTTTCACAGAAGACAGGCCATATGTTTATATCTTGCCAACAGCAACCCCAGAACTAACTTATCACATGATAGATAATGTCAGCAGGTAGTGCTTGCTGTTTTAATGTAGGTGCAGTACCACCTGGTTTTTAGTCAAAAATCTCATTTTATCTTTCTGAATTATAATGGGGTTTTCATAGAAAAATGCCCTGAAATTTAACATACAGTTAACAGATTTTGTTTATTTTCATAGATTTTGAGGAAAAAATTATGAGGGGGTCGGGGTGGGGGGATGGGGTGAGGGTGTTAACAGCTGCCATATTTTCGCTTTGACACGTCAGACCCAACATTGTATACACCTCTTTGGTTCGCCCAGAAAAGACCCGTTTTAGTCCCTTGCGGTAATTAAGACGTTTCAACCAAGAACGGTAACTCTTCCTGGCACATTGCTTCGTCGAGTGTGATTTTTCAATCTTGCTACCGATACATAAAAATGCCTACTGATCGGGAAAAGGGGTAAAATATCCCGGAAAAAGATGATTTTATGGCAACCGGAGTGTATCATGTCCGCCGAAAGTGCAAAAGTCATGTGTAGAAGCGTCTGCTACAGTGGCGAGCAGCGATATGTTTATATCTTGGCCAACAGCAGCCCCAGAACTAACTCATCACATGATAGATAATGTGAGCAGTAGTGCTTGCCGTTTTTAATGTTGTTTTACTGGCGTGATACCACAAAATCTATGATCTGGTTATTTTTAAATGCAATATAGAGAACAGACTGGCTTGTTTCCCAGTTTATATCCCTGCAGTTGCTATCACACCCACATTGAAGGATTGCGGTAGACGGACAGATACATCCCATGATACATCCCATCTATAACCGGGCTTCCTAAATATTTTGGCCTTAGGGCCATTTAGTAGGGATGCCAGAATCTTTCGGTTCGCATGCTGATTGGCTAACGCGATTTGTGTGCCAGGCTTTTGCGCCGTGGAACCACCGGTATGGTCACACACTGGGGCTGTTCATAAGTACTTATGGAAAATAAACAATTTTTAGTATGACGTACTAAGATGTTTTACCTGCACTACAACCTGGCTGAAGTGAATTTTAATCTAATAAGATGTCTTACCTGCTCTAACAAGCTGGCTGAAGTGAATTTTAATCATGTCGAAGTGTATTTTCAATCTTCAAATTTGTAGGTCAGCCGTCATAGTTGACTATCATTGACCTGTGTGCACAGAGGGCGTAAGATAAAATAAACAATAGGGGCAACGAAAAGATAGCTAAAGAGCTGTAAAGTCGCCTTAGTACCCCAACCGCATAACCCCTGAGTTCAGCTCCGGGCAGCGTGTTTGCGGCAGGGGGAAAAAAAAGGGGGGGAAGGGGGGGGGGGGGGGGGGGGGGGGGGACTCACCTAGCCTAATTAGAATCTGGGGAGGCTTACCCGGTAGGCCTAATCGTGGTGCACAGTACAACATCTTGCACTGCCTGGCACGTCACCTTTCGAATATGTGACCGATCCGCTCGAATTTATCGGGATCTGACCTCACTTTCACGGACTTTAAAGTCCACTCCCACCTCCATTTGTTTTTGATCCCGCTTTCGTTTAAACTTCTCTCCACGTTCGATGATTCCACAGTCGCCATCTTGATAGATTAGGCGCCTAAAGCTGAACTTACTGCTCTGGTACTGGCTTTGAAGATAATCTCACATTCTTCAAAGAGGGACTTTCTGGTTCTGTCGGATTCGCTGTCAGCTTTGGAAGCCATAGCTGGCCGCAACCTTCAGCATCCAGAACTTTTGCATTTCTTTGAACTTTTTAGCAAGTTGAAAGCGGACAGTTACAACATTACTCTTGCTTGGGTTCCTGGTCATGTTTGGCATTGGCGGAACGAAATGGTTGATCGTTTTGCCAAGAACGCCACAAGAGAGAAACTGTCCAACATTTATATCCCCTGTTCAGATGTGAAACCCAAAGTTAACGATTATGTGAGAGACCTCTGGCAGAAGGATTGGAACACACAGAACGAGTAACAAACTCTTTCAGATCCGTCCAAACCTTAAGGACTTCCTCCCATCCACGTCGGGAGGTCGTAAAGAAGAAACGGTTCTGTGCCGGCTGCACCCGGCATTCGTTATTTTACCCATTCTACCTTTTAAGAGTAAGAAGCTCCGTGTGCATTCCTGTCAGCGCCACCACCATGAAACATTTCTTTTTGAGTGTTTGGGGCTTTCACATGGAGACCAAAAAATTTTACAGCGGAGCCATGGGGAAGGGGGGTTCCCCTTTCTTCTCTCTTTCTCTCATAAAAAATCACTTGATGTGCGCAACTTCGTTATTGATGTGATATTCACTTAACTATGCAATATTCTTTTCACTCAAACTTTGTATATGTAAAAATTGGCATTGTTTCGTTGCTAAACTGTGTTTAAACATATGTTTAAACATATGAAAATCACACTGACGCTTGTTTCTGTTTGGGTTTTTCCTTCTAACGTGGCGGCACTCTCTGTGCATGATACAAACTATATATATAGGGAAGAAAATCAAAATAAAATTGTAGGCAAATCTCTGAGACCTTGACGGATGACTGACATATTTTTGGCCATATGTCCCGGTTACTCAAATGCACGCACGCAAACTGAAAACTTCGCAGTAATTTTGTGCCTCAGCAGAAAGACACTGACAGATGGATGGGTTTGTAAGTGTGCGCTTGACTGGTTTTAAATGTAGACATAGTGTTCTTTTCTTCTTTTATTTAAACAATTAATTGCCTTATATAAGCATACACTTATTAACTCTCCTGAAAAGCAGGGGAGAGAGAGAAGGGGCAGGTGTGTTGAGAGTGGAGGGGCGACGGAGCGACAGCGAGAGGAGAGAGAGAGAGGAGAGAAGAGAGAGAAGAGAGAGAGAGAGAGATACGCCAAGAGGTAGGGGTGCCAGAGGTGAAAGTTAAAAAATAGATAAATAAAAGGAGGATGGAGGAGGAGACGGAAAAAAGGAAGAAGACAGAAAAAAGTGGAAGAAGAGCGGGGTGGGGGGCAATGGGAGGGGAAGAGGGGCCCGTGGAGGAGGATGCTGGAGGAAAGTGTAAAGGAGCAGGAGGGGGTATCAAAGGCAAATCGAAGAGAACATTGAAAAAACGAGGACAGACAGCAAGAAAGAAATGGGGGTGGAGGAATAAGAGAGGGAGAGTGGAGGGGGAGATACAGCCAAGGAAAAAGAATTTAAGAGCCGAGAGTTCAGGAGCGAAGAAAAAAAAAGGAAATGTTCAGAAAAGAGCATAGGCAAAGAGAGCAAGAAAGAAGGACGAAGGGGAGGGAGGAGGGATGAAGGGGGTGGAGTTTGAAAAGGAAGGGAAGATTTTAATGGTGTAACTCAGAGAAAGGGATGGTACAAGGATTGTGGTGGGGGATGAGGAAAAAGGGCCAGGGAGGCGGGATGGGGGGGGGGGGGGGACCTAGTGGTGGAGAAAGACAATCCAAGGAAAAATGTTTCTCCAAAAGAAATGAATAAAGAAAGAACACATGGAGAAAAGTAGAGCATGGAAAGAGAGACGATTTTCTATGGCCCTGGCGTCATTCGGCTCGAGATTTACGAAACCTGTAGTGGTGGTCAGGAAGTTTGAGCAACCTTCTAATGCAATCCATTTAAGTGACTATACGTGTGGTTCTGTCTTCCCTTTGAGCCCATAGCATGAATATTACTGGTGTTGGCCGTGGATCGAAATCCAGCTGAAAATTTTTTTTTATTTTTAGCCTTATCTTGTCTTTAAGTATCCAAGAGGTGATAGGACGTTAATATTGTAATTGACCGTTCGATCTGTATGTTGTTGGTATATAAATGTTGTAAAATTTCTGTTATCTGATAGAAATATTTTAGCCACACAAGATTATAACTCTAATAATTAATATGCATTAACTGTTTAGGCTTTGTGTGTGTGTGTGACTGTTGTTTGGTTTCATTTGTTTTGTTTTCGTATGTCTGAAGAAAAAATTAACATCAAACAAGATAAAACACACCGATGCTTCTTACAAGAGCGGTGCGGTTTACACATTTTCTTTGTGTTCACCACATGATATGGGATCAACAGAAATTACTTCATATCCCAGCTCAACAAAGTCTCAACAATGCAATTCAAGTTTGCGCCGTATTTTTTTCCATTACAACGGGTTATTAACAGGTCTCCAATGTCTCATATTGAGAATGAAACCTTACTTTTTGGCAATTGATTAAACCATAGTGTTTCTCAGGACGTCTGCTGCTATCACAAGGTGAAAAAACACAAAATATGTATTTACCGCATTTTTTCATTCCTCCAATCAATAGAGATACATTTTCTAGCATAAAAATAGGCGAAGAACATGAAGTTCATGACGTAACGAGCTTTTCTTTTCATGATGTGTGCAGCAAAATATTCCTATGACAAGTTTATTTCCAACCAAATGAATGTTCAAAATCACAAACAGTCGAGAAGGGGGGGGGGGGGGGGGGAGAAAACCTTACTTTTTCGTTACAATGGTTACTAACAGATATAAAATGTCATTATACTGAGAGGAAAAAAATTTTTTTTTTCGCAATTTTGATTTAACCATAGTATGTAGGACGTTTCTACGATCGGAATGTACCTAAAAACACAAAATTTGCGAATTTCCAGCCATATTTTTCAAATTTCATCAGAATCAATAATAATTATTTTTATAGCATTAAAAGGCACACCAACATGAAGCTTTATGTTATAAACGAGTTTTTCTGATTCCATAATGTGCCACAACCAAAATTTTTCCGTGTCATCTTTATTTTCCCACCGTAATGAATGTTCAAAATCTGACACAATCCTAGATGTCGCTTTTTTCCATTACAATGGTTACTTAGAAGCATTAAAATTTCGTGTTGCCAAGCTTAGTGAACCACCCATCTTAAAATATGATAATTGCATCTGAAAAACAGAGTGACATTTAAGATACAAGAAAATGTTCCATGGGTAATTGAATTTGTTTATCTGACCGATGCCGACACAATACAAAACCGTGCGTTACAAAACTCGACTTGGATTTGATGACTATGGAACCGTTTGCATCAATTAAGGAAAATATTGATACCCATAAAGATTCTGATATTTGCATGGTGATTTTTTGTAAAGTTGACATATGCTTGTCTGTTTTGGACAAAAAAAAACATGGGTGTAAGATATCAGTACAATTTTCAATGTTTCTTAAGTGACCTTCCAAGCTCATTCCACGAAGGATTCAAGGCAATTTTAATACATGACAAAAAAGGCATTTTAAGGCAATTTTATGACAAAATCATTGGAGGGATGGATTAGTAGAGTCCAAAGGATCGCGCTGACAAAAAATATTTCCTTTATCTGTTTTCCTTGTGAGGTGTAGGGTCCTATTTAAAATACTTTTTGTGAATGTTCGTTTTTCTGAGCTCAAGGCGAAGTACACGATCGTGTTGCATCACACCGATCATTTTGTTCCCACCAAAAATTCCGTGGTAATGAAAAACCAAAACTTAAAATAGCATTATTTCCAAATTCCAGTCAATGTTTTAGGACACATTTGGCGTTTTAGTTTCTCGGTGCCAAAAGGTCATATCGTTTGTGAACGATTTCAATTTTAAGTCGCCAAATTTTTGGAAAAGTGTTGTCAAGCTCAAAATTAAGCATAATGAGCTACACAGACGTTTTTTCACCACCCATTTAGGTTGCAAGATCGACGTAAAGTCTAAAACATGTTGCATGTGTTCATTTTTTGGGGCCGCGTGGTAATACAATTTTTTTAGCACCATTTCCAAACCCGAGTGTGTGGTGTGCGTGTGTGTGTGTGTGTGTTGTGTGTGCGCGCGCTCAGCGCGCTAGTGGGACGCATTCACTTACGCGCACGCGCACACACGTACACATACATGTTCATTTGGTTGCGTGTATGGCATGCGCCAAATGGGTTCGTACTTGTGTGTGTGTCTATGTGTGTGTGCTGTGTGTGTGTGTGTGTGTGTGTGTGTTTGGTGTGTGTGTGTGTGTGTTGTGTGTGTGTGTGTTGTGGTGTGTGTGTGTGTGTTTGTGTGTGTGTGTGTGTGTGTTGTGTGTGTCGTGTGCATGCACATGTATATGCATGTGTGAGTGTGTGTGCGTGTGTGTGCGTGTGTGTTTGAGTGTTGTGTGTGTGTGTGATTTGTGTGTGTGTGTGTGTGTGTGTGTGTGTGTGTGTGTGTGTGTGTGCGTGGTGAGTGTGTTGCGGGTGTATGCGTGCGTGCGTGCAGTGACGCTGTGTGTGTGTGTGTGTGTGTGTGTGTGTGTGTGTGTGTGTGTATGTGTGTGTGTGTGTGTGTGTGTGTGTGTGTGTGTGTGTGTGAGTGTGTGTGTGTGTGTGTGTGTGTGTGTTTGGGCGCCGCGCGCGCACGCGCAACACATATACCAATGAATTGTCTCCGAGGATACTTTCTTTTTAATAATAATTTTGTGAGGTCAAGAAATCGTTTTAATTCATTTTTCTTTTCCACAGTCTGTGGGACCTCAATGTTCTCATCCTCACTGATGCATTTGTGTCCCAATAGTGTTCAAACCCTCCGGCTGTTTGGATTATCCATGAAGTCTTTTTGCCAGGGTACGACGACGACAACAACAAAACTACAACAAGAACAGTATATCTGATGTCTAATATCTCTGGTGGGGGTGCATCATTTCCAAGGCTTTGGGAATCTTCACTCCAGATCCCTGTCCGGGCTCATATGTCTCACACTATGGTATAACCAGTGAATATGCAGGAGGCCTGGTTTATAGCGTTTATGGAGATGCCATTGTTTCTCTTCAGGCTGTGGGTCGGGACTCTTGATTATTACTGTCTTTGCTGTTCAGCACAGGATTTTTATCTTTAAAAAAAAAGAAAGAAAGAAAAAGATGAAAGTTGAAGTATGCCACTACGCCCCATTGGGGGAGGGGCGTGGGGGGGGGGGGTGGGGGAGAACAGCACAAATTCGATCACAGTAGTAAATCTGTCGTGGTGATGAAAATCTGTGCTTCAACGCAAAAGCTCACTGTAGGTGAAATGAAATAAGAGAAAAAAAAGAGGACATGGGGGTGCAAGGGGGGAGGGGGGAGGGGGGTGGGGGGGTTTGGGGGGGAGAGAGGGGGGAAGGGGGAGGGGGGGGGGGGGCATTTATCTGAGGTTTTATTATCTAACACGCTTTACTTTATTAGATTGTTGATTCCTATGTGAATAAACCAGAATACGAGAATTGGGTTTTTTTTTCCTCCCTGCCCCCCCCCCCCCCTCCCACACACCCCCCGGACCTCCACCTCCAACCTAGACTCCTTACTGATTCATTTGAGTATATCTCTAAATGTGTCACGTGAGTTAAAGTATTGTGGTTTGTGTCATAAAAAGAATAAATAAATGAGAGACTGCACAGGGAAGAGGAGACGGAGAGGGGGACGGAAGGAGGGGGCCTGGGGCGTCAGTATGGGAACTTAGTGGTGTCAAAAGTCTATACAGCGTTTTCTGGGATATCAGTAAACATTTCTGGAAAATTGGGTGGGGGTGGGGTGGGGGGGGGGGGGGTGGGAGAGAAAAAAGAAAAAACAGTTTCTTTGAGAACGCGGATAGGATCACAACTGTTTTCCCTATGTTCCTTAAGTACAATAACTGTTTTCTCCCTTTGTTCCTTAGGGAAGAGTCAACTTTTTCCTGTTTTCCTGAAGCTTGTAATGTCTTCTTTCTATTTAATTGGGATGATAACTGGTTAGTTCTTGTTTTATGGGTTGAAAACAGGTTTTATCGCGGAGGAGGAACGTTGTTATCAGGGAAAGAAAGTAATGATGGCTCTTCACCATGACGAGCCAAAGAGGGTCGGCGAACTACGAAAATAGTTATGAGGCCTATAAACCGTTTTCCTATTTTCGGTTGTCTTCCATACCAATAATAACTAATTTGGAGAAAAAACAGTTCTGATTCTCTGGTGAGAACACCGGGACAATAAATGTTTTCCTTGGGAAAATAGGAAAAAATATTTTTATAATCCTTAATGTAACAAAACATCATACAACAACAATAACAACAAACAAACATGAAAACAACGAGCTGTCAATCCAGGAAAAGTAGAACTTCAGGGATAACAACATAAACACGTTTTCCTGAAAGATAATAACCGTTGTTTTTTTTTCTTCTGGGAAAACTAACTATTATCGGTTATGAAGCTAGCGTGTTCCTTAGAGGAGAGGAGGTGGGGGTGGGGATGGATGGGAGAGAGGGACAGGGAAGGAAGGGAATGGAGGGAAGGATAGAAACAACAGGGTTAAAAAATTCCATCGCTTAGTAGGGCAGGTCCTACTGCGTTGGTGAGAGAGAGAGAGAGGAGAGAGAGAGAGAGAAGAGTGACCTCTTTGAGAGAGAGAGAGGAGAGAGATGAGAGAGAGAGATGAAGGAGAGAGGAGAGGAGAGAGACAGACAGACAGACAGACAGGACAGACAGGACAGACAGATGTCAGGACAGACAGACTGACAGACACATCCTGAAGCTCATACACTGTGCCGTTTCAGTGGCGCGCTGGCTGTTCTTGTCATAAGTCTAAATTTTTTTACCACCCGTTTTCAATCGGCTACGTACGTTTACCCTGGGTGGACGAGGAATAGATAGGGGTAGAAAGAGGTTAAGGGTCTGGAAGGTATTTGTGTTGCGTGTCGGATTGTCTCGCGGGTGGTTCGGTTGCTGGAAGCCGGAATCAGTGGGGGTCTGTCAAATAGATTGGTAGTTTGCGTGTGGACACAGCACGCGGTGGTCCTTTCGCTCTGCGGCGGCCTTACGGGGCGTGCGTGTTTTAGGTGCCCCCTCCCTCCCTCACAACCTCCACCTATCACCTACCCACCTGCCTATGTTCGATTCCTTTTCGTGAAACTCCTTCCAGAGGGACTCGCAGGTTTTAGAGTTGGACTTGTATCGGTGAGATTGAAGTTTCATGTTTATCTCTTGCCTCTGAAATAAGATGATGATTGACGTGAAAATGCATTCGCTCGTGTGTTTTGTAGATTTTTAGTATTTCGTGATGTATATAAAGCATGTGAGAAAGAAATGTTCTCCACTACCCATCCACCAACATACGCACGCGTGCGTGCACTCACCATAAACACACCACATGAAATCACACACACACACACACACACACAAACACAGACACACACACACACACACTCACACACACACCACACACAGCCGCACGTACGCACGCACGCACGCACGCACGCACGCACGCACGCACGCAACAGCTCACCACACGTGCACGTGCTCTCTCTCTTTCTCTCTCTGTCTCTTTCTCTCTATTCTTTCTCTCTCTGTCTCTTTCTATCTCTGTCTCTCTCTCTCTGTTCCTCTCTCTCTCTATCTCTGGTCTCTCTCTCTCTCACTTCTCTCTCTCTTCTCCTCTCTCTCTCTCTCTCTCTCTCTCTGTCAACTTCGATAACGAAGACTACAGGGACGGTCTGACAAGAACATTGCTCGTACCTTCACTGCACCGTGTGAGGTCTGTTCAAAACACAACGGGGAATCAACAGAAGACAACAGACAGGTTTGACAAGACATTGCTGTATCACAGCACCGTGCTGAGGTCTGTTCAAAACACACAAACGGGGATCAGCACAGAAGACAACAGACAAGTCTGACAAGCATTGCTGTACCTCACCAGCACCGTGTGAAGGTCTGTTCAAACACAACGGGGTATCAGCACAGAAGAACAAACAGACAGGTCTTGACAAGCATTGCTGTACCTACAGCCACCGTGCTGAGGTCTGTTCAAACAAAAACGGGGATCAGCCGGGTGACGTGGGGTGATTCCTCCATCCTGCAGTACATGCCTGGTCACGTAGTTCCTCTCTATATATATATATAGTGCCTAATTTGTAAATTTGCCTAACTTGTTGACCTAGGCAACTGATTGCCTATAGTCTGTAAATTAGCCAGTGGCGTTGCCTAACATGTAAACTGATTTTAAAACAGTGCCTGATTTACAGATTAGGCAGCCTAGTCTGTAGATTAGGCAGCCTACTCTGTAGATTAGGCAAAAAGTGCCTAGTCTACATATTAGGCAATGCTGGGATTTTCTTTTTCATTGTAGATTAGGCAATTGAATTGCCTAGTCTGTAAGTTAGGCAGTGGCGTTGCCTAACTTTTTTCATAGATTATCCTTTTGTAACACAAAAAACAAAAACTAAAGCAAGAGCTCTGATTAATGATTCATTTTAATCTTTACACCAAACATTTTATCTTTACACAAATGTCATACAATCCTTTCTATTTATCAGCGCAGAAATGTCATGGTTGTTACTGAAGATTTGCTATTTGTACTAAGGACAGTTCATTGTTCAGTTCATTCTATCAAATAAGTTATTTGTTTTTGCACGTTTTTGTTTGTGGGTGGCAATGGCTGTGGCACATGGTTTGTTTTTTTTCTGCACTGACATCTCTTCGTCATGCAAAGACCTTGGCAAGAGCATTTGGTAAAGCCTTGCCCACCATGCCTAGAATGAAATGTTGTGATGCGTCTGAACGGCAGTACATTGTACTTCATCAACCATGTCCGTGACATTATCTCGTAGTCTGCTTTAATGACCTGATTTCTTGAAAACCAACCCTTCACGATGCCATGCTTTGTACCAATTTGGTAGTTGTCATTTCGAACTGCCATGACAACACCGGGTACATTCCGACAATCTAATCTACCCCTGTCAAACTCACTAACAGGGACAAGAACTACATCATTTTCCTGCAAAGGTACAAGCTTTTCCTGAGTTGTGTGCAGCATTTCAGCTCTGCTTTTTTCCTGACCCTTAGTTTGCATCACGTCTGCAAGTATCTAAAGAGATTGCTATTGTTCCCAAAACCTGTGCATCGGTTTCTGGAACCCTACTTGCACCCTCTTCCACTACAACCTCAAATCCAGTTGCTACCCTCTTCCACTACAACCTCAAATCCAGTTGCACCCTCTTCTGCTACCATTTCAAATCCTGTTGCATCTTCTTCTGCCACAACTTCAAACACCAGTTGCACCTTTTTCTTCTGCCACAACTCAACACTAGTTGCACCTTCTTCTGCTACAACGTCAACACCAGTTGCACCTTCTTCTGCCACAACTTCACACCAGTTGCACCTTCTTCTGCCACAACTTCAACACCAGTTGCACGTTCTTCTGCCACAACTTCAACACCAGTTGCACCTTCTTCTGCTACAACGTCAACACCAGTTGCACCCTCTTCTGTTCTGACTTCAACTTCAGCTTCGTTAGCTTCATCTGAACCTGTCAATTCTGCGAGAAACTGGTCAAGCTCCTCTTCTTTCTCCAACTTCTCTATGACCTCTTTAGGCAGACATGTTCTTTCAAGACCAGATTGACCCTTTCGACCACAAAAGACTTCCAAGGGTGTTCTTTGGCATAGATTCCTGTGGGGGGAGGAGTTCTTCTGCAGCATTACAAACCGCAGACCTTCAGCCCATTGCTGAGTTGTTGTCTATTGTCCAGGCAATCAACATCTGTTTCACGTCGGCGTTCGATCTCTCAAACACTCCCCTGGGACTGTGGATGTCTTGGGGATCCGTGGACGATGTTCATCTGTGGCCAAATCAGTTTCATTTCATTGATGACAGATGCGGTGAATTCTCGACCGTTATCTGATTGCAGTACTGCCGGGGGGGTAATCCAACAAAAAATGGTCAATCAGATTGTATGCCGTTTCAGCTGCGGTTTTGGACGTCATTGGCCTCAACACTACAAACTTTGTTGAAATGATCCTGGTAATTTAAGATGTATTTAAATCCACGGTCAGGGTTTGATTCCATTACAATGAGATCTACCTGTCCTCTTTTCGGCAAAGGTCTTACTTTTTAAAGGCCGCACGACAAGTCCCTGTTTGGTTTTGTCTTTTTCTTTTGGCATGTTTCGCATTTTGTCACAAAGGAGGAATTATCTTTTGACTGATATTGCAATATTTATCGCATAGAACGTGTCGCAGCTTCTTTATCTCCTCCATGCCCAGTCGAAAGGTGAGCTTCGTACAGGATGTCGAACTCTCCGATTTCG
>CM031598.1:108119415-108191915 GCA_018398815.1 Conus ventricosus
ACAGTCACGGTGAAAATCCATTTAAAAATCCCTTAGATTTGTCCCTTGTGAATTAGTTCAAACTATGGAAAAATATTTACCCAAGAAAAATTATATTCAGACAATGTCTGCTTTACCGTCGTGCTCAAAGCACATTGTTGGATTAATTAATAAATTAAGGCTGAATACTTGGAACACTAAATATTCTCATGGTATTACTTGTGTCTGCAGTGAAAACGTTTCTGTGCATCATCTTTTGTTTCGATGCCCAGTGTTGATCTTGCTTTCTCAGGAGAAAGGTATTGTGATGAATAATTTTGATAATGTCAGTACTGTCCTATATGGGCCATAATCGTGATGTTGAGATTGCCATAGCTATTTCCCAGTCACAGGTTGCAAAATGTATGTAAAGATCAACAAGTTCTTGCCCCTCTAGGGCATTTGAGCTATGTAAATATGCATCTATAAGATGGGAATTGAAAGTACTAAAACGGGTGATAAGCTGTCTGTAGGGTTTTTCGTTTCTCGTTCCAATCATAACTGTTCATTTTTATGTCTAATAATCATCTCGCGCTGGTCAGGGTATATCCGGAGCGTCACCAGATGACCTCACCAGAATGATTTTTTTAATAACAAAAAGAGCGCGAGGAAGACCAAGGAAGACTTGGTACGAAACGGATGAACAGGAATTGAGGGCTGGGAGGTTGATCGGTTGGTTCATTTATGTAGTACTATTTCATCAAGGTCGATATCCTAGACTATAAATGAATTTGAATGTTTTCGTAGTACGACCATCAGAGTATTAAGACAAAGATAGATAAGTAAATGAATGAATGAATAAATAAGTAAAAGAAAGAATAAATAAACAGATAAATGAAATCGTGAGTAAGAGAGAGAGAGAGAGGAGAGAGAGGAGAGATGAGACGAGAGAGAGAGGAGGGGGGGGGGGAGAGTGTGTGTTGCCTGTGTGTATGTGTGTGTTGTGTGTGTGTGTGTGTGTGAGTGAGAGAGAGAGAGAGAGAGAGAGAGAGAGAGAGTGTGTGTGTGTGTGTGCGTGCGTGCGTGCGCGCGCGAGCACACGCGCATGTGTGTGCACACGCGCGTGTGTTTGTGTGTGCGTGCGTTGCGTGCGTGCGTGCGTGCTGGTGCGTGGTGTGTGTGTGTGTGTGTGTGTGTGGTGTGTGGTGTGTGTGTGTGGTGTGTGTGTGTGTGTGTATTTATTGTTTATGCATGTGTGTGTGGTGTGTGTGTGTGTGGTGGGTGTGTGTGTGTGGTGTGTGTGTGTGTTGTGGTGGTGCGCGCGTCCGTTTTGTAGGTGGTGAGTGTGTGTGTGTGTGTTGTGTGTGTGTGGTGTGTCATGTCGTGTCCGTGTGTGTGGTGTGCGTGGCGGTGTGTGATGTAGGAAGTGGGGGTAAAGTGGTTGTAGCACGCGGTGAGGGGGGGGGGGGGGGGGGGGGGGGGGGGGGGGGGGGGGGGGGGGGGGGGGGGGGGGGGGGGGGGGGGGGGGGGGGGGGGGGGGGGGGGGGAGACGGCTGACGATGCAAACGATGACCAGCCCGTTTTCAAAGAGCACATCCTGCTGAAACATGAAGATTAATTTTCCAAAATGATTTACCACCCGAAACTGACAATGCATTTTCAGCGTATTCTTCATGCCAAGGAACTGTGAAAGGAAAAGAACCCACACCCCTCAAAGACAGGCAGAAGTAAAGAGGACACCTGACAGGGTCCTTAATGGACGTACCACCGCCAGGTGGAGAACACGGACAACACGTCGACAGTAGTATACACAACTGACGTTTCCAGATGATTCTTTTTGGCTATTTGGAAGCAATTCAGGTTTAATGTCCTGTCACACACTGGTAATTGCACAGACACTGAAATAAAAGCAGTTTTCCATTTAGGACTGGTGATTGTTGACACTGAAATAAAACCAGTTCACCATTTACATGTCATTAACATGAAAATAAAGGAGAGGGTGGTATGGTATGGGTGAGAGAGCGAGAGCGAGACAGAGAGAGAGAGAGAGAGAGAGAGAGAGAAGAGAGAGAGAGAGGAGAGAGAGAGAGAGAGAGGAGAGAGAGAGAGAGAGAGAGAGAGAGAGAGAATTTGATAAATTATCAATACGCGGGCGTTCGCGCGTACACACACACACACACACACGCACGCACGCACGCACGCACGCACGCACGCACGCACGCACGCACGCACGCACGCACGCACGCACGCACGCACACACACACACACACACACACACACACAGACAAGCAGACAGCGCGCAGACAGTCAAATAAACGCAGATTTAAAACATAGCCAGTATGGTGTTATATTGGCAATTCACTATTTCTTATTTTAATCATCAGTTAGCTAAACGGACGCTGTTTTGCGTCAATGTAAACAAATTCAAAACAGACGTTCTAAATGACATGTGCCATACAGATAAGACTGCGATGGGTGCGAAGAAAGCTTTTGTGTCTTTTAAGAAAAATCCAGCATCGAGAACACGGAATCAAAAGGCCCCCCCCCCCCCCCCACCCCCCTTCACCCACTCATCATCATTTCCTTCCCAGGATCCTCTCAGAGGAATGAGAATACCCTTGAACTAACAATGGTAATAAAAGATGACCAACACTGCAGGTGTCTGTCTTTTCCCGGGCCTGGTTGATGCCGGGATATTTGAAGAAAGGAAGCCTACAGTACAGCCCCTATCATGCAGTCTCCAATCAGACCGTCATTCCAGAGAATCACCTTCATCATCCTTATGCTCATCGGTCAGTATTTTAAGAAAAACAAACAAAAACAAAAAATTGAAAACAGAGACAGTTTTTGGTTTCCTTATTATGCTAGCTAAATTTCTTATATATAAGTGCAAAATCGAAACACGTAGACCACATGCTTCAATTTTTCAGAGCCAGTTGAGCAATGGATTTAAAATCGAATTGTTTAATGCTAAAATCAACAACAATCTAAACCATTTTCATGCTGCATGGAACAACTATAGGCCAATGATTCTTTAAGAAAACACTTCTTTAAGATCTAATACACATTTCCATATGCCCAGTCTCCTTTCTTTCACAACCTCCCTGTGAAATGGAGAGAGTGAGGAAGGAGAGGAGGAGCAATAAGTTATTAAATCTCGCAAAAGATGATGTCACTTTTTTTTCTTTCCCATTGTTTTTTTTTCCTGTCGTCTAAAGCTATGTACGTGTCTATGTATATCTTTTTTTGTTTTTTGTTCCTTCTTTGAAAAAACTGTTTTGGACATATGCCACTAACTGTTTATAGAACTTACAGAAATGATGCCAATATACATGACTTGACGCACTGTCCCCTTTATGCGCATTTGTAATCTCTGTATTGTTTGATTAAAAACGTGAAAACCGAAAAAAAAAAGAGAAAAAAAGAAAAGAAAAGAAAAAAATCACATTCTAAAGCTCTTTATGTCCTGTTGGTCATGGCGGATTCAGTTTTCAGACGTCCTCTTCACGTTTATGGCCTTGGTGAGTTCATGGCGAGGTCGCCTGTATTGGCCAGTTCAAGGGACTGTCTATGGAAGGACTTGATGGCGCCCTGCGAAATGGGATGCTCACTCGCGTTGACTTCTCGATTAATGAAGCAATCATTGTAGTCAGTATGGACGGAGGTGGGGGTGGAGGGGGGAGGGGGTTAGTATCCTTTCTATATTGAATGAGAGCAGAGACCACTGAACGCCTTGGAAGTGACGCAGCAACTCTGCAGTCTCTCCTCTGGCGGGTTGCCTCAGAACGATTTCACGTGTACTCCCCCTGTTGATTGCCGTCGTCAGGGCCGCGACGGGGCAAGGCAGGGTTTGTAGGGCTGCGGACTGGGCGCTGGAGTGAGCCGCGCTGTGGTAGTGCCATCACATGTGGCACAACGGGGGCCGGAATAGCTCAGTGGTAGAGCGCCAGACTCGTCATCTTGGGTTGCGGGTTCGAATCTCCGCCGGGCCGTTTCGGTACAGGGGGATTTTTCCCTCGGAGTTAACAACATTGGTTCTGACTCCATTTCCCATACAGTCCTTCGAATGAGACTATAAACCGAGGTTCCGTGTGTGAACGCACGCACAACATCTTGCACACACGTCAAACCCCATCACCAACTTTCAGAAGAGAAGGCCCGTTTGACCGTTGGTATGGATGACACGTTACACATAGCATGCACCCTCCCCCGAAGTTGGAGTTGGGCTGCCTTAATGACGGGATAAATAAAACGGTCATACACACAAAACTCCACTCCCTATACAGGCAGTGTCCGCAGGAGTATCAGCCTGCGTATGCAGAAGAAGAAGAACAAGAAGAGTGGCACAAAAGATGACTCTGGAAAAAGAAGTACTAACAGACGTTCCCACCACTCATCCCTCCCCGAAGCCTCCCCCTAATCTCTACCCCCAACCACATCCATTTCCTTGGCCTTCGCCCCTTACTTCTCTCCCTACTCCCCTTCCTCACAGGAGTCACACTGGGATGACCTTATAACCCAATCCCGGTGTCGTATCATATCTGGGAACCGTGATATCTGGGAACGAGTTCCCAGATTTCCTGAACTTCCAATCGTGAAATCTGGGAACTTTGTGAAAATCATGCCAAGAAATTAATGAGATAAAAAAATGACAAGAAGGCCAAAGATCTCAATTGCACCTAAATAAATTTGTTTCCTACCTTATCTCGAAAATCCATTCTTTTTTCGTCTTCTTTCTGCCCTTCTGAGCTCTGAAAGACCACGTTCCCAGATATCACGGGCCTTCCCAGATATCACAGTACATTTTGGGAACGCGTTCCCAAAAAATCTGTGATATCTGGGAAGCCTTCCCAGATATCACGTTCCCAGATTTCACGCGACACCGGGATTCAAAGATTCAAACTGAAATGACCACATCAGGTAATGAGTCCACGGACGTACAAAAGCCTCTCCTCGTATAGTTAGCAATTGGTATAAACCGTCTGGTCCGGGCATGTACCGCAGCATGACTTCCTGAGTAGAACACGTAGGAGATGACCAGTGGATATACCTTCACCCACAGCATGTCATGTGACTGAGGGCATTTTCATGGGATGAGAGCAGTGCATGTCTGGGTTTCAGGGGTTAAAGGGCCATGTACAGGCAGCCACACTCCGCGTTGAGAGGACTTGACTTCATTTCAGAAGAGAAAAAGAGTTGTCACGCTAAGAGTTGGGTACTGTCAACCCTCATCGTACACTGCATGACGACCACAACCACCACATCATCACCACCACCACAATAATAATGATAATAGTAACAACAACAACAATAACAATAACAATAACAATAACAATAACAATGAGAAGAAGAAGAAGAAGAAGAGAAGAAGAAGAAGAAGAAGAAGAAGAAGAAGAAGAAGAAGAAGAAGAAGAAGAAGAAGAAGAAGAAGACGAAGAAGAAGACGAAGAAGAAGAATGATAATATTGATAATGATGACGATGACGATAACACGAATAAGAACAACAATGATAACAACGACAACAATAATAGTAAGAATGCTGATGATTATGATGACGAAGGCCTCAGAGTCCCTGCATTTTTCATCACTGCCAAAACTTGTCATCATCATCATCATCATCATCATCATCATCATCATCATCATCATCATCATCATCGTCGTCGTCATCATCGTCATCATCATCAATCATCACATCATCATCATCATCATCATCATCATCATCATCATCATCATCATCATCATCATCATCCTCAGTTCCTTAACTCAAGGGAACTTGAGCCAACAATCCTCCTCTACCTTCGTCTGTCCTCTGCCACACTTTGGAAATCACCAAGGGTCAGTCCTGTCCATTGCTGGATGTTGTCCTGTCACTTCTGTCTCTGCCCGTCGTCTGCTGCTTCGTGGTAGAGTACCCTCCAAGATGGCTTAAGGAGTTCCTCTCATCTACGTCTGGTGGTCGTAAAGAAGAAACGGTTCTATGCCGGCTGCACACCGACCATTCGTATTTTACGCATTCCTACCTTTTAAAGAGTGAAGAAGCTCCATGGTGCATTCCATGTCATGTGCCACTCACAATCAAACATGTTTCTTTTAGAGTGTTGGGACTTGCATGATGTGAGACGCAAACATTTTACAGCAGATTCCATGAAAACCTTGTTCAGAGACGACGCGATCTTTGAGTTCTTGAAAGAGATTAACATTTTTCATCGGATCCATAAGATTTTACAGTGGAAAGATTTTTAACAAACTTTCGGATGGTTTTTGTCAATGTATTTTAAAGAATTGTGTGAATGAATGACTTGTGAGTTGATTTCAACGTGGTGACAGCCCTGATGTGGCCCTTTGTGATCGGCTGGGCTATAAGCAACATTATCTTATCTTATCTTTTCTTATCCAAGATGGCTGTTGGAGGGTCGGATAAGAGAGAGATCACACCATTTCAGTTTTCGTGTCTTGACTGTTTGAAACAGGTCTTTAAAGGAGCCGGTGGCTGCCTCAGTTCGTTTAGCACGTATTCTGACTGACTGACTGACTGAAACCATTTATTGTCAGATCCACCATATGGTTGTACTGACATTTTAAAACAAAATTAAATAACATAAATTCAGAAATGTAAGTGAGAAAATACTAAATTATAAAAAACAGAAAATAACACTGTCAATCAATTATTTCAGAGATGGGAACATGTAAAGAAATGATTTACGATATTTTAATAGAGTTGCAAGGTGACCAAAGTCAATGATACATACAAATATCACTCTCTTCCTCTCTCTCATACTCCTATTTACCCCCATCCCGAGAACCTTTCTTACACCTTATCATGTTACCATGATAACATATCAGGAATTACCATTATTTCTCTGTCTCTGTCTCTGTCTGTCTGTCTGTCTGTCTGTCTGTCTGTCTGTCTGTCTGTCTGTCTGTCTCTCTCTCTCTTCTCTGTCTGTCTGTCTGTCTGTCTGTCTCTTCTCTCTCTTCTCTCTCTCTCTCTCTCTCTCTCTCTCTCTCTCTCTCTCTCTCTCTCTCTCTCTCTCTGTGTTAGCACTTTATTTATCGGTGACGTGGTCTTTGTGGAGATACGAAGCATTTTACAGCAGCATCTCATTTCAAATGGCTGCATTCGTCTTTGTAGATCTACAAAGTCAGAGTCACGTTTCACGACACAGGGAATGGCTGATATTATTCTTACTTCGGAACTGGGAGAGAAGTTGTTCTAAATGAGTTTAAAATTGGGGAGGGGGGGGGGGGGGGGGGGGCGCTGTTAATGCTTTGACCATAATTGTAGAGAAAATGCCTGGTTTGGGCTCTGCTAGGTCACAACTGCTCACAGTCTCAAGTCATTGACTGCTCGCTTTAATGTCTCCATTGAAGCCAGCAGTGTTGTTTGTCACCACCTGATGTCAAGGACAGGATAATTCGGATCCGTGTCTCTCATGAGGCGCATGAGCACACGCTTAACAAAATGTTATTTGTCCAAAATCATATCGTAAGCGGTTACAAATCATTTGTTGCACAGTAAGCGGTTACAAATCATTTGTACACAAGGTCATCTGTGATGCCTCCGCCTTGGCTTAAGGCTTGTGTCAGGCCAATTGACATAGGCTACAACACCAAGGCTACATCAACATGTTGTTTTGCTCAGCATGGTTATGCGGGAGATTGTCTTCAGTCGTGACAAGCTCCTAGCATACCATTATCAGTCTCCGAAATCCCCGAAGTCGGAGTGTGGCTGCCAACGTGGCGGGGTGATCAAAAATGGTCACACACGTAATGTTCTCATCCCCAGCTGATGCATTTGTACCATAGTGTTCAAGTACTTTGACTGTTCGGATGATCCCTGGAGTCTTTTAGCCAGGGTACGACGACAACAAGAACAACAAGAACAACAAGAACAACAACAACAACAACACAACACAACAACAACAACAACAACAACAACAACAACAACAACAACAACAACAACAACATTGCCTCCACTCTAATAGTAGCTCATCCGCTCTGGCTTTGTGGCTCAGCCATCAATTCGAATCAGAACAAGGACCATTCAACATCATTGAAGGAACTTAGCAGGGTCTATTCTGCTGGGTGTCCATTAGGCGTTTTAACATGTGATGACCTTCCCTTGTGGATAGCCATGTTGGTGTAGCAGAAGAAAGTACTTGGATATGGCTGTCGATGGTGATATCGTGATTCTAAAAAAAAGAAGAAGAAAAAAAAAGAGAGACCAATTTCGATGTCCATTTTTACGTGTGGTCGTTGGGATGGGGGTGGGGGTGGACTGGAGAGGGAGGGGGGGAGAAGGTGTAAGCAAGGAACACACTTGCTCCTATTCCCTGGGGTGCTTATCTCGGTCTGCTGCCATATCAGTTATCACCCTTGGTGTGTGTGTGTGTGTGTGTGTGTGTGTGGTGTGTGTGTGTGTGTGTGCGTGCGTGCGTGCGTGCGTGCGTGCGTGAGTGTGTGTTTGTACGTGCGTGCGTGCGTGCGTGCGTGCATGCGTGCGCGCGTGCGTGCGTGAGTGTGTGTGTGCACGCGCGTCAGTGTGTGTGTGTGCGTGCGTGCGTGAGTGCTTGCTTGCTTGCTTGCTTGCTTCCTAAATTCGATTGTTGTGTTTGTTTTCATATGATGGAAAGAAATTACAAGAACACTTTCATGATACTGAAACCATAGGGGGCCTATATGTTTTTTAACGCGACTGTACTATTTATAGACAGGCACGATTAGATTGATCTGAGAATATCTTTTATGTCTAAAATTTGCGTCCCTTCTTTTCTTTCATATACCCATTAAGATTCATGCTCAGTGGTTGCAAGCAGGTCAATAAAAAGATAGCAATGGTACTATGATTTTTATGAGTGCCAGCTGACGGTCTCAAAGGTGAATTTTAAAGCCTGCAATGTGACGTGAGCACTTGAGGACGGAATGCTGTCAAACTCACTGGGTGACGAGCTAGCCACAGACAGTACTGAAGGAATCAAGTTCTAGCGCGCGCGCGCGTTTGTGTGTGTATGTGTGTGTGTGTGTGTGTGTGTGTGTGTGCGTGCGTGCGTGCGTGCGTGCGTGCGTGCGTGCGCGTGCGCGTGCGTTGTGCGTGTGCGTGTCCTTCATTTAAAGTCTATCCACTATTCGAGATATTAGACCACAAAAAAGGTGAATGTGTACGGAAGTAATTGCGAGCGTGCACATAATGTGTGTATGTGTAATGTATGGGTGCGCGTGCACGCGAGTGTGTGTGTGTGTGTGTGTGTGTGTGTGTGTGTGTGTGTGTGTGTGTGTGTGTGTGTGTGTGTGTGTGTGTGTGTGTGTGTGTGTGTGTGTGTGTACGCACGCGCGCGTGGGCGTGGTGTGTGTGTGTGTGTGTGTGTGTGTGTGTGTGTGTGTGTGTGTGGGGCGTGTGCGTGTGTGTGTGTGTGTGTGAGTATGTGTGCCTGTGAGTGTGAGTGAGAGTTGTGGATGTGTAAGTGTGTGAATATCTTTACACAAGTCATAAGTGAAGATTAACATGAAACAAAATACTTATAACCAACAACTAAGTAATCAATTAAAGTCAAAACGGATGACAGTATTAAAGAAAAAACAACAAAAAACAAACAAACAACAAACAAACAAATCCTTTGCTCCCCCCCCCCCCATTTTATCCACCCCACCCCCCTTCCTTTCTTATCCCCCGCAAATAAAATTAATAAAAAAATATTATAAGTATTTTCCAATAGGGGTGCATTCTAAGTGCACAAGAATTCATATGTTAAAGCTGGTGACTGAAAAATGGCCTGCACAGTATTTTGCTTCAATACTGAAATGATTTTTTTCATATCATTGCATGAAACAATATGAACTGGAGTAATTTTGTTTCCACATACGCAAACTACGTTTTTTACATATTTTGTTTTAAATGCATTAAGTTTCCACCTGTACATTAATGAGAGTAATTTTCTATTAAGATTAAAATTCTCTTTGATTCTTTTAACATCAAACTGTTCTTTATAAACGCGATATACCATACTATATTCGAATGCTTTCCAGATATGCGACTTAACTAAGTTACACTGTTCATGTACTAATAATAGAAAAACTAACAATTCTGAATCAAAACTATTTTTGGCTCCATGTTTAGCTGCCCTGTCTACTTTTTCATTATAATGAAAAGAACAATGTGAAGGAATCCAGCAAAAAGCCACATGGGTTCCTCTTGCAATTAACATGTGTATCATACAACTTATCTCTATGACCATTTCAGGTCTTGTGTGCAATTGAAAAACTTTTAATGCCTGAAGAGCTGATTTATAATCAACACAGAACAGAATTTGAAATATTGTTTTTGGAAAGTTTAAAAGGTAATTTAAAGTCAGGAGTATCGCTGTTAATTCTGCTGTAAATATTGATTTGTTAATTCCGATATAAAATTATTTCTCTACTCTAAAGTCTGGTATTAAGAATGCACAACCTGTTTGTTTATCAATGTATGTTGTGTGTGTGTGTGTGTGTGTGTGTGTGTGTGTGTGTGTGTGTGTGTGTGTGTGTGTGTGTGTGTATGCGCGTGTATGTGTGTGTATGCGTGTGTGTTCCGTGAGTGCATACATGCGTGCGTGCGTGCGTGCGTGCGTGTGTGTGTGTGTGTGTGCGTGTGTGTGTGTTCGTGTGTGTGTTCGTGTGTGTGTTCGTGTGTGTGTTCGTGCGTGCTCGTGTGTGCGCGACTTGTGTGTGTGTGTGTGTGTGTGTGTGTGTGTGTGTGTGTGTGTGTGTGTGTGTGTGTGTGTGTGTGTATGTGTGTGTGTGCGCGCGCGCGCGCGCGCGCGTGAGAGAGAGAGAGAGAGAGAGAGAGAGAGAGAGAGAGAGAGAGAGAGAGAGAGAGATGATGATGATAATCTTTATTTCCAAGGGTAACAGATAAGCAAACCATGCTTTTTTTCATCCGGCCCTTGCCCCGTTAAGGACTAAGTATGACTAGCGACGAAGACTTACAAAACTTTTAACAAACATACATATCTTCACAACATTAAAAGTTTATGCATTAACAGTTAAGGCGTAGATGACTTTAAAAGGAAAAAGAAACGATTTAAACAACAAACAAGAATAAAGAAATTGATTACATAGAAGAAAAGAATTAGCACACACAGATATTTGGAATAAGCGATCCTCCTATCTAAGGGGAAGAGAGAGAGAGAGAGAGAGAGAGAGAGAGAGAGAGAGAGAGAGAGAGAGAGAGAGAGAGAGAGGAGAGAGAGAGAGAGAGAGAGAGAGACAGAGAGAGAGAGAGAGAGAGAGAGAGAGAGAGAGAGAGAGAGAGAGAGAGAGAGAGAGAGAATTACATTCCTTTTGTAAAAGATTAACATACAACAAACTGCCAAGGATGATAAACTAAGAGAGAGAGAGAGAGAGAGAGAGAGAGAGAGAGAGAGAGAGAGAGAGAGAGAGAGAGAGAGAGAGAGAGGAGTGTGTGTGTGTGTGTGTGTGTGTGTGTGTGTGTGTGTGGTGTGTGTGTGTGTGTGTGTGTGTGTGTGTGCGCGCGCGTGCGAGTTCATGTGTGTGCCTTTGTCACATCTTTCACTGTTTACGGTGGACGTTTTGTTAGTGTGAACTAGTCGTGTCTAATGATAATTATATGGGCGATTGATGTAGTGAAATTTTCTCACAAAGCCAGTTTTACAAACAAACGCAATAAACATAATTCATTTTTGACTGAGAGAGAGAGAGAGAGAGAGAGAGAGAGAAGAGAGAGAGAGAGAGAGAGAGAGAGAGAGAGAGAGAGAGAGAGAGGGTTGTGAAACAAGGGACATAATAGGAACTCTCGCGAGAAAAAAGTATACGTAAGACGCATCGGTAACAAAATGGCCGCCTACAGTGTGTGCATGTGTTCTGCCAGAAAGTGCACTCATTTTCGGTATTCAAACCTCATTGTTAGGGCGTTGATGACTAGTGAAAGCTGTAAAAACAAATTGCTTTCTAGTAGAGGAAAGACTCTGGTCTTCGTTCCAGTCTTTTGTATTCGACGCAGACAACATCCGGCGAATCAAAAGGACTGGCTGACGACATTCTCAAGGAGAAACTTGCGGCATCTCGAGCTGCTGACGACAAAGCGCAGAGCAGTGGCGACTCGTCTTCCAGTAAACAAGAATCAGACAAAGGGTCAGAGAAGAAAAGTGGCCGATGGACAGGAAAAAATGCGTGGAAGTTGGGGCTGGTGTTTCTAGGGGGATGGGCTTTAACGTGTGGTGGAGTCCTTGTGTACACGTGGGGTAAGTACCCGAGAAAGTGAAGAAAATCATACGATTACAATAGGTAGGCCTATGTTTGAATATATAAAAAAAAAAAAAAAAAAAAAAACTTAGAAAAAATACAAAACGTTCACTCACTCAGTGGCCGCCACCACCACCACCATCAGATAGAAACAGGGAAAAAAATATCCATGACGTTTACGCCACTGACCAATGATTTAACCAATAAAGGTGCAGAAAAATATCACAACTGGACATCTGAGAAGCGATGTATCTTTTATTTAATTCATTTAATTTTGCCCTTGAAAATTAGTTAAAATGTTGGGCAAAGAAGTGTGATCACCAAATTAAGTCAGGTGTCCCTAAGATCACAGAAGAGAACTAGAGGTCATGTCACTGCGACTGCCATCTATAGAGGCCACTTTCACAACACCTTTTTGAGCTTCAAATGCAATTGAGGTGTGACAGGATTATTTGAATTATAAGAAAAAATTGAAATACTACTAGCATCATCAATCTGTGATTTATTATTATCATTTTTGTAATATTTAAAAGAACTGAAAAAGTACCATTTATGAACACTAAAACAGGCTGTTGAGGAAAACTGAAAATATTGTAGCAGACCTGCACAAAATTAGCATTAGTCAGTAAGAGACCAGGAACATCCCAATGCTGCAAGGTTCTACTAGATGTAGTCGGGAACCATACAGACAACTCAAGACAATATGAATAAACAATAACTGTGCAGACATCCTCTTGACATGCCGAAACGAAGCCTGGCCATGTGATGCGCAAGCCAGTTGGTGAAGGCAGCTGTGAGATTGTCACATACCTGTAACCTAACTACAGTTATCAAAGCATCAAAAAGTGGTAGTGGTTATCTGTAGATTGACGATCTTTCCTTTAATTTTTTTTAAAACAGTTCAGCTTCTCTCCATATGTGTACAAGTACAACACAGAGAAACGAACTGCTTAGATTAAACCAAAAGGATGTAGCTTGGTGGAGAAATCACTTAAATACCCATAGAAACGAACATGAAAACCTCCTTGGTTAGGTATGCTGACGTCGAAGGAAGTGATTCTTAAATTAAGAGTAGTGATAATGACAGAGTGGGCCCATATTAAGCATACTGGCCAACTGTGGTTTGATCATTCACCAGGCTTTTACTAGTTACAGCACATTTGACAGAGGCAAGACCGTCTGTCACAGTGAAAACTGTGAAGGTTACTCTTTGGTACTGTGGTAGTTCCTAATGCTTCAGAGAATGTCTTATGACCAGTGAAATGTTTATCTTCTTTAGCAGTCAACATGTGACCAGTGATCAAACTGATAAATGTCACTGGAAATTGTTTCTGAATAGAAGCAAGAACAATTTAAACTGTTTTAAAATAAGAAGCTTTTAAACAGATTAAAACTGTGCAGGCAGCCCACGAGGTAAGACAAGACACGAAGTCTGTTGATGATCCAGTCCAGTGGTCACACTGACCTGTGCGAATATAAGACAGTGTGTTATTATAATATAAAGTGTGTGTGTGTGTGTGTGTGTGTGTGTGTGTGTGTGTGTGTGTGTGTGTGTGGTGTGCTATCCACATTTTATCCTTTGATTTTTATTAGTAACTTTGTATACAGGTGACGATGATTGTATCAGTGTACTGTATGTTTTAGGATTACCAAGGTCGACAAGAGATAATGTATCATTCATCAATATCTACATTTATTAAAGAAAAGATACTGAAATGTATCGAGTTTTGTATTTTGACTAGGAAAGGATGTGGAGGTAAGTGGGGGAAAAAAGGGGGGGGGGGGGGGGGGGGGGGGGGGGGGGGGGGGGGGGGGGGGGGGGGGGGAGGGAATTCTTGATCTAGACTATTTTAGGAACTGTATTTAGTGGGAGAACTCTTATAAAGAGAGAAGTCTACTGAATGACAGTTGTTTTTTGGACTCTTATTATGTTTAATACCAGTTAGTCGCAATTTTAATTTTGATGTTATTGTTGTTGTTGTTTCTCACTTTCTGTTTTTGTTTTGCTTTGTTTTGTGCTTCTTGAACTTAAATTCATATGAATTTAATGTAACTCTTTATTCTTAATTTCTTAGTTATGGCTTTCACTGAACAGTCAAAAAATGAAATGTTAATTTACTTATCTTAGAAAATTAGAAGAGCACAAGAGCTTCGACTAGATCTATAAGTTTACAGTTTAGGTTGATCAAAACATAAAAAGAACATTGTTATTTGCTGCTTTCAATTTTAATTTTCAAGCTTTATTTTTGTTTGATACAGGTTCACCTCTTTTGGATCCTGAAGGCAAGGAGGTATGACCAATTTTTTTCCCCTTTTTGATAGAATTTATTACAATATTAGACAACAAATAAATAGTTAAATATAGTGGAGACATTTCAAGTGATCATGCCTCAGTAGAACAGCCAAATATTTATAAAAAAAGATTGGATAACTATAAAGCTAAAGTGGGTGGCCCTCATCGTTGCAACAGTTGTTGCCGAGTGGAATGATGCAGCACACAGCAGGATACAGGATAGTCATCTTGTTGGATGCCCAAACCGTTCTTCAAGGATACGTGGCTGTACAGACAAGGAATTGTTTGAGCTTGCCAGAGCCATGTCTGAATTCTATAGTGTTGCTAAACACAGTGTTAAATCGTGAATACCCTGTCTGAGAGCAGGCAGTACAGATAGTGGACAGACCGGCCAAGGCAAGGGCTAAGTCATAACAACGCTCAAAATCTTAGAGCTCCACAAGGAGTCAAACTAAATAAAAGAAGAGAGGGTTGGTAGTTATCCTGAATTTTTAACATACAGACTGTGTGATCCTCTTTATACCCAGAGAACATCAAGTCAAAATGGTGCGTTTGAGGACTGACCATGGCAGAGTTGCTCACCAAACTCCATGTGACGTCAACACATGAGTGATGACTGCTTTGAAGGGCATTGTGTGGTTTTTGGATTATGATAAAACCTAATCTGAATTCAAAATTGAGTGTGTTTTTTTTATAGACTGCCATCTGTTTCACTTTTAAATTTAAAAAAAAAACCTTAAATGTTTAGGGGGGGGGGGGGGGGGGGGGGGGGGGGGGGGCGGGGGGGGGGCGGGGGGCGGGCGGGGGGGGGGGGGGGGGGGGGGGGGCCCCCCCCCCCCCCCCCCCCCCCCCCCCCCCCCCACAAAACCATAGAATATTTGTCACCCATCATAACAAAAGGTACATTAATGTTGCAGAGATGATTTTGCCTGACCTGCTCAGAAAGTCCACAGACCCTTTTCAATGTTTTTCTAATTGTTTTGTGTTCCGGTAATTTTGTTGTTGTTATACTTATCAGTTTACAATTATTGTCTTTATCATATGTCAATTCCACACATGCCTATGTATGAACACTTAAATCTTTGAAAATGTTTTATTGGCTGCAGAGAATAAAGACTTCCTGAGGATGCAGTCACTTAATTTTTAAGCCGTTTATTGGCTGCAGAGAATAAAGACTTCCTGAGGATGCAGCCACTTGATTTTCAAGCCGTTTTTTTCACACAGTAGCTGATCATCAGCCAGCAAGTTTCAGAAGTTCAGAATTTAGTTGTGAAAAAGCCTACAGTCATGGTTTTTACATCGTTGGAAGGTCAGTATTCTGAAATTTCAGTTCACAGTATGATTCTTAAATTGATCAATTTATATATTAATGGTAATGAGTCACATTTTTGTTGTTGTTGTATTTATACCGTCCATGATACCGCATAAGAATCATAATCAGATTATCAACAAACGTATTTATGCCATCATCAGTTTCTAGTATTTGTACTAAAAACAGATGTGATTGTACCACAAGATTTGTTAAGGTTGACAGAAAGAATAATAGAGACACGTGTAATCCTCTGTGATGACATGATGACGAGTCAGATTCCCTCCAGATTTGTCAGACTTGTTGCAGTCTTTGTGACAATGTTGGACATTTGGAGCACTGTGTGAAGACCCTGAGGCATTTGTCTGAGAAAATCTTAACCTCATAATTCTGATCTATCTGTTAAAAATATAGTGTAAATCATTACTGGAGATTGTTGTGGATTCAGAACTCAAGATTGTGTTTTAGAATGGTTGACAACTTTTGCACAAGATTGCACACTGCACTTGAATAGGAGGTCTGTTATCCTCTGAAATGAGAAATCTTTCTCTGAAAGAGCATTGGAGATGTGAATGCATCTGAAGAAAAAGTAATTAAGAGACAATTCGCTGCAGTTGTGTTGGTGATTAAACAAAGTGTTTGTGTTCGTAATGGACAGCTAGAGCATCCAGGCATTCATTTGGAGTTTGAGTGACTGAGATTGGCAGTGAGACGAGTACAATGACATCTGTGTTGTCTTCACCCGTCTCTCTGCCCATGCAGTGGATAGTGTGCCTACTTCACACGGTTCTTGCTCAGACTTTTGCCACATTGTGGTCCTGATTCAGTCCTCAGACACAAAACTTTGTCAGCTGATACAGGAAAGATAGATCATTATGTTAGTTCTGCTCCTGACTTTCGCTTAAAACCTGGGTTGCCACTTCATGGGATTTTTTGGTAAAATCTTTTCAGGCTCATTACAATTCTTGTCGGTTCCTAAAGATGGTAATGCACCATAACTAGTCGTCTGTTATCATGAGAGAATGAACTGCAATCATGCGCACTAATCTCTTTCATTTGAATAGAAGTGTGTAGGGCTGAACAAAAAAGTGTATAATGTGACAGCAGCAGACTGATGTTTTTGTCAGCGATTTGGTGAGGCTGGCAAGTAGCTTTCTAGTGTTTGTACTGAAAGACAGATGTGACTGATCCTCAAGATTTTGTTTTGTTAAGGTTGACTGAAAGAATAACAGAGACACTGTGATGGTGAAATTCTCTGTGATGATATGATGACGAGTCAGACTCCCTCCAGAAGTGTCAGACTTGTTGCAGTCTTTGTGACAATGTTGGACATTTGGAGCACTGTGTGAAGACCCTGAGGCATTTGTCTGAGAGAATCTTTACCTCATAATTCTGATCTACCTTGTAATGTATATCATTACTGCAGATTGTTATGGATTCGCATCTCAAGACTGTGTTTCAAGGAGTTGACTAATTGCACATAACAACAACACACTCTGTGCTTGAATAGGACATCTGTTATTCTCTGAAAAGAGAAATCTTCCTCAGAAAAGATCAGAAAAAGCATGGAATATAAATGATCTGATGAAAAAAATAATGAGAAAACAATCCTCTACGATATACTATCGTAGAGGATTGTTTCTCAGTTTGGTGAGTAAACATTTGTCTTTACTCATTAACATTCATTTCACACTGTTGAATAAGAACAGGAAATCTGTGTAAACAAAATTAGAACAGATTGTTGATATTGATGACACCGTGACAGAGTATACATACTCAATAGTGAATAGGACATCTGATATGCTCCGAAAAGAAAAATCTTCCCCAGAAAGATCAGAAAAAAGCATGGGATATGTGAATGCATCTGATGAAAAAAATAATTGAGAGACAATTGCTACGATAGTATCGGTGAATAAAGAATTGTCTTTACTCATTAACTTTCATGTTCACACTTTAGCATAGAACTGAACAAGAAATCCATGTTAACAAAATTAGAACAGATTGTTGATATTGATGACACCGTGACAGAGTATACATATTCAGTAGTGTCTGTGGTCAGAATGGACAACTGGAGCATCCAGGCATTCATTTGGATTTGAGTGACTGAGATTGGCAGTGAGACGAGTACAATGACATTTGTGTTGTTTTCACCCCTCACTTTGCCCATGCAGTGGATAGTGTACCTATTTTCACACTGTTCTGACTAAGACTTTTGCCACAGTGTGGTCTGATTCAGTCCTCAGACACAAAACTTTGTCAGCTGACACAGGAAAGATGGATTGCATGTTAGTTCTGCTCCTGACTTTGGCTTAAAACCTGGGTTGCCACTTCATGGGATTTTCAAATAAAATCTTTTCAGGCTTATTACAGTTCCTGTTGGTTCCTAAAGATAGTAATGCACCATGATCAGTTGTATGTTATCATGAGTGTATGAAGTACAGTAGTGCCCACTAACCTCTTTCATTTGAATACAAGTGTATATGGCTGCCGCTGAACGAAAAGTGTATGATTGGACAGCAGTAAACTGATGTTTTTGCCAGCAATTCGGTAAGACTTGCAAGTAGCTTTGATATTTTTAACTCGCCAATGGTGAGTGATTGAATTCAAGTTCAGTTTGATTGTCAATATTAAAGTTTGATCACTGCTGCAAGTGATTGATTGGCACCAGGTGCAGAGAGCTAAAGGAAGTAGATTTTCATGCCGTCACACACCTTTAGTATTTGTACCCATTACAGATGTGATTGTTCCACAAGATTTTGTTTTGTTAAGGTTGACAGAAATAGTAAAGAGACACGCTGTGATGGTAAAATTCTCCATGATGATACGATGACGAGTCAGATTCCCTCCAGAAGTGTCAGACTTGTTGCAGTGTTTGTGACAATGTTGGACATTTGGAGCACTGTGTGAAGACCCTGAGGCATTTGTCTGAGAGAATGTTTACTTCATAATGCAGTGTAAATCATTACTGGAGATTGTTGTGGATTCACATCTCAACGCTGTGCTCTTGAGGGATGACTAGTTGTGCTCAACAAGACTGCACACTACACAGTGAGAGGTCTGTAATGCTCTGAAGTTAAAAAGCTTATTCTGAAAGAGCATGGGAGTTATTAATTCATCTGCTGAGAAAAAGGATTGAGAGACAACCTTAGACATCAGTGTTGGCGAGGAGGAAACGGTTGTCTCTACTCTTAATACCATATCACAGTTTTGATGAAGAACAGAAAAGCTATGTAAACAAAGTTAGAACAGATTGATAACTATGATGATACTGTGACTGAGTATATGTAACTAGTAGTGACTGTTTTCACAATGGACTGCTGGAGCATATAGGCATTCACTTGGAGTTTGAATGACAGAGATTGGCAGTGAGAAGACCGTACTGACTTCTGTGTCACCTTCACCCTCCCTCTGCCCACGCAGTAGATAACTTACATGTTTTGCACCGTTCTGATTGTTCCTCAAGATTTTGTTATGGTAACAGACACACTGTGATGGTAACATTCTCCATGATGATACGATGACGAGTCAGATTCCCTCCAGAATTGTCAGACTTGTTGCAGTTTTTGTAGCAGTGTTGGACATTTGGAGCACTGTGTGAAGACCCTGAGGCATTTGTCTTGAGAGAATCTTTACTCTTAATTCTGATTTACCTTGTAATGTAAATCATTACTGCAGATTGTTGTGGATTTCGCATCTCAAGATTGTGTTTTAGAGGGGTTGACTACTTTTGCAAAAGATTGCACACTACACTTGAATTAGGAGGTCTGTTATCCTCTGAAATGAGAAATCTTTCTCTGCAAGAGCATTGGAGATGTGAATGCATCTGAAGAAAAAAAATATTTTAAGAGACAATTCGTACAGTAGTGTTGGTGAGTAAATATTGTTACTCATTAACACCATGTTCACATTTGAGTAAGAACAGAAAACCATGGAAACAAAACTGAAAACAATGGTTTATTATGAGGACACCGTAACTTGAGTTTACATATTCAGTAGTGTCTGTGTTCATAACGGACAGCTGGAGCATACAGCCTTTCATTTGGAGTTTGAGTGACTGAGATTGGCAGTGAGACAAGTACAATGACATGTGTGTTGTTTTCACCCTCACTTTGCCCATGCAGTGGATAGTGAACCTATTTCACACTGTTCTAAGACTTTTGCCACAGTGTGGTCCTGATTCAGTCCTCAGACACAAAACTTTGTCAGCTGACACAGGAAAAATGGACTTAAATCTGGCTTGCCACTTCATGGGATTTAAAATCTTTTGAGCCTCATTACAGTTCCTGTTGGTTCCTAAAGATAGTAATGCACCTTGATCAGTGGTATGTTATCATGAGTGTATGAACTAGAGTAGTGCCTACTAATCTCTTTCATTTGAATACAAGTGTATAAGGCTGAACGGAAAAGTGTGTGATGTGACAGCAGCAAACTGATGTTTTTGCCAGCAAGTCGGTAAGGCTGGCAAGTAGCTTTGATGTTTTTAACTAGCCAGTGGTGAGTGATTGAATTCAACTTCAGTTTCATTGCCAATATTAAAGTTTGATCACTGACAGTGATTGATTGGCACCAGGTGCAGAGAGCGAAAGGAAGTAGATTTTCATGCCATCACACACTTTCTAGTATTTGTACCCATGGCAGATGTGACTGTTCCACAAGATTTTGTTTTGTTAAGGTTGACAGAAAGAGCAACAGAGACAGGCTGTGATGGTAAAATTCTCTGTGATGATATGATGACGAGTCAGTTTCCCCTCCAGAATTGTCAGACTTGTTGCAGTGTTTGTGACAATGTTGGACATTTGGAGCATTGTTTGAAGACCCTGAGGCATTTGTCTGAGAGAATCTTTACCTCATAATTAATGCAGTGTAAATCATTACTGGAGATTGTTGTGGATTCACATCTCAAGGCTGTGTTCTTGAGGGATGACTAGTTGTACTCAACAAGACTGCACACTACACTTGAGTGAGAGGTCTGTAATGCTCTGAAGTTAGAAAGCTTATTCTGAAAGAGCATGGGAGGTATTAATTCATCTGCTGAGAAAAATGACTGAGAGACAACCTGATATAACAGTGTTTGCGAGTGTGGTCTCTACTCTCTAAAACCTTTTTCACGTTTTGATGAAGAACAGAAAAGCTGCGTAAACAAAGTTAGATCAGATTGATAGCTGTGATGATACAGTGACTGAGTATATGTAACCAATAGCGACTGTTTTCAGAATTGACTGCTGGAGCATATACTAGGCATTCACTTGGAGTTTGAATGACAGAGATTGGCAGTGAGAAGACCGTACTGACTTCTGTGTCACCTTCCCCCCTCCCTCTGCCCACGCAGTAGATAACTTACATGTTTTGCACCGTTCTGATTGTTCCTCAAGATTTTGTTATGGTAACAGACACACTGTGATGGTAACATTCTCCATGATGATACGATGACGAGTCAGTTTCCCCTCCAGAATTGTCAGACTTGTTGCAGTTTTTGTAGCAGTGTTGGACATTTGGAGCACTGTGTGAAGACCCTGAGGCATTTGTCTGAGAGAAACTTTACCTCATAATTCTGATCTACCTTGTAATGTATATCATTCCTGCAGATTGTTGTGGATTCGCATCTCAAGATTGTGTTTTAGAGGGGTTGACTACTTTTGCAAAAGATTGCACACTACACTTGAATAGGAGGTCTTTTATCCTCTGAAATGAGAAATCTTTCTCTGAAAGAGCATTGGAGATGTGAATGCATCTGAAGAAAAAAATATTTTAAGAGACAATTCGCTACAGTCGTGTTGGTGAGTAAATATTGTTACTCATTAACACCATGTTTACATTTGAGTAAGAACAGAAAACCCATGGAAACAAACTGAAACAAATGGTTAATTATGAGGACACCGTAACTTGAGTTTACATATTCAATAGTGTCTGTGTTCATAACGGACAGCTGGAGCATACAGCCTTTCATTTGGAGTTTGAGTGACTGAGATTGGCAGTGAGACGAGTACAATGACATGTGTGTTGTTTTCACCCCTCACTTTGCCCATGCAGTGGATAGCGTACCTATTTCACACTGTTTGACTAAGACTTTTGCCACAGTGTGGTCCAGATTCAGTCCTCAGACACAAAACTTTGTCAGCTGACACAGGAAAGATGGATCGTTTTGTTAGTTCTGTTCCTGACTTTGGCTTAAAACCTGGGGTTGCCATTTCATGGGATTTTCAAATAAAATCTTTTCAGGCTTATTACAGTTCCTGTTGGTTCCTAAAGATAGTAATGCACCATGATCAGTTGTATGTTATCATGAGTGTATGAAGTACAGTAGTGCCCACTAACCTCTTTCATTTGATACAAGTGTATATGGCTGAACAGAAAAGTGTGTGATGTGACAGCAGTAAACTGATGTTTTTGCCAGCAATTCAGTAAGGCTTGCAAGTAGCTTTGATATTTTTAACTCGCCAATGGTGAGTGATTGAATTCAAGTTCAGTTTGATTGCCAATATTAAAGTTAGATCACTGCTGCAAGTGATTGATTGGCACCAGGTGCAGAGAGCTAAAGGAAGTAGATTTTCATGCCGTCACACACCTTCTAGTATTTTTTACCATTACAGATGTGATTGTTCCACAAGATTTTGTTTTGTTTAAGGTTGACAGAAATAGTAACAGAGACAGGCTGTGATGGTAAAATTCTCCATGATGATACGATGACGAGTCAGATTCCTCCAGAAGTGTCAGACTTGTTGCAGTGTTTGTGACAATGTTGGACATTTGGAGCACTGTGTGAAGACCCTGAGGCATTTGTCTGAGAGAATGTTTACTTCATAATGCAGTGTAAATCATTACTGGAGATTGTTGTGGATTCACATCTCAACGCTGTGCTCTTGAGGGATGACTAGTTGTGCTCAACAAGACTGCACACTACACAGTGAGAGGTCTGTAATGCTCTGAAGTTAAAAAGCTTATTCTGAAAGAGCATGGGAGTTATTAATTCATCTGCTGAGAAAAACGATTGAGAAACAACCTTAGACATCAGTGTTGGCGAGGAAACAGTTGTCTCTACTCTCTAATACCATATCATAGTTTTGATTAAGAACAGAAAGCTATGTAAACAAAGTTAGAACAGATTGATAACTATGATGATACTGTTACTGAGTATATGTAACTTAGTAGTGACTGTTTTCCCCAATGGACTGCTGGAGCATATAGGCATTCACTTGGAGTTTGAGTGACAGAGACTGGCAGTGAGAAGACCATACTGACTTCTGTGTCACCTTCACCCCTCCCTCTGCCACGCAGTAGATAACTTACATGTTTTGCACCGTTCTGATTGTTCCTCAAGATTTTGTTATGGTAACAGACACACTGTGATGGTAACATTCTCCATGATGATACGATGACGAGTCAGTTTCCCCTCCAGAATTGTCAGACTTGTTGCAGTTTTTGTAGCAGTGTTGGACATTTGGAGCACTGTGTGAAGGCCCTGAGGCATTTGTCTGAGAGAATCTTTACCTCTTAATTCTGATTTACCTTGTAATGTAAATCATTACTGCAGATTGTTGTGGATTCAAATCTCAAGATTGTGTTTTAGAGGGGTTGACTACTTTTGCAAAAGATTGCACACTGCACTTGAATAGGAGGTCTGTTATCTTCTGAAATGAGAAATCTTCTCTGCAAGAGCATTGGAGATGTGAATGCATCTGAAGAAAAAAAATATTTTAAGAGACAATTCGCTATGTACAGTAGTGTTGGTGAGTAAATATTGTTACTCATTAACACCATGTTCACATTTGAGTAAGAACAGAAAACCCATGGAAACAAAACTGAAACAAATGGTTTATTATGAGGACATCGTAACTTGAGTTTACATATTCAATAGTGTCTGTGTTCATAACGGACAGCTGGAGCATACAGCCTTTCATTTGGAGTTTGAGTGACTGAGATTGGCAGTGAGACGAGTACAATGACATGTGTGTTGTTTTCACCCTCACTTTGCCATGTAGTGGATAGCGTACCTATTTCACACTGTTCTAAGACTTTTGCCACAGTGTGGTCCAGATTCAGTCCTCAGACACAAAACTTTGTCAGCTGACACAGGAAAAATGGACTTAAAATCTGGCTTGCCACTTCATGGGATTTAAAATCTTTTGAGGCTCATTACAGTTCCTGTTGGTTCCTAAAGATAGTAATGCACCATGATCAGTGGTATGTTATCATGAGTGTATGAACTAGAGTAGTGCCCACTAATCTCTTTCATTTGAATACAAGTGTATAAGGCTGAACGGAAAAGTGTGTGATGTGACAGCAGCAAACTGATGTTTTTGCAGCAAGTCGGTAAGGCTGGCAAGTAGCTTTGATGTTTTTAACTAGCCAGTGGTGAGTGATTGAATTCAACTTCAGTTTCATTGCCAATATTAAAGTTTGATCACTGACAGTGATTGATTGGCACCAGGTGCAGAGAGCGAAAGGAAGTAGATTTTCATGCCATCACACACTTTCTAGTATTTGTACCATGGCAGATGTGACTGTTCCACAAGATTTTGTTTTGTTAAGGTTGACAGAAAGAGCAACAGAGACACGCTGTGGTGGTAAAATTCTCTGTGATGATACGATGACGAGTCAGATTCCCTCCAGAATTGTCAGACTTGTTGCAGTGTTTGTGACAATGTTGGACATTTGGAGCACTGCGTGAAGACCCTGAGGCATTTGTCTGAGAGAATGTTTACTCATAATGCAGTGTAAATCATTACTGGAGATTGTTGTGGATTCACATCTGAAGGCTGTGTTCTTGAGGGATGACTAGTTGTACTCAACAAGACTGCACACTACACTTGAGTGAGAGGCCTGTAATGCTCTGAAGTTAGAAAGCTTGCTCTGAAAGAGCATGGGAGGTATTAATGCATTGCTGAGAAAAATGACTGAGAGACAACCTTATACAACAATGTTGGCGGGTGTTGGTCTCCACTCTCTAAAACCTTTTTCACAGTTTTTTTTTTTTTTTTTTTTTTTTTAAACAAGATTTTAATGCAACATTACAAGAGTTGACAGGCGCGCAAAAAGAGGACAGTGCGCAGAGACAGATTACAACTATTTCGTTTGCAACAGAGAAAGTCAACTAAACGATAACAAAAATAAGTCAGTATGTATCCACTTATACATACTTTCACTTATCTACACATAAACATAAACACATTGTACACACACACACACACACACACACACACACACACAAAACACACACACACACACACACATAAGAGAAAGAGAGAGAGAGAGATGCAAACATATATACCAATATACTTCTATGCATACATACATACCAGGTATACATATGGCACAGCCGTGTATCAATGATCATCACTATAGGTTATGGAAAGGAGAAGAGCTGTAATAACTTGTGCATAATATTAACTTGGGGAGGGTGGAAAGAACAATACAGTTTTCTTTTCTCTCTTTATCCTTCCCTAGTCCCTTAGATATTTTATTGTAGATCGAGGCAGTCGTCCATTCAACAGAAATTCTACAGAGGCACATTTGAATTAATTTTAAGATCACAACAATCATTGTTTGTGTTTGAGAGTAGACTTTTTTTGTTTCCTTTTTTCCTCCTTTTTTCTCTCCCTTTCTTGTTTAAACTGCTGTTTATAGAAAGAAAATTGGTTTATATGCATTCCAGGTGCTATTGAAATCTGTTAAATTATAGTTAATTTTAGCGTTATATTCTTCAATCTTATATCTGGCATTTAATTGTCTTTGGAAAACAAATATATCTGGAAGATTATTTTCCATTTTGCATCTATAAATGAAAATCTTGGCAAACATTACAATAAACTCTAAGACAGAATCCACTTTTAAGCATTCATCCACTCCGAAAAATTACAAGTTCACATGAAATTCCAACATTATACGTGTGTTCACATTTTTCATTCAATATTTTTTTGAGAGATTTCCAAAATACTTGTGCATATTTGCAATTCCATAAAAAATGTTCAATGGAATCTCTTTCCTCATTACAAAATGAGCACTGTAAGGTATCGGTTAACCCCATTGCATTCAAAACAATATTAGTCGCAATAATTCGGTGTATGATTCTCATTTGCAACCATTTCAGTTTTACATCCTTGATTTTATGATTTTATAAAATACATTCTTCCAGGAAATGATGGGTTCATTTTTTTTTGACCACTTTGAGCAGCAGTTAGGTTTATTATTTTCTGATGTAAAGTATTCATAATATCGTTTTGCTCTTTATTGGTGTTTGTTATAATTTTCAATGCATTAGGCACATCATGAATGTATTTAGTATTGTTATTAATTTGTATTCCGTTTTTTTCTTAGGTATTGTTTTATTGACGAAATCCAACCCTAGTACGTAATAAAGTCAACAGACAAGTGTGTACTTAAAATAAATTCTCTATGTTTGAAAAATTCCCCGTTTTCTTTCAGAAAATGCCTGATGGAATATATTCCTTTCTTAATTACATTGTTTTGTTGATGACAGCATTACCTATTTTGATTTTTCGTTGTAGAAAAAGGTTCATCTAGCACTCACAAACATTTTTTGGCGTAATATGAGGCAAAAGTTTCTATATGCTTTGAAAGTATGAGTCCAAAAAGGGTTAATGTTTGAATAATTTAAACCGTACATTGGTCCGTAACATTCAAAGTTTTTAAGAAAAGGATACATTTCAACTGCAATATTTAATCCATTTATGATTCGCTGTTTTATATTTTCTCAGCCATGGAAAGTTTCAGAGCATATATATACTTTCGAATATCTGGTATGTTTAAACCACCTTGTTGCACACTTTTTACTGCCGTTTTTCTACTAATCTGTCCCTTTTCCATTCCAAACAAATTGAAAACATAACTTTTGGAGTTTTTTGTACAAAATGGTCAGGTGGATCAGGTAGTAAAATCCAAAGATGTATTAGTTTAGACAGAATTAGAGATTTTAACACAGCTACTCTCCAATTGGAGTGATGGTTCTTTGTGACCAAATTTTAAATAACATTTTAACCTCTGCAAATTTTTCATTGTAGTTTATGGTTTCACAATTATTAAATCTTGAGTAAACAGATTCCAGTATTTTGAATTTAGGGGGATTCCATATCATTTTCAGATTGGGGGCATATACTTTTTTTTATCTTTTTTTATTTCCTAGCCAAATTGTTTGTGTTTTATCACAGTTCATACATAGGCCAGAAATCTTGCTGAATCTGTCTAGGATAAATATGGATCGGTTAAATGATTCTTCGTCACCCTCATTGAATAACTGTATCATCTGCAAACTGCGAAATTTTATGTTCAATATTATTTATCTTTATTCCTTTTATATCTTTGTCTTCCTGATCATGATAGCTAAAATTTCCACGCACAGGACGAACAAATATGGAGAGATAGGGTCTCCTGTCTACAACCTCTTTCAACTTTAACCATTGTGCGTTGTGGCCATTTATACTAACAGTTGATCTGATGTCTTTATAAAAAGTTTCAATCCAACGGCAAACACCATCTCCAAAACCATATGCTTTTAAAACCTTAAACATAAAACTCCAATCCAATGAGTCAAAGGCCTTTTCAAAATCAATACTAAGTAGTAAGCCAGGAAGATTTTTCATCTGTAGATAGTTAATCAAATCATTATTAATCTAATATCTCCTATATATCTATTAGTTATGAATCCCGTTGATCCTCATTTATAAGTGTTGGTAGGACGTTCTTAATTCTATTGGAAATACACGAAGATCCTATTTTGTATATTACATTAAGAAGAGATACAGGTCGCCAATTTTTTATAAATTCCTTAGGTTTATCGCTTTTAGGGATACAGATAATTAGACCTTCTTTTTGTGTTGATGAAAGTTCTCCATGTTTAAATGCTTCATTTAGTGACCTCACTACATACGGTCCCAGTTGCTTCCAAAAGAATTTAAAGAATTCTACCGTAAATCCATCTGTGCCAGGGCTTTTACCATTTTTCATATTTTTCAAAACTTGGCTAGCTTCCTCTATAGTTATTGGGACCATCTAACATTGTTCCTTGTTCTTGTGATAATTTGGGAATTTCATTAACCAAGCTTTCTACTGCACATTTTCTACATCTCTTCCCTATACAAATTTCTCATAGAATATTTTCACTTCATTTAAGATCTCTTTATGGTGTCTATTATCTCATTATCCTTAGTTATAAGTTTTGTCATTTGTTTGCTAATGTAGTTTCTTTTCTCAAGACTACAGAAATACTTACAAATTTTTTCACCATCAGCAAAACCCCTCTGGCTTTTGATCTTAAGAGTACACCTTCCATTCTCGCATCTCTAATTGTTCTCAACTCCTGATTTTTCTCGTATAGATTTTTCATTACGTCTTCTGTTTTATGGTCCATCTTTTCAAGAGTTTGAATATCTTTCATGAGTTCCTTTTCAGTTTCTGTAGTTTTCTTTTTTTTCATTGTGGCATATGCGATAGTTTTTCCTCTTTTTTCATTAGTAGAAAATCTAAAAATAGCTTGTCTGAGATTTTAAGTTCAATTTTACCTTTATCTATTTCATCAATTGTTTCATTGTTGCAGTTATCTGCGGCGTATTCTTTTGTCACATTTATGATTTCCTGATTAATTTCATGCACATATTGCCTATTCTTAAGCAAGGAACAATTAAATTTCCAAAAGTATGTTTCTTTTCATTTTTACCAAATTTTTAGTTGCAATGTAATTATAGAGTGATCAGAACGGTATCCGGGATGATGTCAGCATCTTCAAAATACCAGTACAAATAATCAGATAACAAGAAAAGTCTAGTCTGCTTTGCTTAAGTGGTGCTGGCTTTCTCCAAGTGTAGCGCCTACATTCTGAATTGCTCTCTCTCCAGATATCTGTCAATCCAAGTTCTTCTATCATATTTTCAAGTGCTCTTTTAGCTCTCGTGTTATTATCATGTATATAATTACAACTATCAATGGTCTTTTTCACAGTTTTGATGAAGAACAGGAAAGCTGTGTAAACAAAGTTAGCACAGAGTGATAACTATGATGATACTGTGACTGAGTATATGTAACCAATAGTGGACTGTTTTCAGAATGGACTGCTGGAGCATATAGGCATTGACTTGGAGTTTGAGTGACAGAGACTGGCAGTGAGAAGACCATACTGACTTCTGTGTCACCTTCACCCCTCCTCTGCCCATGCAGTAGATAACTTACATGTTTTGCACTGTTCTGGTTGTTCCTCAAGATTTTGTTATGGTAACAGACACGCTGTGATGGTAAAATTCTCCTTTACCTCTTTACCTCATAATTCTGATCTATCTGTTAAAAATATAGTGTAATTGGAGATTGTTGTGGATTCAGAACTCAAGATTGTGTTTAGAATGGTTGACAACTTTTGCACAAGATTGCACACTGCACTTGAATAGGAGGTCTGTTATCCCCTGAAATGAGAAATCTTTCTCTGAAAGAGCATTGGAGATGTGAATGCATCTGAAGAAAAAAAATATTTTTAAGAGACAATTCGCTACAGTCGTGTTGGTGAGTAAATATTGTTACTCATTAACACCATGTTCACATTTGAGTAAGAACAGAAAAACCCATGGAAACAAACTGAAACAAATGGTTAATTATGAGGACACCGTAACTTGAGTTTACATATCAGTAGTGTCTGTGTTCAAACGGACAGCTGGAGCATACAGCCTTTCATTTGGAGTTTGAGTGACTGAGATTGGCAGTGAGATGATTTACAATGACGTGTGTTGTTTTCACCCCACACTTTGCCCATGCAGTGGATAGACGTACCTATTTCACCTGTTCTGACTAAGACTTTTGCCACATTGTGGTCCTGATTCAGTCCTCAGACACAAAACTTTGTCAGCTGACACAGGAAGATGGATCGTTATGTTAGTTCTGCTCCTGACTTTGGCTTAAAACCGGGTTGCCACTTCATGGGATTTTAAAAATAAAATCATTTCATGCTTTTTTACAGTTCCTGTTGGTTCCTAAAGATAGTAATGCACCATGATCAGTTGTATGTTATTATGAGTGTATGAAGTACAGTTTGTGCCCACTATTTATGAGTGTATGAAGTACGTAGTGCCCACTAACCTCTTTCATTTGAATTTCAAGTGTGTCACGACCGGCCCCTGGAGGTCTTTCCCCGACAGGATCGGTCTGAAGGGAGTGAAGGGAGTGACTGACCTCACACACTCGCAAGAGTCCACACAAGAAAGATTCAATACAAAACACCATTTATTCACACCAACACACACATAGTCACACAAAAAAAATAAGCATTTCAACCCCAAAACAACATACACATAGTCACAATTAAGCATTTCAACACACACAACATACACATAGTCACAAATAAGCATTTCAACGCACACAAACATACCCCTAACTATAAATAAGCATTTCCAACACACATTCCTTTTTGTCTTTCACGTTGTTCCCCCACCCTGCCTCTCCAAAGTCCCTGGGAGTATCGTGTGAATCAGGTGCCCCAAACGGGTCTGTTCTTGAATAAAGTCTTTCAACGCCGACACCCTTGGCACACACACACCCTCAAATGGCACGACACAGAGCTAACCACACTGGTCACATGGGCTGTAGGAAGTCCGAGGACAGTGTAGAACACATCCCGTCGGACGAGGCGTAGTCGTTGAAGGTCCCGGACAGGGGTAGGACCATCCAGTGAAGAACGCCTCCTCACACCCTGCGGCCTCAAGAGCGTAAGCCTCGGTGAAGCTCCCGGGAGGAGAGAAAAGAAGGGAAGGAACTGGAAGGAAAGAAGGGTACTAGAACCCCACCGTCAGTATGGTTTGAAATATGCTGCTAAATCCTAACAGCCACTCGCATGAAGGGCGAGGGGAGGTGTTTGCTGAATACATTAGTAGCACCAGCTTAGCACAGACTTGAGCGTAAAACAGTAAACAAACCAAATGAGGAATGTTCGCTAAAGGTTTTCTCACACGAAGCAGGCAAAAAAAATGACATTGAATTAACAGGGTGAATAAAAGAATAATTCATATCTCCATCCCTCCACCCACGTTCAATGATCACAACACATTTCCCTTCCTTAGGATTTGAACTTGAAGATACAGCAATCATTGCTTTACAATTTCTACCACATTTACAAATAATCATAATTTAATGGCACGATTATCCTCACATTTTATAGTAACATTTCAAAATAACACAATTTTCCAACCACCCATCCAAACGACTAATCGTGCGTATGCACGCTCGCAAACAGAAAACACTCGTTCCCCTTGCACACACAAACAGACGGTGGCCAAAGAATACGAGACTGGCGATTGTGACAGAGGCGGACGAGCGAGACCAAGCAAGTCCCAACCCTAAATCACCAGGTTTTCCCCCATCCCCACCGACTACCGCATCACCAGATGCATTGAAAGGAGAGAGAATTTTGGATTTAATTTTGAATGGCCAGGTTAAAGATCGAATTAACCAGAGAAAAGTGGTCTCAAACAATATTTCTTTTATAATTTTGAAACCAAAAGAAATTGTGCAGAAGAGAAGAATTAGCCGGCTAACAACAAAAACAAACAAACAAACCACGAAACTGATGCTTACCAGCTACCCGTGGGTGAGCCAAGAAAGTGGCGGGTCAAGCGACTCTCTGCCCTCTGTCCAGTCGAGGGGACCAGCCGAGCAGATGCGGAAAACGATGACGTCCCTCCCCTACAGGCCGACTGCAGGAATGAAGGTACCGACCGTACCTTCGGCGATGTGGTAGAGAACCAGAACCGGAGCGGGCGCTCCCAGGGACATCTTCCGCTCGAGTGAAGAGAAAACCTGCCTAACCGATGGCAGCCAACATGCCACCCTACGTCACAGAGTGAGAATACCTCAAGCTAAGAGGAATGCTGCACGTGCGGCAGGTAAAAAGACAGGTGAGAGGCCGATAGAGACAGCCAGTTCGAGAGAAAGGTACCAGCCACCTGTGAACCTGCAGGATGAATTGCACGGACAGTGAAATTAGAAAGAGAGAGAAAAAGTAAACCTAACCTGAGCTGAACGACTTTAAGGTGCAAACATACCACAAGCCACATTAAGGGACTGATACACGACAACAACAACAACAATAAATAAATGAATAATTCTACCACCCTAGATGGGTCAATCGTCATAGGCCTCGTGACAAAGTGTATAAGGCTGAACCGAAAAGTGTGTGATGTGACAGCAGCAAACTGATGTTTTTGCCAGCAATTCGGTAAGGCTTGCAAGTAGCTTTGATATTTTTAACTCGCCAATGGTGAGTGATTGAATTCAAGTTCAGTTTGATTGCCAATATTAAAGTTTGATCACTGCTGCAAGTGATTGATTGGCACCAGGTGCAGAGAGCTAAAGGAAGTAGATTTTCATGCCGTCACACACCTTCTAGTATTTGTACCCATTACAGATGTGATTGTTCCACAAGATTTTGTTTTGTTAAGGTTGACAGAAATAGTAACAGAGACAGGCTGTGATGGTAAAATTCTCCATGATGATACGATGACGAGTCAGATTCCCTCCAGAATTGTGAGACTTGTTGCAGTGTTTGTGGCAATGTTGGACATTTGGAGCACTGTGTGAAGACCCTGAGGCATTTGTCTGAGAGAATGTTTACTTCATAATGCAGTGTAAATCATTACTGGAGATTGTTGTGGATTCACATCTCAAGGCTGTGTTCTTGAGGGATGACTAGTTGTGCTCAACAAGACTGTGCACACTACGCAGTGAGAGGTCTGTAATGCTCTGAAGTTAAAAAGCTTATTCTGAAAGAGCATGGGAGTTATTAATTCATCTGCTGAGAAAAACGATTGAGAGACATACTTAGACATCAGTGTTGGCGAGGAAACAGTTGTCTGTACTCTCTAATACCATATCACAGTTTTGATGAAGAACAGAAAAGCTATGTAAACAAAGAACAGATTGATAACTATGATGATACTGTGACTGAGTATATGTAACCAATAGCGACTGTTTTCACAATGGACTGCTGGAGCATATAGGCATTGACTTGGAGTTTGAGTGACAGAGACTGGCAGTGAGAAGACCGTACTGACTTCTGTGTCACCTTCACCCCTCCCTCTGCCCATGCAGTAGATAACTTACATGTTTTGCACTGTTCTGATTGTTCCTCAAGATTTTGTTATGGTAACAGACACACTGTGATGGTAACATTCTCCATGATGATATGATGACGAGTCAGATTCCCTCCAGAATTGTCAGACTTGTTGCAGTTTTTGTGACAATGTTGGACATTGGGAGCACTGTGTGAAGACCCTGAGGCATTTGTCTGAGAGAATCTTTACCTCATAATTCTGATCTACCTTGTAATGTAAATCATTACTGCAGATTGTTGTGGATTCGCATCTCAAGATTGTGTTTTAGAGGGGTTGACTACTTTTGCAAAAGATTGCACACTACACTTGAATAGGAGGTCTGTTATTCTCTGAAATGAGAAATCTTTCTCTGCAAGAGCATTGGAGATGTGAATGCATCTGAAGAAAAAAAATATTTTAAGAGACAATTTGCTACAGTAGTGTTGGTGAGTAAATATTGTTGCTCATTAACACCATGTTCACATTTGAGTAAGAACAGAAAACCCATGGAAACAAAACTGAAACAAATGGTTTATTATGAGGACACCGTAGCTTGAGTTTACATATTCAATAGTGTCTGTGTTCATAACGGACACCCTCCGGGGGTTGCGACCTTGTCGTGGTCGGAGGGCTTGCGCGGTCCAGTGATCCCTTGGGCTTTGCTGGCGGGGGCATCAATACTCGGAGATAGGCTGGTTTTTTCAAACTGCTTCTAGGTCCGAGAAGCTAAGATGCTGTCTGGCCTAAGCGTAACGTGGTAAGGCGTTGATGCCCCTGGTAGGGCTTCCCATGTCAGATAGGCTAAGGGTGAGGATCCTGACTAAGGGTAACCCGCCTTTCTCCTTTTCTTGTTTTTCTGCCTTTATTTGGCCCTTTTCTATCTTCGTCTCCCCTTCAAGTCTTCTTTCCACACTCCTTTTCTCTCTGTGGTCTCCTTAAGATCCGCCGCGTTTGCCGTGCGGTGCGACCTGTGTCGGAGGGGGATGAGATCCTGGTGATTGAGAGGGCCAGCGCTCTCAACACATCACTTTGGCTCGGACCTCTCCTAGACAGGGAGTACACTTTGGCCCGGGTGTACTAATCGGCTCCCCTTCTTGGGCTGGGTCAAGACAGGCAGTTCCCCTGCTGGCCATGTGAACCCCTGCAGTGCTCAGCTCTCTGTTCCCGGGAGTTGAGCATGATCAGGGGGGATAGGGTTGGTGGTTTCTGTTTGTCGTATATCTCTCCCGAAGCCTGGAAGGGGTCAAGACATTGGTTTCTTGGCCCTGGCCCCTTAGTTGGACTCCAAGGTGGGTGGGTAAGGGAGAGATGAAACATCATAAATTTATTATGGCTTTTTCAAAAAACATCCCCCCCAAAAAGAAAAGGAAGGCAGCTTCCCCTATTTCAGTGGATTTTGATACTGACAGTGATTCTGATACAGAGGTTAGACAGAGGACAGGTTTCTGGGCTTCCTGGCTCGTGTGGAAGGGACGGAGCAGGAAAGACCCCTTTCAGCTCTGAGCCCTTTTGCTATCCAAAAGGGCTTTCAAGGTATAGCAGGTGACCCTCGGTCCATCAAGAGGTTGAGGAATGGCTCGTTTTCTGATCCAATGTAGATCACAAAAACAATCTGAACAGCTGCTGAGGGTAACGAAACTAGTGGACAGGGAGATCAGGGTGACTCCCCATAAGCAGTTGAATTCGTCGAAAGGCGTGATTCGCTGCTGGGATTTATCAGGTGTCTCAGAGGCAGAGATCAAAACGGAGCTGCCGTCCCAGGGTGTGACGGAGGTGCGCAGGGTGACAGTAAAGAAAGGTGCAGAAAGAGTGGCCACCAACACCCTCTTTCTGACATTCTGCAACCCTGTGCTTCCTCCGGTCATCAAAGTCGGCGACCTGAATGTCCCGGTTCAGTTATATGTTCCGTCCCCGTGAGGTGCTTCAGATGCAGAAGTTTGGCCATGACAGAGACCGTTGTTCTGGGCAGGAGGTGTGCGGTTTTTGCTGCAAGGCAACCCATGATGGGCCGTGTAAAGATCCGGCACATTGTGCGAACTGCGGTGGCGACCATCCCTCCTCTTCAAGAAACTGTCCTCTTTGGATTCAGGAATCCACAATACAAAGAGTGAAAACAGAAAGAAGATCTCCTTTTTTGAGGCCCGCAAACAGGTTGTGGGCAGTCAGACGCCATCAGCTTCTTCTTATGCTTCGGCCGTAAAGACAGTTCCTAAAGTTCCCACTCGGTCAGTCTGTTGCCAGACTGATGACTTCACGTTTTCGAAAAACTTTGCAAGGAAGAATTGTCAACTCTGGTGGAAGCGTCCACCACCTTCCAACCCAAAGTGAATGCCCCTGGTGGAGGCGAAAAATCCACCACCCCTCAGACTGCCCAGCAGTCTACAACATCTGCTGCTGGGCAGATTAAAAAAACCAGCAATCCCGCCTCGAACTCCTCTGTCCAGTGCCCGTGCGGGCAAGGGAGTTCAATCCGGTGTAGAGATGGTGGAGATGATGAAGAAGCCTCCACCGTCTCCCAAATCCAGACCTTCTTCACCTGTTGGCAAGTCTGCCAGCAGGTCTGAAGACACACGCAGTCCAGTGAAACTTAGCAATAAGTTTACACCTTTAGCAGCAGATGTTGAGGAGGAGATGACCTGATGTCTCTCCTTTTCGCCCTCTGCACCATGGATAGTACAATATTCCATTGGATATTCCGTGGACTAAATTCCAACTTTGAGGAACTGCAGCTTCTGTGTCGATCTATAAAACCTTCCGTCGTGGCTCTTCAGGAAACTCAAATTCAAAGCCAGAAGACCTTCACTCTCTCTGGCTTTAATATCTTTCAAAACCTGCACAACATCCACGTTGGGACTGTCGGGCGGTTGTTGCCCTTCTCCTACACAAAACTTTGCTGTATAGTCCTGTCGCTCTGTCTACCTCCCTTCAGGCTGTAGCTGTGTAGTCCACTCTCCACCAAGACTGTGACCATCTGTTCTCTTTATCTACCTCCTTCTGTCCCGGTTTGTCGTCAGGACCTTGTCAGTCTGATAGGAGAACTTCCTCGACCTTTTTTGCTGTTGGGTGACTTTAACGGTCACAATCCTCTTTGGGGTAGTGTCAGTACGTCTTCCAGAGGTCTGCTAATTGAGGATGTCCTTTCGGATTTGGATTTGTGTTGTCTGAACGACAGATCTGCAACTTACCTCCACTCTTCCACAGGTTCACTTTCGGTTTAGATTTGTCGGTTTGTGACCCTCGCTGGTCCTGGACTATGAGTGGTCTGTCCATGACGATCTGCACGGAAGTGACCCCCTGTCCTTCTACAACCCGTCATAACCGAACACTGTCTCTGTCTCTCAACATCTAAATTATAAGAAAGCAAACTGGGATCTATTTGCAGCCACTATTTATAAGGAATTCCAGGACACTGATTTTCTTCAGAGTCCGGACCCAGCAGAATCACTGACTAACACTGTGATCAAGTGTGCTAAAGCTTGTATTCCAGTGTCTTCCGATAAACTTCAAATGCCAAAAACACCTTGGTTTGATTCAGACTGCCAACAAATTTCCAAAGTTCGAAAACGGGCTCAGCGTCAGGTGTACCAACGACCTTCGGGTCCCAACGCTCGAGCCCATCAGAAACTCTGTGCCAAATCGAGACACACTTTTAAAATCATAAACGTCGGTCCTGGAGAAGTTTCTGCTCCAGGCTGACATCGAAATCTTCCAAGAAAAAAGTGTGGAACATCATTAAGAAAATCAAGGGGAAGAACACCTGTCCCACTGTGAACCATCTCAAGTTTTCGGACTCTTTAATAACGGAGAAAAAAGCAGTTGCTAATTCTGATGCTTCAACAATTGAAAAGAATTCCTCCTCTTCTAACAAATCAGCCACATTTGTCAAAACAAAGCCCTAAAAGAAAAATCACCCTGCAACTTTTCGTCCGACAACATGAAGACTACAATCTTCCTTTCACGTTAAACGAGCTGAAATCTGCCTTACTTTCTTGCAGCGATTCCTCTCCAGTATAGATGAAATTCATATCAACTGTTGAAACATCTTCCGCAAGAAGGTCTGAACATACTGCTACAGGTATACAACCATGTGTGTGACTACAGGTTTTTTTTCCACCCTCTTGGCGGAAAGCCCTCATTATTCCCATCCCCAAACCTGGAAAAGATCTTTCTAATCCATCAAACTACTGTCCCATAGCTTTGACCAGCTGTGTCTGTAAATTGATGGGGGAAAATGGTCAATGCTAGGCTCATGTGGAAACTGGAAACCGATGGCCTTTTGGCGAAAGAACAGTGTGGTTTCCGCAAACATCGGACTACTGTTGACCATTTGATTCGTCTGGAATCTACACTTCGGAACGCTTTTTTGAACAGACAGCATGCAGTGGCAATTTTCTTTGACTTGGAGAAGGCCTACGATACCACCTGGAAGTCGGGGATACTTCATGATCTCCACGATCTGGGTTTTCGAGGTCATCTTCCGCTTTTTATTCAAAATTTTTTGGCAAGAACGACAGTTTCAGGTCCGGGTTGGCACCACTCTCTCTGATGTCCATGAGCAGGAGTTGGGTGTTCCACAGGGGAGCATACTGTCTCCTGCCCTCTTTAGTATTAAGATCAACAACATTGTTCAATCAGTCCAGCAGGGTTCAGACTGCTCATTGTTTGTGGATGATTTCGCTGTCTATGCAACTGAAGCCTGTACCCGAGTGTCCAAGCGCAGGCTCCAGCTTTGCGTGGATAAAATCCATCAGTGGGCGGATGAAAAAGGTTTCACCTTTTCTGCTACAAAAGCACAGTGTATTCACTTCCTAATTTCCGTCAGTTTTTTCCAGATCCTGAACTTCAAGTAGGGAATCTCCATTCCAGCTGTCAAAGAGGCAAAATTTTTAGGAGTTATTTTTCCAGAAAACTTAACTTTCTCAGCCACATCAAAACCTCAAAACTGCTTGCCAGAAAGCACTGAATATTCTGCGGGTCGTAGCGCCACTGACTGGGGCGCTGATAAGAAAACTTTGCTGCACCTCTACAGAGCCCTTTGGGCCGTTCCAAACTGGACTACGGTTGTGCTGTGTAAAGGCTCTGCAAGATCGTCTTACCTCAAACTCTTGGACCCTATCCACCATCAAGGGCTTCGTCTCTGTCTTGGAGCGTTCCGCACCACCCCTGTGTACAGCCTGTACGCAGAGGCGGGTGAACCTTCACTGTCCAAACCGCAGGCTGAAACTGTCTTTGAATTATTATATCCGACTGTTCTCAGAACCAAGAAAACCCTGCCTATGACTGTGTCTTTGACCCTCCGTTCCAAAGTAAGTTTGAAAACAACCCTAAATGTATTCCGCCGTTTGGTCTTCGTATGCAGCCTCACGTGCGGAATGCAGGTCTAGACCTAGGAGTAGTATCCGATTTTTCCAAGTTTCCGGATCAACCTCCGTGGACCTTTTTCACACCAGAGATTCGTTTCGATCTTGCAGCTTTTCGCAAAGAGTCTACCAGCTCTCTGGCGTACAGGGCTTTGTATGCTGAGCTCTGTTCCACATTCCCATCCTATCAAAAAGTTTTCACTGACGGTTCCAAGTCTGAAGATGGAGTGGCCTGTGCAGCCTACTGCCCTGGGGCTCCTTCTCAGATACTGTTGGAACATATACATTCAGATGCTTCTGTCTATTCCGCTGAACTTACTGCTCTGGTACTGGCTTTGAAGATTATCTCACATTCTTCGAAGAGGGACTTTCTGGTTCTGTCGGATTCGCTGTCAGCTTTGGAGGCCATAGCTGGCCGCAACCTTCAGCATCCAGAACTTTTACTTTTTTTTGAACTTTTTAGCAAGTTGAAGGCGGACAGTTGCAACATTACTCTTGCTTGGGTTCCTGGTCATGTTGGCATCGGCGGGAACGAAATGGTTGATCGTTTAGCCAAGAATGCCACAAGAGAGAAACTGTCCAACACTTATATCCCCTGCTCAGATGTGAAACCCAAAATTAACGATTATGTGAGAGACCTCTGGCAGGAGGATTGGAACACACAGACGAATAACAAACTCTTTCAGATCCGTCCAAACCTTAAGGACTTCCTCCCCTCTACGTCGGGTGGTCAGAAAGAGGAAACGGTTCTGTGCCGGCTGCACACCGGCCATTCGTATTTTACCCATTCTTACCTTTTAAAGAGTGAAGAAGCTCCATGGTGCATTCCATGTCATGCGCCACTCACAATGAAACATGTTCTTTTAGAGTGTTGGGACTTGCACGATGTGAGACACAAACATTTTACAGCGGAGTCCATGAAGATCCTGTTCAGGGATGTCCCGCCTGATGTGATCCTTGAGTTTTTGAGAGAGATTAACATTTTTCATCTGATTTAAGATTTTACGGCAGAAAGATTTTTAACAAAGTTTCTGGTGCGTTTGTGGAGATGTCATTTAACGAGATGTGTGAAAGTTGGTTTTTTTTTTTTTTTTTAAATGACTGGTGAGTTGATTTTAACGTGGTGACAGCCCTGATGTGGCCCTTTGCGGTCGGCTGGGCTATAAGCAACATTATCTTATCTTATCATAACGGACAGCTGGAGCATACAGCCTTTCATTTGGAGTTTGAGTGACTGAGATTGGCAGTGAGACAAGTACAATGACATGTGTTTGTTTTCACCCCTCATTTTGCCCATGTAGTGGATAGTGTACCTATTTCACACTGTTCTAAGACTTTTGCCACAGTGTGGTCCAGATTCAGTCCTCAGACACAAAACTTTGTCAGCTGACACAGGAAAAATGGACTTAAAATCTGGCTTGCCACTTCATGGGATTTAAAATCTTTTGAGGCTCATTACAGTTCCTGTTGGTTCCTAAAGATAGTAATGCACCATGATCAGTGGTATGTTATCATGAGTGTATGAACTAGAGTAGTGCCCACTAATCTCTTTCATTTGAATACAAGTGTATAAGGCTGAACGGAAAAGTGTGTGATGTGACAGCAGCAAACTGATGTTTTTGCCAGCAAGTCGGTAAGGCTGGCAAGTAGCTTTGATGTTTTTAACTAGCCAGTGGTGAGTGATTGAATTCAACTTCAGTTTCATTGCCAATATTAAAGTTTGATCACTGACAGTGATTGATTGGCACCAGGTGCAGAGAGCTAAAGGAAGTAGATTTTCATGCCATCACACACTTTCTAGTATTTGTACCCATGGCAGATGTGACTGTTCCACAAGATTTTGTTTTGTTAAGGTTGACAGAAAGAGCAACAGACACACGCTGTGGTGGTAAAATTCTCTGTGATGATACGATGACGAGTCAGATTCCCTCCAGAATTGTCAGACTTGTTGCAGTGTTTGTGACAATGTTGGACATTTGGAGCACTGCGTGAAGACCCTGAGGCATTTGTCTGAGAGAATCTTTACCTCATAATGCAGTGTAAATCATTACTGGAGATTGTTGTGGATTCACATCTCAAGGCTGTGTTCTTGAGGGATGACTAGTTGTACTCAACAAGACTGCACACTACACTTGAGTGAGAGGCCTGTAATGCTCTGAAGTTAGAAAGCTTGCTCTGAAAGAGCATGGGAGGTATTAATGCATCTGCTGAGAGAAATGACTGAGAGACAACCTTATACAACAATGTTGGCGAGTGTTGGTCTCCACTCTCTAAAACCTTTTTCACAGTTTTGATGAAGAACAGGAAAGCTGTGTAAACAAAGTTAGCACAGAGTGATAACTATGATGATACTGTGACTGAGTATTATGTAACCAATAGTGACTGTTTTCAGAATGGACTGCTGGAGCATATAGGCATTGACTTGGAGTTTGAGTGACAGAGACTGGCAGTGAGATGACCATACTGACTTCTGTGTCACCTTCACCCCTCCTCTGCCCATGGAGTAGATAACTTACATGTTTTGCACTGTTCTGGTTGTTCCTCAAGATTTTGTTATAGTAACAGACACGCTGTGATGGTAAAATTCTCCTTTACCTCTTTACCTCATAATTCTGATCTATCTGTTAAAAATATAGTGTAAATCATTACTGGAGATTGTTGTGGATTCAGAACTCAAGATTGTGTTTTAGAATGGTTGACAACTTTTGCACAAGATTGCACACTGCACTTGAATAGGAGGTCTGTTATCCTCTGAAATTAGAAATCTTTCTCTGAAAGAGCATGGGAGATGTGAATGCATCTGAAGAAAAAGTAATTAAGAGACAATTCGCTGCAGTTGTGTTAGTGATTAAACAAAGTGTTTGTGTTCGTAATGGACAGCTGGAGCATCCAGGCATTCATTTGGAGTTTGAGTGACTGAGATTGGCAGTGAGACGAGTACAATGACATCTGTGTTGTCTTCACCCGTCTCTCTGCCCATGCAGTGAATAGTGTGCCTACTTCACACGGTTCTTGCTCAGACTTTTGCCACAGTGTGGTCCTGATTCAGTCCTCAGACACAAAAGTTTGTCAGCTGATACAGGAAAGATAGATCATTATGTTAGTTCTGCTCCTGACTTTCGCTTAAAACCTGGGTTGCCACTTCATGGGATTTTTTGATAAAATCTTTTCAGCCTCATTACAATTCTTGTCGGTTCCTAAAGATGGTAATGCACCATAACTAGTCGTCTGTTATCATGAGAGAATGAACTGCAATCATGCGCACTAATCTCTTTCATTTGAATAGAAGTGTATAGGGCTGACCAAAAAAGTGTATAATGTGACAGCAGCAGACTGATGTTTTTGTCAGCGATTTGGTGAGGCTGGCAAGTAGCTTTCTAGTGTTTGTACTGAAAGACATGTGACTGATCCTCAAGATTTTGTTTTGTTAAGGTTGACTGAAAGAATAACAGAGACACTGTGATGGTAAAATTCTCTGTGATGATATGATGACGAGTCAGATTCCCTCCAGAAGTGTCAGACTGGTTGCAGTCTTTGTGACAATGTTGGACATTTGGAGCACTGTGTGAAGACCCTGAGGCATTTGTCTGAGAGAATGTTTACCTCATAATTCTGATCTACCTTGTAATGTAAATCATTACTGCAGATTGTTGTGGATTCGCGTCTCAAGACTGTGTTCTTGAGGGATAACTGGTTGTGCTCAACAAGACTGCACACTACACTTGAGTGAGAGGTCTGTAATGCTCTGAAATGAGAAAGCTTGTTCTAAAAGAGCATGGGAGGTATTGATGCATCTGCTGAGAAAAATGATTGAGGGAAACCTTATACAACAGTGTTGGCGAGCGTTTGTCTTCACACGGGTCTGACTCAGACTTTTGCCACATTGTGGTCCTGATTCAGTCCTCGGACAACACTTTGTCAGCTGACGCAGGAAAAATGGATCATTATGTTGGTTCTGCTCCTGACTTTGGCTTGAAACCTGGCTTGCCACTTCATGGGATTTAAGATCTTTTCAGGCTTCTTACAGTTCCTGTTGGTTCCTGAAGATAGTAATGCACCATGATCAGTTGTATGTTATCATGAGTGTATGAACTACTGTACAGTAGTGCCCACTAACCTCTTTCATAAATTGAATAGAAGTGCATTAAGCTGAACAGAAAAGTGTATGAAGTGGCAGCAACAAACTGATGTTTTTGTCAGTGATTCAATGAGGCAGGCGAGTAACTTTAGTATTTTTAACTGGCAAATGGCGAGTGATTGAATTCAACTTCAGTTTCATTGCCAATATTTAAGTTTTATCACTGCTGCCAGCGATTGAGTAGCACTAGGTGCAGAGAGCTAAAGGAAATATATATAGATTTTCATGCCATCATACACTTCTAGTATTTGTACCTATGAGAGACGTGACTGTTCCTCAAGATTGTTTTGTGAAGGTTGACTGAAAGAGTAACAGAGACACTGTGATGGTGAAATTCTCTGTGATGATATGATAACGAGTCAGATTCCCTCCAGAAGTGTCAGACTGGTTGCAGTCTTTGTGACAATGTTGGACATTTGGAGCACTGTGTGAAGACCCTGAGGCATTTGTCTGAGAGAATGTTTACCTCACAATTCTGATCTACCTTGTAATGTATATCATTACTGCAGATTGTTGTGGATTCGCATCTCAAGACTGTGTTTCGAGGAGTTGACTAATTGCACATAACAACAACACACTCTCTGCTTGAATAGGACATCTGTTATTCTCTGAAATGAGAAATCTCCCCAGAAATATAACAAAAAGCATGGGATATATGAATGCATCTGATGAAAAAATAACTGAGAGACAGTCCTCTACGATAGTATTGGTGATTAAACATTTGTATTCACTCATTAACATTCATGTTCACACTTTTGCATAAGAAGAGGAAATCTGTGTAAACAAAATTAGAACAGATTGTTGATATTGATGACACCATGACAGAGTATACATACTCAGTAGTGTCTGTGTTCAGAATGGACAACTGGAGTATCCAGGCATTCATTTGGGGTGTGAGTGACTGAGATTGGCAGTGAGGAGACTACAATGACATGTGTGTTGTTTTCACCCCTCACTTTGCCCATGCAGTGGATTGTGAATCTATTTCACATGGGTCTGACTCAGACTTTTGCCACATTGTGGTCCTGATTCAGTCCTCAGACACAAAACTTTGTCAGCTGACAGGAAAAATGGATCATTATGTTAGTTCTGCTCCTGACTTTGACTTAAAATCTGGCTTGCCACTTCATGGGATTTTCAAATAGAATTTTTTCAGGCTTCTTACAGTTCCTGGCGGTTCCTAAAGACAGCAATGCATCATGACCAGTTGTATTTTATCATGAGTATATGAACTAACAGTAGTGCCCACTAACCTCTTTCATTTGAATAGAAATGCCTAAAGCTGACCAGAAAAGTGTATGATGTGACAGCAGCAAAGTGATGTTTTTGACAGTGATTCAGTGAGGCTGGCAAGTAGCTTTGGTATTTTTAACTGGCAAATAGTGATTGATTGAATTTGACATCAGTTTAATTGCCAATATTTTTAAGTTTGATCACTGATGAGAGTGAACGACTGGCACCAGGTGCAGAGACCTTAAGGAACTATGTGTAGATTTCCATGTCATTGTACACTCTCTAGTGTTTGTACTTGTGACAGATGTGGTTGTTTGGCAAGATTTTGTTATGTTAAGGTTGACAGAAAGAGTAACAGACACACTGTGATGATAACATTCTCCATGATGATATGATGACGAGTCAGATTCCCTCCAGAATTGTCAGACTTGTTGCAGTTTTTGTGACAATGTTGGACATTTGGAGCACTGTGTGAAGACCCTGAGGCATTTGTCTGAGAGAATAGTTACCTCATAATTCTGATCTACCTTGTAATGTATATCATTACTGCAGATTGTCATGGATTCACACATCTCAGGATCATGTTTTGGGGAGGTGACTAATTGCACATAACAACAACACGCTCTGTGCTTGAATAGGACATCTGGTATGCTCTGAAATGAGAAATCTTTCCCAGAAATATTTGAAAAAGCATGGGATATATCAATGCATCTGATGAAAAAAATAACTGAGAGACAATCCTCTACGATAGTATTGATGATTAAACAATTGTCTTTGCTCATTAACATCCACATTCACACTTTTGAATAAGGACAGGAAATCTATGTAAACAAAATTAGAACAGATTGTTGATATTGATGACACCGTGACAGAGTATTCATACTCAGTAGTGAATAGGACATCTGTTATGCTCTGAAAAAAGAAATCTTCCCCAGAAAGATCAGAAAAAGCATGGGATATGTGAATGCATCTGATGAAAAAAAATAATTGAGAGACGATCCGGTACGATAGTATTGGTGAGTAAACATTTGTCTTTACTCATTAACATTCATGTTCACATTTTTGAATAGAACTGAACAGGAAATCCATGTGAACAAAATTAGAACAGATTGTTGATATTGATGACACCGTGACAGAGTGTACATACTCAATAGCGTCTGTGTTCAGATGGACAACTGGAGCATACAGGCATTCATGTGGAGTTTGAGTGACTGAGATTGGCAGTGAGGAGACTACAATGACATGTGTGTTGTTTTCACCCCTCACTTTGCCCATGCAGTGGATAGTGTACCTATTTCACACTGTTCTGACACAGACTTTTGCCACATTGTGGTCCTGATTCAGTCCTCAGACACAAAACTTTGTCAGCTGACACAGGAAAAATGGATCATTATGTTAGTTCTGCTCCTGACTTTGACTTAAAGTCTGGCTTGCCACTTCATGGGATTTTTTAAATAAAATCTTTTCAGACTTATTACGGTTCCTGTCGGTTCCTGTAATAGTAATGCACCATGACCAGTTGTTTGTTATCATCAGTATATGAACTACAGTAGTGCCCACTAATCTCTTTCATTTGAATAGAAAATGTATAAGGCTGAACAGAAAAGTGTATCATGTGACAGCAGCAAAGTGATGTTTTTTTCAATCAGGCTGGCAAGTAGCTTTGGTATTTTTAACTGGCAAATAGTGATTGATTGAATTTGACATCAGTTTAATTGCCAATATATTTAAGTTTGATCACTGATGCAAGTGATTGACTGGCACCAGGCGCAGAGAGCTAAAGGAACTATGTATAGATTTCCATGTCATTGTACACTCTCTAGTGTTTGTACTTGTGACAGATGTGGTTGTTCGGCAAGATTTTGTTTTGTTAAGGTTGACAGAAAGAGTAACAGGCACACTGTGATGATAACATTCTCCATGATGATATGATGACGAGTCAGATTCCCTCCAGAATTGTCAGACTTGTTGCAGTGTTTGTGACAATGTTGGACATTCGGAGCACTGTGTGAAGACCCTGAGGCATTTGTCTGAGAGAATGTTTACCTCATAATTCTGATCTACCTTGTAATGTAAATCATTACTGCAGATTGTTGTGGATTCACATCTCAAGACTGTGTTTTGGGGAGTTGACTATTGAATAGGACATCTGTTATGCTCTGAAAAGAGAAATCTTCCTCAGAATGATCAGAAAAAGCATGGGATATATGAATGCATCTGATGAAAAAATAATTGAGAGACAATCCGCTACAATAGTATTGGTGAGGAAACAATTGTCTTTACTCATTAACATTCATTTCACACTTTTGAATAAGAACAGGAAATCCATGTAAACAAAATTAGAACAGATTGTTGATATTGATGACACTGTGATAGATTATACATATATTGTTGTTGTTGTTGTCGTACCCTGGCTAAAAGACTCCAGGGGTCATCCGAACAGCCGAAGCATTTGAACACTATGGCACAAATGCATCAGCTGGGGATGAGAACATTACGTGTGTGACCGTTTTTGATTACCCCGCCACATGGGCAGCCACACTCCGACTTCGGGGGAATACATATATTCAGTAGTGACTTGTTTTCAGAATGGCCAACTGGAGCTTGGGGTTTGAGTGACTGAGACTGGGAATGAAAGTGGCAATGCGAAGACTGTAATAATATATGTGCTATCTTCGCCCCACCCTTTGTCCATGCAGTGGATAGTGTACCAGTTTTGCACCGTTCTGACTCAGTCTCTTGCTGCATTGTGGTCCTGATTCAGTCCTCAGACACAAAACTTTGTCAGCTGACATAGTAACAGTGGGTTATTTACTTATTATGTTTGTTCTGCTCCTGAGTCTTACTTAAAATCTGGCTTGCTATTTAATGGGATTCGTAAATCAAACCTTTTAAGGTTTGTTGCAACTCCTGTTGGTCGTTAAAGACAGTGAAGCACCATGACAAGATGTATGTCATCATGAGTGCATGAACTACAGTAGTTTCCACTAATCTCTTTCATTTGAAATAAAGTGCACAAGCTGAGCAGAAAACTGTATGATGTGACAGCAGCAAACTGATGTTTTTGTCAGCACTTCAGTGAGGCTGGCAAATAAAGCTTTGATATTTTTAACTCACCAATTATAAGTGATTGAAGTCAACTTCAGTTTAATTGCCAATATCAAAGTTTGATCACTGATACAAGTGATTGACTGGCACCAGGTGCAGAGAGCCAAAGGAACTGTATATAGATGTTCATGTCATCATACCCTTTCTAGTATTTGTACTCAAAGACAGATGTTGCTGTTCCTTGAGATTTTGTTTCATGAAGTTTGGCTGAAAGAGCAACAGACACACTGTGACAGTAACATTCTCCATGATGATATGATGAGTCAGATTCCCTCCAGAATTGTCAGACTTGTTGCAGTGTTTGTGACAATGTTGGACATTTGGAGCACTGTGTGAAGACCCTGAGGCATTTGTCTGAGAGAATGTTTACCTCATAATTGTGATCTACCTTGTAATGTAAATCATTACTGCGGATTGTTGTGGATTCGCATCTCAGGATTATGTTTTGGGGAGTTGACTAAGTGTGCATAACAACAACACACTCTATGCTTGAGTAGGACATCTGTTATGCTCTGAAATGAGAAATCTTTCCTTAAAAGAGCATGGGATATGTGAATGCATATAAATTATGAAAAAATAATTGAGAGACAATCCGCTACGATAGTATTGGTGAGTGAACAATTGTCTTTACTCATTAACATTCATGTTCACACTTTTGCATTAGAACAGGAAATCCATGTAAACAAAATTAGAACAGTGTTGATATTGATGACACCGTGACGCAGTATACATACTCAGTAGTGTCTGTTTTCATAACGGACAGCTGGGGCATCCAGGCATTCATTTGGGGTTTGACTGACTGAGATTGGCAGTGAGGAGACTACAATGACATGTGTGTTGTTTTCACCCCTCACTTTGCCCATGCAGTGGATAGTGTACCTATTTCACACTGTTCTGACTCAGACTTTTGCCATATTGTGGTCCTGATTCAGTCCTCAGACACAAAACTTTGTCATCTGATAAAGGAAAAATGGATCGTTATGTTTGTTCTACCCCAGACTTTCACTTAACATCTGGCTTGCCACTTCATGGGATTCATAAATCAAATATTTCAGGTTTGTTGCAACTCCTGTTGGTCCTTATAAACAGTGAAGCACCATGGCTAGATGTATGACATCACGAGTGGATGAACTACAGTAGTTTCCACTAATCTTTTTTTATTTGAAAAAAAGTGCACAAGCTGAGCAGAGAAGTGTATGACGTGGCAGCAACAAATTGATGTTTTTGTCAGCACTTCAGTGAGGCTGGCAAGTAGCTTTGGTATTTTTGACACGCCAATGGTGAGTGATTGAATGCAACTTCAGTTTAATTGCCAATGTTAAAGTTTGATCACTGCTGCAAGTGATTGACTGACACTAGGTGCAGAGAGCTAAAGGAACTATGTATAAATTTTCATGTCATCGCACACTTTCTAGTATTTGTCATCATATACTTTCTAGTATTGGTAATGAAGACAGATATGATTGTTCCTCAACATTTTGTTTTAAGGTTGACTGAAACTAGTGAAAGAGTAACAGACACAGTGTGGTGGTACAATTCTCCGTGATGATATGATGACGAGTCAGATTCCCTCCAGAATTGTCAGACTTGTTGCAGTGTTTGTGACAGTGTTGGACATTTGGAGCACTGTGTGAAGACCCTGAGGCATTTGTCTGAGAGAATGTTTACCTCATAATTCTGATCTACCTTGTAATGTAAATCATTACTGCAGATTGTTGTGGATTCGCATCTCAAGATTGTGTTTTAGAGGGATGACAGTGTGCACAAGATTGCTCACTACGGATGAATAGGAGGCGTGTTATCTTCTAGGATAAGATAAGATAATGTTGCTTATAGCCCAGCCGACCGCAGAGGGCCACATCAGGGCTGTCACCACGTTAAAATCAACTCACCAGTCGTGTTATCTTCTGAAATGAGAAATGATCCTCTCAAAGAGCATGGGAGATGTGAATGCATTTGAAGAAAGAGGTAATTCAGAGACAGACTGCTGCAATAGTGTTGGTGAGTTAACAATTTTTGCTCACCAACACCATGTTGACACATTTGAGTAAGACTAGAAAACCCATAGAAACAAAATGAAACAGATAGTTAATTATGAGGACACCATGACTTTAGTTTATCAGACTTTATGTATTCAGTGGTGTCTGTGTTCATGATGGACAACTGGAGCATATAGGCATTCACTTGGAGTTTGAGTGACAGAGACTGGCAGTGAGAAGACCATACTGACTTGTGTGTCACCTTCACCCCTCCCTCTGCCCATGCAGTGTTGATAACGTACCTATTTCACACTGTTCTGACTCGGACTATGACCACAGTGAGGTTCTCTTTCAGTCCTCAGACACAAAACTTTGTCAGCTGACATAGGGAAAAATAGATCATTATGTTAGTTGTGCTCCTGACTTCCACTTAGAAACTGGCTCACCACTAAATGGGACTTACAGATAAGATCTTTTCAGGTTTGTTGCACCTCCTGGTGGTCCTTAAAGACAGCGAAGCACCATGACTAGACTATGACACCATGAGAGCTTAAACTACAGTTGTGTCCACTAATCTCTTTCATTTGAAAAGGAGTGCATAAACTGATCAGAAAAGTGTTCAATGTGACAGCAGCAAACTGACTTTTTGCAAGCGATTCAGTGAGGCTGGCAAGTAGCTTTCCTGTTTTTAACTTGCCAATGATACATGATTGAATTCAGCTTAAGTGTAATTGCCAGTATTGAAGTTTGATCACTGATGCAAGTGTTTGACTGGCACCAGGTGCAAAGAGCTAAAGGAACTATATATGGATTTTCATGCCAGCATACACTCTCAAGTATTTGTACTCCAGATAGATAGAGTTGTTCCTCAAGATTTTGTTTTGTTAAGGTTGACTGAAAGAGTGACAGACACAGTGTGATGGTAACATTCTCCATGATGATACGATGATGAGTCAGATTCCCTCCAGAAGTGTCAGACTTGTTGCAGTGTTTGTGACAATGTTGGACATTTGGAGCACTGTGTGAAGACCCTGAGGCATTTGTCTGAGAGAATCTTTACCTTATAATTCTGATCTACCTTGTAATGTAAATCATTACTGCAGATTGTTGTGGATTGGTATCTCATGACTGTGTTTATGAGGGATGACTATTTGTGCACAACAAGATTGCACACTGCACGTGAGTGAGTGGTCTGTCATGTTCAGAAATTAGAAAGCATATTATGAAAAAGCATGGGAGGTGTTAATGCATTTGCAGGGAAAAAAATATTTGAGAGACAAACCTCTATAAAATTTTTATTGAGTAAACAATTGTCTGTACTCACTAATACCATATTTACTCTTTTGAGTACGAACAGAAACCTTTGTAGACCAAATTAGAACAGATTGTATACGTGATGACACTATGACTGAGTACACAAATCCAGTTGTGACTGTTTTCAAAATGAACTACTGGAGCATACAGGCTTTCACAAGAGTTTGACAGATTGGCAGTGAAAAGACCATACTGACATCTGTGTCACCTTCACCCCTCTCTCTGCCCATGCAGTGGATAGCATACCTATTTCACACTGGTCTGACTCCAGACTTTTGCCACATTGTGATCCTGATTCAGTCCTCGGACACAAAACTCTGTCAGCTGACACAGGAAAAATGGATCATTATGTTAATTCTACTCTGACTTTCGCTTAAAAGCTAGCTTGTCACTTAACAGGATTCTTAAATGAAACCTTTTCAGGCTTGTTGCAGTACCTGCTGGTCTCTAAAATTAGTAGTGCCTCACTTTCATTTTATGTAAGGGGAAGACCTGACACTAGAGACCTTCAAACTCTGAAAAGATTTGATATTTAAATTCAACTTTTTTTTCTTCTTTTTACCGGGTGTATCTTTAATTAGCTTGTCGCAGGCCCTGATATGGCTGCAGTATGGCTTGACTCCCTCCTTTTATAAATTAACACAGTTCTTTTCTGTGTTCATTCTTTGTTCGTCTCTTCCTTTGGCACAAACAATGAAATTTTACCAAAGAAAGACTTCATTCCTTATGAAGGCAATTTTCTGCGACGTTTTTGTCATCATCCATAGATATTAGATTTACCTTCCAATAAAGACTCCTTCCCTTCAAAGACTCTAATTTTTAAGGATTTGTAGAACTTGAGTGGCAAGTTCCATCATGTTCAAATAAAACAGATCCCGCTGTATCTAAAGGAAATAGTTTTTACTGTGTCCAAACAAAGCTGGTTCCATTATATCCAAACAAAGCAGATTCTACTGAATTCAAACAAAACAGGTTCCTTTCTATCCAGATAAAACAGCTTCCATTGTATTCAGACAAAACAGATTTCACTGTGTCTAAGCAAATCAGGGTTGACTTTGTTGCGATGTTCCATCGGGGGTCGGAATAGCTCAGTTGGTAGAGCATTGGACCTGTGATCTTGGGGTTGCGGGTTTGCATCTCCGCCAGGCCGTTTTGGTACAGGGGGGTTTTTCCCTCGGAGTTAACATAGGTTCTGACTCCATTCCCAACACAGTCCTTCGAATGAGACTATAAACTGAGGTTCCGTGTGTGAAGACATGCACAACATCTTGCACACACGTAAAATCCCATCAGCAACTTTCGGAAGAGAAGGCCAGTTTGGCCGTTGGTATGGATGACATGTTACGCATAGCATGTACCTTCCCCGAAGTTGGAGTATGGCTGCCTTAATGGCGGGATAAAGAATGGTCATACACACAAAAGTGTCAGAATAAACAACATGATGATTGTGGACACTGAAAGAAAGAAGGAGAAGACCATGTCCACTGCATCAAAATAAACAGCAAAACAGGTTCCACTGCATTCACACAAAACATGGTCCATTTCATCAAAACGATAACCCAACATCAACAACAAGCCGCAGGTTCTACTGTGTCTGAACTAGACAGGTTCCATTGTGAATTCAAACAAGACAGGATTGACAGAATCTCTAATCAATAGTTGTCCCAGACTTGACTGCAATTTCAGCAAAAAGTTTGACTGCTTGCTTATTGATACATCCTTTTATGTTTCTTTGTTTCAGATTGAAGATGAATTCAGTGAATGTAAGTAAAATGTTGATTGTGTAGGAGTTCAGTGAATGTGAATAAATGTTGATTGTGTATGAGTCTAGTGAATGTGAATAAGATGTTTATGTATGAGTCAGTGAATGTAAATAAATGTTGATTGTGTATGAGTCCGTGAATGTGAATAAGATGTTTATGTATGAGTCCAGTGAATGTGAATAAGATGATTATGTATGAGTCCAGTGAATGTGAATAAGATGATTATGTATGAGTCCAGTGAATGTGAATAAGATGTTTATGTATGAGTCCAGTGAATGTGAATAAGATGTTTATGTATGAGTCCAGTGAATGTGAATAAGATAAGATAAGATAAGATAAGATAATGTTGCTTATAGCCCAGCCGACCGCAGAGGGCCACATCAGGGCTGTCACCACGTTAAAATCAACTCACCAGTCATATGTGAATAAGATGTTTATGTATGAGTCCAGTGAATGTGAATAAGATGTTTATGTATGAGTCCAGTGAAATGTGAATAAGATGATTATGTATGAGTCCAGTGAATGTGAATAAGATGTTTATGTATGAGTCCAGTGAATGTGAATAAGATGTTTATGTATGAGTCCAGTGAATGTGAATAAGATAAGATAAGATAAGATAAGATAATGTTGCTTATAGCCCAGCCGACTGCAGAGGCCACATCAGGGCTGTCACCACGTTAAAATCAACTCACCAGTCATATGTGAATAAGATGTTTATGTATGAGTCCAGTGAATGTGAATAAGATGTTTATGTATGAGTCCAGTGAATGTGAATAAGATGTTTATGTATGAGTCCCCGTGAATGTGAATAAGATATTTATGTATGAGTTCAGTGAATGAAAGTGTAATGTTGATGTATGAGTTCAGTGAATGAAAGTGTAATGTAGATGTTGTAAAGAGTTGAGTGAATGTAAGTGTAATGTAGATGTTGTATGAGTTGAGTGAATGTAAGTGTAATGTAGATGTTGTATGAGTTCAGTGAATTTGAGTTCAGTGAATGAAAGTGTGATGTTGATGTTGTATGAGTTCAGTGAATGTAAGTGAAATGTTGATTATAATATGAGTTCCGTGAATGTAAGTGAAATGTTGATTATATATGTGTTCAGTGAATGTAAGTGAAATGTTGATTATGTATGAGTTCAGTGGATGAAAGTGTGATGTTGATTATGTATGACTATGAGTTCAGTGGATGAAAGTGTGATGTTGATTATATATGAGTTCCGTGAATGTAAGTGAAATGTTGATTATATATGAGTTCCGTGAATGTAAGTGAAATGTTGATTATGTATGAGTTCAGTGAATGTAAGTGAAATGTTGATTATGTATGAGTTCAGTGAATGTAAGTGTGATGTTGATTATGTATGAGTTCAGTGAATGAAAGTGTGATGTTGATTTATGTATGAGTTCCGTGAATGTAAGTGAAATGTTGATTATGTTATGAGTTCAGTGAATGAAAGTGTGATGTTGATTATGTATGAGTTCCGTGAATGTAAGTGAAATGTTGATTATGTATGAGTTCAGTGAATGAAAGTGTGATGTTGATTATGTATGAGTTCAGTGAATGAAAGTGTGATGTTGATTATGGAAGAGTTCAGTGAATGAAAGTGTGATGTTGATTATGGAAGAGTTCAGTGATTTGAGTTCAGTGAATGGAGGTGAAGTGTTGATTATGTATGAGTTTAAATGAAAGTATGATTACCATATGACTCTGATGGGATTCGAACCCATGACCTCCCAGCTGGGAGTCCGCGACGCTAACCACTTCGCCACGGCGGCTGGTAGTTGCACTTTAAATGAGCTTATCAGCATGTGGTCTGCTACACTGTGCCCATGTGCAGCATTAATAAAGTAGCAGTGCAGCCTGTTGCCTGAATGCGCAGTGATTAGTATTGTGACTGGAAATATTTCTCAACCATATTTTAGGTCAAAATTATGGTGTGTTTAATTTTGCGTTGATGTTGGCGTGAATGTGGTAAACGCACCTTTTTCTGTTGCAGTGCCCAGGTTTACGGCCATGTTGAAAAGAGCCTTTAAAGAAATGAATTTATTTACAAAGGTAAGAGTTGAAAATGTCAGTTCATGATTTGAATCTTCTGTGGTGTTAATCATAAAAGATGAAGGGAAACATTCGGATTATTCTTCACAGTTCATTTTTGGGGTCTGCAACAGCTTGATTTTCTTTTCTTTTTTTTTTTTTCTCCTTTTTTTCTTGCAATTGATTGTTTTGCTTATTAACTGGTAAACCTTTCTTTTGATGCAACGTTTGTGTGTGTGTGTGTGTGTGTGTGTGTGTGTGTGTTGTGTGTGTGTGTGTGTGTGTGTATGTGAGTGAAGGGGAGAGGGACGGGGAGGGACAGTTCCTGTTTTTTTTTCCTTTTCTTGTAAAGTAAAAGGGGAGGGGGGGGGGGGGGCAGTTTTTTGTTTGCGTCTTTGTTGCTTTGTTATTGTAAAGTAAGCTGGCCTTGTTGTTGTTTTTTAATAGAAAATCCAAGAGCCTTCCAGAGAGCGCCTTTTACCAGATCCATTGAAGTACCCGTACCTGCAGCCTCCCTACACCCTGGTCATGGAGATGACAGGTGTTCTGGTGCACCCTGATTGGACTGTGAGTCTCTTGCCCCCTGACCTTGCTTGGATAATGATGAATCCTCCTGAGAAAGAGTGTCTCCCTTGGCCTTGCCAGTAGTAAAGTGTCCCTTCTGTTTGCCGTGTCCTGACATTCTGTGCTGATATGGTGGCAAGGTACAGAGCTTAATCTAGAGCGCGGGATTGGTACAATACCCCGAAAATCTATTCCTTCCCGCAATTATCGAGTCTTAACGCGGGCAGACTCCCGCACAGTTGCAGGACTGCCCGCCCTGTTCACTGATCGTTGCGGGCGCTCGTTTGTCGTCTGCTTGAAAAACTGAAACTAGGACTGAGCAGGAGCGAACGATTTCTTGATATTTCATTGGCTGTTAGTGTAAATCAACCAATCGGCGGCGTTCATCTCCTCCATCTCGATCACCGACGAGAAGTTGCGAGAGTTTAAGGCGCCATATTGGATATTTTCCAAAATGAAGCGTGCACCGACCATATTCGACTTAGACTGTCGTTGAGGAAAAGTGAAAAAAAAAAAAAAGATTCTCTGTCACGCGAGGGTGGAGAAGATCATGAAGAAACCGCGACTACATCCAAAAGCTCGGAGAAGCAGCCGGAAAAGAGTGCCAGTGCAAGGGAACACCGGTTTCAAGACGATTGGCTGAAGAAATGGCCCGGGGGGGGGGGGGGGGGGGGGGGGGGGGGGAAGTGCCCCCCTTTTTTTTGATATGAGGGGGGGACTGCCCCCCTTTTTCAAAAATCCTAGATTAAGCTCTGAAGGTAGCTGTTCCCATTGGCCGTGCTGTGGCACTGTGCCAGCAGTCACCAAGCATGCTATGCACTTAGAATTAGGTCAGAGCTAAAGGGAAAAGTTTTTTTTGTGTGTTTTTCAACAATTTTTGTTTTTATTTTAGTAGATATGGTAATTTTGACATACAGAGCTTAGTACCAGGAATTCTGGACTAAATCATGTCCAGCAGTCAAATCGGCATATTTCTTTTCTTGTTATCTCACATCAGCGTTCTGATATGAGCTACAAGGTACTTGATTAACAGCAAACGGGATGTAAAGTTCTTTCTGTTTATTTGACTGTATGCTATTATGTTTGTGTTAAGAAATTGAGGGGAAGAAGTCATGCCTCAAGTGACAAGGGAGGACGTTAGTTAAGAAGTGTTTGCTGGAAAAGAATTAAAAGTTGTTGTTTTTTCTGAAACATTTTCTCATTTGTCTGTGCTAGAGTTACTTCCCAGTAAAGACCCTGTTCCTTGAAGATGGTTTTTTTCAGGAACAATTTTCTCTTTGTGCTGGAGTGGTGAACACATCCTCAGAAGCTGCCTCTGAATTGTTATTGTGTTGTCTGGTTTTCTTCTACTAAGCGTCACAAACTTAACCCTATGATTGGGCTATTTTTTGGAGAACATATAAACTGGGTAGCACATGTTAGATCTGTGGAAATAAATTAGTGGTCCAGTGCTTACTCAGTTATACCTCTACAGCAGTCGTTTCTTGATGTCTTTCTTGTTTATAACTATCAGTTCGCTTCATGTTTTCACATTTTTCTCCCATGAACAACTTCCTTTAAAACATTAAATGAGCATTGTCACTACACTGGAGCCTTTGGATTGTTATTTTTACTGCACACACCTGTTTTTTTGTGTGGTCTTTTTGTCAAGGCAGCAAAGCCACAGGGTTGATCTTGATGATTTGGCCTGAAATGGGTTAACACTATTGTGAATGCAAAGCTGTGCTTGCAGATGACTTAATGACACCGGACAGACCCTCACTAAAAAAAAAGAAGAAGGGGGGCCGGGATAGCCTTGTGGTAGAGCGCCGGACTCGTAATCTTGGGGTTGGGGGTTCGAATCTCTGCCGGGCCGTTTCGGTACAGGGGGATTTTTCCCTCAGAGTTAAACATTGGTTCTGACTCCATTTCCTATACAGTCCTTTGAATGAGACTATAAACCGAGGTTCCGTGTGTGAACGCACGCATAACATTTTGCACACACGTAAAATCCCATCACCAACTTTCGGAAGAAAAGGCCAGTTTGGCCGTTGGTATGGAAGACACGTGACACATAGCATGCACCTTCCCCGAAGTTGGAGTATGGCTGCCTTAATGGCGGGATAAAAACCTGTCATACACACAAAGCTCTACTCCCTTTGTTGGGTAGGTGGGATTAATTCATGCCTATCTATACAGGGAGTGTCTGCAGAAGTATCAGCCTGCGTACACGAAAAAAGAAAGAAAGAAAGAAGAAGGAAGAAACAAACAGACAAACAAACTCACATCCAGCTGTTGTCAGACTGACATCAGATGTGGAATGGTGAGCACCAATTTTGAATGTGTCAGTGGAGGGCTCTGCTCCCACAAGTAAAGGATCTGGTGCTGAAAGAGTGAAGTTACTGCACACATCAGGTGAACTCTAAAGGAATGCTTGATGGCGATGTGTGTGTGTGCAGTATAGTACTGGCTGGCGCTTCAAGAAGCGGCCGGGCATCGACTACTTCCTGAGTCAGGTGGGGCCGCCGCTCTTTGAGGTCGTCATTTACTCTCAGGAGCAAGGCATGGTGAGTTTGGGTGTGTGTGTGTGTGATGCTGAAGATGCGCACATGAATGTGTGTGTGTGTGTGTGTTTGTGTGGTGTGTGTCGCGGTGCTTGAGTGTGTGCGTTGATTTTTCAAGTCTGTGTATCGTTTTATATTTGAGTTTCTATTTTGCCTTTCTTTGATAACTTGTAATTCAATTTGTGTCACTAGTGTTCTATGCACTGCTAACAGATTATCATAAATGAATACAGTGTGCAAATAGATGTCTATTTTTTGTTTGTTAATAGATGTCTGTTTTAAAAGTTGTTGTTGTTGTCTCGTTCGTCATTTTTTCAGATGGATTCCCCCGTCTCCTCGACAAAGGTGGCAGCACGTCGCAGGTCCTCCAGTCCTCTGTAGAGCTTCCGGGCCACTGGTATTGGGTCGGGCCAGGTTTTCTCTCGGAGCGCTTGGTGGAGCGGGCAGGACTGCAGCAGATGTTCTGTTGTCTGGCTGCCTGTTCTGCAGGGGCACTGCTCTGTGTTGCCGATGCGGAGTTTAGTGAACAGGTGGTGTTTCAGGCGGTTGTGGCCTGTCCTGAGCCTGAAGATGACTACCTGTTCTCGTCGAGTCAGCCGGTAGCACAGGTCTGCTCTGTTGTGGCGTGGATGCTGCTGCTTCCACTTGTTCTGCAGCTTGGCCTTAATGATGGTCCTGGATTCAGGGTAGCTGGTAGCTGGTCCATCTGCTCCTTCGTAGTGCCCTCCTTTGCCAGGAAGTCAGCGATCTCATTGCCAAGCACGTTGCAGTGGGAGGGAATCCACTGCAGGGTGACTGTGTGACTTGTGCAGAGGGAGGCGAGAGAGAGGAGGACAGATCGTTGATGTCTAGATCTCTGTTGGACTGAAGGGCCTGCAAGATGGACAGGGCATAAGTCAGGAAGACAACGCTGTGACTGGCGTAGGGGCTGACCTCAATGTGGGCTGCTGCTGTTTTTCAGGGCTTCTGCTTCAGCTCTGTAGTTTGTGGAGTACAGGCCGGTAGTGAGGCAGATCTTTTCTTCTCTGCCTCCTGGATATTGGACATAGACTCCTGCCCCTCCATTTCGAATGGCATCTGCTGCAGAGCCGTGAGTGTAGACATGAGTCCAGGACTCTTTGGGGAACTGGGTATGGAGGTATTCAAGGGTGAGGGACTTTCTTTCAGGGCCGCTTTGGGAATCTTTAGGGCCAACACCAGGGATGCTGCACTGATGAGGGGAGGGGTTCCCTCGCTCCAGGCAGGGATGGCAAGACACTGGGTATCACTTTGGGGTCATGGTCTAGGATATTTTGATGTTGCCGTTGTAGCATCCTGCTCTGGTGTACGAAGCTCCCTCTCTTCAGCCGTCCTTTTGTTGGCTGGGACAGTCTGTCTTTCATGGGGTGACCTTGCAACCTCTGGAACTTGGCAGCCTGGGTCAGGAGTTTGGCGTCTCTGCGGTCCTCAAGGGGGTGGAGCTCTGTGATGGCTTCAAGCTCCTGAATTGGCGTAGACTTCATGGCTCCTGTGATGATACAGGTAGCTTGATTCTGAATCTTGCTGACCCGTTCAAAATTGGATTTGGCGGTAGTGCCCCATGCAGTCATGCCATACTCCAGCACTGGCCTGACTCTACCAGTGTACAGTCTCCTGAGGGTCGTGTTGTCTGCGACACATGTTGTTCTTGCCAGCTTCTTCATGAGGGCAAGTCGTACTTTTGCTTTTGATTCTGCTTTCTCTGCTTGCTTCTTCCACGTCAGGCGTTTGTCGAAGGTGACTCCCAGGTACGTGGGGTTATTTTCAGCAAGCAGAGTTTGTCCATTGATGCTCGGGCTGGCCTGCTGTTCTTTGGGTGAGAGGCTGAAAACAGTGTAAGTGGTCTTCTTGGCATTAATTGTTACCAGCTGCTCTTTTGTCCAGCTTTCGAGAACGTTCAGCGCCTGGTGTAGTCTGTAGTTGGCAGTTGTGAGTTGTTCTTCCGAGCACCATAGGACAAGATCGTCTGCATAGATGGCTCCTTGGACTTTGCGTGGCATATCTTTGATGATGTCGTTGATAAAGACAAGGAATAGGGTAGGGCTGAGGACACCTCCTTGAGGGACTCCTTCTCTCAGTGTCTTCTTCCGACTGTATGCTCCGTTGACATGGACTCGGGCCTTCCTATTTTTCAGAAACTGTGAGATCCATTGGTTCATACAGCCAGTCACACCACTCTTCTGGAGTTTTCTCCGGTGGCCATCCTTCCAGACTTTGTCGTACGCCTTTTCCATGTCTATCCACACCGCCAGTGTATGCTGTTTGTCCTGGAAGCCATCCTCGATCTTTTGGGCTATGTAGGTCACTTGGTCTTCAGTGGAATGATGTTGGTGGAAGCCTGCCTGCTCTGGAGTGTGATGTTCTTCTCCAGGTGCCAAACTAGCCGCGAGTTGATCATACGCTCTAGGAGCTTGCCCACGCAGCTGATGAGGCTGATGGGGCGATAGCTGTCAGCCCTAAATCTGTCTTTGCCCTTCTTATGTATGGGCAACCTTGTCAGCTTCTCACCAGCTTTGCAGAACATGCCCCGTCTTCCAGCTGTTGTTGAAGAGAGCAAGGAGTTTGGTCTTTGCTTTGGTGCCGAGGTGTTTTAGCATCTCGTTGGTGACTTTGTCAGGACCCTGGAGAGTTTTTGTCCTGGTTTTATAAGTATAATGCAGTGTGTGTGCGTGCGTGCGTGTGTGTGTGCGTGTGTGTGTGTGTGTTTTGTGTGTGTGTGTGTGTGTGTGTGTGTGTGTGAGTTCTTCGTGGTACTCATATATATGTCTTCTGATTTTTTACTGCAGTTAGATGTGATTGTTGGGGTTTTTTTTTTTTTTTTTTTTTTTTTTTTAATTTAAATTCTGTTGGTTTTTGTTGTTGTTTTGTTTTGAGAAACATACACAAAGTGACTGGTGAAACAGTGACAGTTCTTTGCAGACTGCCGATCCCTTGGTGTCCAGCTTGGACCCCCAAGGCTATGTCATGTACCGTCTGTTTCCGCGATGCCACGCGCTACCAGAATGGACACCATATCAAGGTGACTGCTGGCATATAATTTAAAACACTGAAACAGCTGCACACAGAAAAGTATGTCCTGCTGAATGCGTCATGGTTTCAAGGAAAAACCGATCAGTATGGAATGGTCAGTGTTGTCGGACTTTGTGTGAACATACAGATGAGTGTTCTTGTTTGAAGTGGAAATAATCTTTGTCTGTAATTGATAGTGTCAGTAACGTTTGGATTGTGAAGAAATACAGAATGTATAATGTGAGGTTGTCATGGAAAGTATGAATACTGAATCACACGTTTCACATATGACAAATGTTCAAAAGATGTAGGGCAATATTTAAAAGAAAAGAAAAAAAAAGGAAAAAAACACACACAACACAACATATATGTATATGTATGAAGGGTAAGATCACATTGACATAAAAGTGATGTTATAGCTGCATGAGTATACTCAAGCAGAGACTTCCATGATTCCTTTGCAAGAGGTTGTCTGTTGTTATGTCACTTTGGACCAGATCTCAAATATTGTTGCAGTGTCTATTCACTACAATATTTTACTGTGTACCGAAGAACATTCACCAGGTTCCTGCAGTTCTGTCGGCTGTGAGCCAGAACCTGTGACTAGCGCTTCATAATTAGTTCGTGGTTGAGGGCTTAATCAAAGAAGGTAATGGGATAGAATTTGCTGATTTGTTGCTTGGGCATGAAATCAGAAGTCCTTTTTTCATTTATCTAGTCATTTTTGAAAACAAATGTTTTATCATTATCTGTGTACAGAAACCAAAATTGTACCTGAAGATGAGGCTACCCTCCATTTCTTCCTGTGGACCACCCCTTTGTTTCCCCCCCCCACTTCACATCACAGCTTCTGGCCCCATCCCCCCACCCCCCCACCCCCCACCTTCTCCCTGTCTCTCCTCCATGTTTTGAACTGTGGGTATGGAATCAACCTGTTCATTTCAAGTGGAACCCTGCCTGACAGTGATTTGCCTGTGTCACAGGACTTGGCCTGTCTGAACCGTGACCTGTCCAAGGTGATCATGTTAGACTGGAACGCCAGTGCCACCCAGCTCCAGCCTGAGAACACGCTGCTCATCCGCAAGTGGTCAGGCGATGACGAGGATCGTGCCCTCATTGATCTGGCCCACTTCCTCAAGAGTGAGTGCTGTCTTTGTTACATTTTCTGAGTTATTGGTGTCTTTGTTCATGTTGTTGCCGAGAGATCTGTGTGTGTGTGTATGCATGTGTGAGTGTGTCTGTGCGTGTGTGTGTATGTGTGTGTTTGTGTGTGTGTGTGTGTATGTGTGTGTGTGTTTGTGCATATGTGTTTTATACAGGGATGTACAGTGCAGTCACTCTTGTTTACATATCTGTCAGGAGAAGAGAATTGAGGTGCTTTGTTTGTCAGTAGATAAGAGTCTTGAAGTGACCATTTGTCATGGTGCAATGGTTAACATCATGGGCTGGGAGGTTCTGAGTTTGACTTTCTTCACAGACGTACGTTTGTGGGATATTTTGGCCATGGCTCCTTTTCAGAGCTGGGTGCCCTGTAGGCTTACATGGAAAGCCTGGAATCATACAGACAGTGTCATCTGAATAGATGAATATTTGACCAACACTGCAGGTATTTGTATCGCTCAGGCTTGGTTGATGCCCAGATATAGTATGGAAGGAAGTGTGGAGTGCAGCCATGTTTTGTCATTTCTAATCAGAATGGACCTCCATAGCATCTCCCTCATCAGCTCGATCCTCATTTTAAAAAAAAAGTCAGAATCTGTGGTCTCTTATGCTCCGCTCTGAGTTGACCTCAGGTTTGATTCCTTCGCCATGTCAATGCCGGAGGTGAGTTGTTGTCATTGTTGTTGGTATCAGAAGTTCATGGGGACTGTCAGACAGGGAGGCAGCTTCGGTGGAGATGCTCCTTCACTCAAGCTGGTTCTGTGACGAAGTGAATTTGATCGTCAGAATGCGGCGTAGTAGGTTGTGCACTGCTTGTTTTGGATCAGAACAGACCTCACTTTACACCACCATAGTGGCCACGCAGCGGCGCACTGTCTTCCCTGTTATGTTTCACATTGTCGAACATTCCTCGCACTGTCATCAGGTCATAGTGAAGACAGTTCTGCTTCTTTTTGTTGTTGTTGTTGTTGTGCTGTTTATGATTAACTGCATTTCTGTTTTAACTGTATTTCTGTTTTCTCCTTGCCTTAACATGTAACCACAATTTCTGTTTTCCCCATTCCACTTTTGGTTACAATTTTCACCTGAACTTTCCCAAGGAAAAGTGCTCTCTTTCTAAATACATTCAGAGATCAGAGACGCCATTGTTTTAATGATCGGGTGGCGTCAAGATCGTAACTATGTGTACCATTCAAATTATTGCACTTGCACTTGATTACAAACATGTTGTCTTTATTGTAAACCGATTTCAGTATATCAAAAGGAAGAAAGCTCAAAACGTGTCCTGATGCATCAATCTTGTCGATACACAGAAGGACGATTGAATTACCATGATTAAGACCACCTTCACAAAAGTGACATGTCATGTTGCATACAACCAAAGAAGGGTCTTCAACATTTTTTTGTGGGATACAACAGGAAAACAAAGATGTCTGAAGAGCCTGTGTGTTTGAAGTCAGGGTGTTTCAAGTCAGTGAAGACTTGGATTATGAAGAGACTGATGCTGTTAAAAAAAATGCCATTGCAGATTGTGGATAGGTATGTGGATAGGTTGCTCACTGCTCAGAATAAGGAGAGCTGAATATGTAGAGGTTGAATATGGTATCACAGAGTGGTAGAAACGATCCATCATTGCATTTTGAGTCCTTGTTAAAAGGGAGTTTTGGTGCACAAGTGTCACGAACAGAATTTCATTATATCTGAAGTTGAATCATTGCTGAAAGACGAGGGAGAGAAAAAAAAAAATCTTTTAAAAAAAACTGTGGTAGATGGTTCAAAATTCAGATTCAAGAATTCATCATTAAAAAGAAGATGAAAGAAAACCCACTGAGCAGCTTTCTCAGAAGGTTTAAAACTATAGCTCAGATGAGCAGCCCTGTAGCAATGGCAAGTTTTCTCTGGAAGCGTGGATGTGTCGCCTCTTCCTTTGTAGGTAGGATCACATGTTGTCATTCAGACACCATTGAAGTGATCATCACATGTTGTAATTTAGACACCATTGAAGTGGTCAGATGCTGTGGCTTTGAAGTGGCCTGTAACCTTAGCTTGTCCTTATTTGTCCACTGGTTTTTGTTGTTTTTATTTCAAGGTTTCTCTTGCCCTTAGAAATAATTATTCCTGTCAAGGGAAATGACTGGGTTCTGTTTGCATGGAAGGCGGTACTGTGGTAATGTCCCTTTGATTGAAGATAGCCGCCTGGTATTTCTTACCAAGCCACAAAAATTGTCACTTACTGTTGTCGTTTGCCATCGTGTACCGGTGGAAGTGGAGGACACGTATAAAACATCATATGCATCCTATGTGAGAAACTGGAGGAATAAATGAGATAAATGAAAATGAGTGACTGATATTTGAATGGTACGGGAAACGACTGAATGAGCACCAGTAGGCTGCTCTTCGGCCGGCTCTACCTGGGTAGGCAGCCCGTTGAGAGAGTGAGGTAGTGTGTTTATTGTAAAGCGCTTAGAGCTTGGTCTGTGACCGAGGATAGGCACTATATAAATACCCAATATAAGGTCTTCAGCTCGATAATATCTGCATCTGCAAAACCGTGTGCACATCTGATTAAGCTTTTTATAATAGAAAAACAATTTCTGGTGTATTGATTTCAATCATAACTTAATTCCAGTCTCTTGACACTGGATTATATAGAATATGTGTATTAAGCCACACACAAATCCACTCAACTCCCGGCACCTTATATCCCAGTCCCAGCCACTGTCTCCTCCACCCATCCTTTCAGAAACCTGGATTGTAAAAGTCTAGTTCTGCACTTTGTGCATTGTGACAGTTACATGGATTGTAAAAGTCTAGTTCTGCACTTTGTGCATTGTGACGGTTACATGGATTGTAAAAGTCTAGTTCTGCACTTTGTGCATTATGACGGTTACATGGATTGTAAAAGTCTAGTTCTGCACTTTGTGCATTATGACGGTTACATGGATTGTAAAAGTCTAGTTCTGCACTTTGTGCATTGTGACGGTTACATGGATTGTAAAAGTCTAGTTCTGCACTTTGTGCATTATGACGGTTACATGGATTGTAAAAGTCTAGTTCTGCACTTTGTGCATCATGACAGTTACATGGATTGTAAAAGTCTAGTTCTGCACTTTGTGCATCATGACAGTTACATGGATTGTAAAAGTCTAGTTCTGCACTTTGTGCATCATGACAGTTACATGGATTGTAAAAGTCTAGTTCTGCACTTTGTGCATGGTTACATGGATTGTAAAAGTCTAGTTCTGCACTTTGTGCATTATGACGGTTACATGTGACTAAAAGGCAAATCACACACACACACACACACACGCACGCACGCACGCACGCCATCGTCCGTTTACGTATATGTTTTTATACGTCATTTCCTATACGTATTTATTTGTTTTTCTTTTTATGTCACAACTCCTGAAGACGGTCTATGAACAAAACGTTGTCTATATTTGTTCTGTTTTCCTTTTTTAAATCTTCTGAAAATCCTCAGAGACATTTTAATTTATTCAAAATAAAACGTGTTGACGGTGTAGTGCTGTGCAGTGTGATGGCCTGTTACCAACTGGGAAGCAAATCGAAAGGAAAGTGTTGACAGTCTAGTCCTGTGTGTTATGATTCCTTTCCTGTTGCTTGTTGACCAGTTGATCGCAGGTATCAGTCTATGGCTCTGTGTGTTATAATGACTTCTCATTAATCAAGAGACAGTTTAATACTTTTAGTTAATATGACTTTCAGTTATTATCCAAATTGAAATGAAACTGAAACTGTTGGTAGCCTAGTCCTATGCATTAACCCTATTTATGGCATGTGTAAATGACCTAATTGGCAGACTGATTTTTAGAATAATGGGTGTGTTCAGAAATGGTGTTTGTTTTCACATAAGCAATGGTCAAAACCTATGAGTGTTATATATTTTCTTGAAGCTTAGTGGAAGAACTATCGGATGTTATATATTACCGGATGGTTTATGCTAATGTGGTGGTCATGTGATCCAAAATGGCCGCCGATTACGAAAAAAAAATCACAAAGTATGTGGAGACCACCTCATTTCCTGATAGACGAAACTGATTACAGACAAAGTAAATGTGCCTAAACTTAGAATAATATGTCATCTTTCAGAGGGAGAAAATTTGAGTTTGAAATTGCATTGGTTTTGTCATAAATAAAAAAATAAAAGAAATACCCGTGAAATTTTACGTTTCATTCATTAGCTGTATGACTCATTTTCATCCTTTCTATCATACCACACTGCATTACACCACTCATTCTTGCTATACCTGTATTCCACTGATGGACACACATCTCCCATGTGACTGGTCTTAGTGTGCATCACCTCGATCATCAAGTCTTGCGGGCTGAGGTCGCCGACCACGCCGTGCCACCCGCCTGTAGTGCTCCAGCTGCGGCTCACATCTTTCATGACATCCTACCTCACAGCCAGCACACCAGTGCCTGGATCGCCTCCTGATGCCCCCCTACCATGTCTGTCACTGCACACAACACAGTCCCTCTCTCTTCTGCCTGGTAGGAGAACGAGTCTATGGAGTGGAGCAGGCGGCCTCTGAGGATCTGGCTGAATCTGCTGTTCACGGGCACCGCATAGGCTTTCCACAATGCACACCACAAAGTCATGTCTGTTCATCCTATTTCTGTCAGTGTTCATGACATAGATCTCATATGCATTGAGCACAGCAATGTCCATCAGGTTTCTGAAGATCTTGATCCAGTAGCGGTGTGTTGGTCTCTCCCCAGCAATGTGACACACCTTCTTGTCGCTCAGGTCAACCCCACCCATATGACTATTGTAATCAAACACCATCACAGGCTTTGTTTTTCTTCTACCTCTAACTTCTCTCTCCTCATTTCTTGCACTGTGGTAAGTGCTCAGAAGTAGAACTGGATTTCTCTGGCTTCTCTTTTCCCTGAAAGCCACACACAGCTTTTGTCCCTGCCTTTCATACACTGTCCCCCCAACACCTGGCCTGACTTGTTTCATGTGATCACTCAAACCCCTTGAATTTGATCTTACAGTGCCTGTGAGTAGAGTGTCCTGCTGAAACAGTGTGTCTGCAAGCCTGGGTTTGGTGTAGAAGTTGTCTGTGTAAAGGTGGTAGCCTCTATTCAGTAAATTGCATGCCTGCAACAGCCGCATCACGACAGCATGTGCCTGTCCTTCTTCATGCCTGACATCGAAGTCTCTACCCCCATACAGTTCAACATGACAGACATAACCATTGTGACTGTCACACAACTGGAATTTCTTTATCCCAAACCTAGCATGGCGTTTATTTGGCATGTATTGGATGTAGCAAACACGATTTTTCATGCCGATCATGCTCTCGTCTACGGAAATTTCACGAGAAGGTACGTAGAACTGTTTCCAAACTCTGTTCATGTGATCAAGAATTGGACGCACTTTGTGCCAAGGGTCAAACCCTTCTTCTCCCCTAGCTGGCTGGTGTACATCATTGACATGAAACATTCTGGTCATGAGCAAGAACAATCTCTGGGGCATTGTGGCATTGAAAAAGGGCGTTTGTTGTGACACTTTGTTTGACCAGTAGCTCGCAAGCTCCTTCTTTCTTATCAGTCCCATATTGAGACTCAGGCCAATGAATTTTTTCATATTGGCCACAGTAACACCATTTTGAGGCCAATGCCTAAATCTGGAATTTGGATGTTGTTCTAGCCACTGAACAAGTTCAGGAGTGGCAAGGAATGAACGTGCATACTCGTTTGTTTGCCTAACTAAGTGCAAAAACATTGCCTCGTCAAAAAACAAACTAAAGTAGTCTATGGGGTCTGCGTTCTCTGGGGCATTTCTAGGTCCTGTATTTCGAACTCTAAACTCTGGAACGTCCCTATCTTGGATTTCGGGTGGTTCTATAACGTTTCATCCATCAATTACAGGGTTAGCAGGGCCTGCATTGTTCCTATCACGAAAATCATCGTGCTCCTCTCCCTCACCCACCCCCTCCGACACACTGCTATCATCGTCACTTCCCTGACTATTCTCTGAATCCGTTTCAGCTCCCACATCAAAGTCACTATCACTACCTGATGTTTCTTGATCATTTGCATCTACCTCTTCCTGTCTAACGGCAATTTCTTCTTCATTATTAGCTCCAAAAACATCGAACAACCCAGGACGAACACCACCTGCCGCCATCTTTGCCAACGACTCAAGTCACCTGAACAAACAATTTTCAGAACGAATTTTTTCATTGGACCCCCAAACTGAAAGTACACAGTGAAAGACTAACCCTCCAACCAATGATAGGCAACGTTTCAAAGAGTAAAGGGAAGTTACTGTGTCAGAACTAACCTCTTACGAATTGGCCGATGAGATCGGCCCTAGCAAGCTGGCTGCAGTAAAAGGGCCGATTTAATCGGCCAATGCCATAATTAGGGTTAAGATGACCATGGTTTAATTATGAGGCGAATTAAACTGAAACCGTTGACTTTGTAGTCTTTGGCCTAACTATGACAGGTTATTAGTTACGAGGCAAACTAAGTTGAAAATGTTGACAGTTTTGTCCTGTCCCTTATCCTGACTACTTATTAATTGGAAGGCAAATTAAAATGAAAATTTAAACAGTTTAGTCCTAGAAATTGTGAGTGCCAATTAATTAGGAGATGGATTTGAAATGAAACTGATGATAGTCTGGTCAAGCGACTTATAGTGACTACTTTGTGTTGATAAAAGGCAAATCAAAATGAAGTTGTTGAGTTATCAGAGACAAACCAGGTGATCTTATTGATCAATGCAAACCACATACACGGTATATTGTACGTAGATAGTGTTCTGTTGTATGAGTTTTGATATTTTTTTTCATTGAAGTTACTCTTTCCCCTTCGATTTATTCTTGTGTATATTTTTTTTAATGTGGAACTTCTCCAATAAGTCGTGAAAAGGGGTTCCACATTTCTGAAGCTGAAGAGCTGCTGCTTGTATACATAAGAGTTTCCTCTGCAGTGGGCAAACTGGAAGCCTGAGAAGTCATCCCAGGATGAAACAGCTCTATATTCACTCTTGTGGGCTTGGACCATCCTTTGAGTTTATTCAGATTTGTGTGTGTGTGTGTGTGTGTGGTTTTCTTTCATGTGTCATGAACCGGAGTGTGAAGAATGAAACAATATTTTTGCTCCTCTTACATGGAGTTTTCTCTTTCCACTTCTTGACAGAGTTTGTTTGGCCAGGAAAGCAGGCCGAAATATAGTTAAATGCACACAAGGTGTATAGTAACACATATTTTATGAACAATTCAAAACAGACAAGTAAATTGTTGACAAATATGTCTTCTCCAAACATTACCAGCAGCAGACAGAAGTGCACAAAAGAGTACTTCCTTGACAGCAGTCAGTGTAACGATGACAGTGTATGAAAAGGGAATGGAAAGTGAGCTTGCATTTCATACAGTGTCATTCTCGTGCTGACTGCTATCAGTGGAATATTGTTTGTGTGTTTTTGTTTGCTGTTTGTCATGTCTGACAAAGACATATTTAGCAAAAATTGTACCTGTCCGTTTTGTAGTTTGTATGTAAAATTTGCATTACTTTACACTGTTTTGTGCGCTTAATTGTATTTTGGCCCATTTTTCTGTAACATTGCAATCCGTTTTATTTTCTTTGGTTATGAAAGGTTTGTATGTATGTTTTTGTGTGTACGTACTCACTCGTATGTGTGTTTGGAGGGGGGGAGCACATGCATGCACACATCCGCCTGCTTGCCTTTGTGTGTGTTCTGAGGGGAAACATACAATACATTTGTTAATACAAATGCTTGCAAAACCGGGTCAATTTTACATACTTTTCAGGCCCTAGAAGGCACCTCAGTTTCTGTAAACTTTTCCAAACCTTTCATAACCAAAGGAACTAAAACTGATTGCAATGTTACAATGTTTGATTTCTGATTCATTTGATATTTTGTTTGTGCAACGTTTAGAATGAGAGGAAGGCTAGCTATTGATGTCTGAAACATTAGTATTGCTAAAGGTTTCACTGTTGAAAATCATAACAAATGAACAAACTGTCATAGATATGTCAAATGGATGGACTTGAACCACACAGTTGAGCTCCCATCCACGTAATGGATACATCTCAATAGTGTGGTCTGAAATTTCCTGACACTGCAGGTGTTTGTACATCTTGGGTCTGTTTCATGCTAGAACATTTTACGATAAGCGTCATTAGTCTCAGAGCAAAATATAGTTTGTTAGCATTATCTTCATCATCCTCATCCTTACTGATTATCACATTTTAAAAAAAAATTCTTTTTTGATTTATTGAATGTTAAACCCTTCATCCCTGGCCCCCTTGTAGTGACCTCACTTTCAATTCCTGTCCAGTCCCAGTCAAGCCTGTGATGAATTCTTGTCATGCCTTCTTTGTCATCATCCAGTCAGGCCTGTGATGAATTCTTGTCATGCCTTCTTTGTCATTCAGTCAGGCCTGTGATGAATTCTTGTCATGCCTTCTTTGTCATCATCCAGTCAGGCCTGTGATGAATTCTTGTCATGCCTTCTTTGTCATCATCCAGCCAAGCCTGTGATGAATTCTTGTCATGCCTTCTTTGTCATTATCCAGCCAGGCCTGTGATGAATTCTTGTCATGCCTTCTTTGTCATCCAGCCAAGCCTGTGATGAATTCTTGTCATGCCTTCTTTGTCATCCAGCCAAGCCTGTGATGAATTCTTGTCATGCCTTCTTTGTCATCATCCAGCCAAGCCTGTGATGAATTCTTGTCATGCCTTCTTTGTCATTATCCAGCCAGGCCTGTGATGAATTCTTGTCATGCCTTCTTTGTCATCCAGCCAAGCCTGTGATGAATTCTTGTCATGCCTTCTTTGTCATCATCCTGTCAGGCCTGTGATGAATTCTTGTCATGCCTTCTTTGTCATTATCCAGCCAGGCCTGTGATGAATTCTTGTCATGCCTTCTTTGTCATCCAGCCAAGCCTGTGATGAATTCTTGTCATGCCTTCTTTGTCATCATCCTGTCAGGCCTGTGATGAATTCTTGTCATGCCTTCTTTGTCATCCAGTCAGGCCTGTGATGAATTCTTGTCATGCCTTCTTTGTCATCATCCTGTCAGACCTGTGATGAATTCTTGTCATGCCTTCTTTGTCATCCAGTCAGGCCTGTGATGAATTCTTGTCATGCCTTCTTTGTCATCATCCTGTCAGACCTGTGATGAATTCTTGTCATGCCTTCTTTGTCATCCAGTCAGGCCTGTGATGAATTCTTGTCATGCCTTCTTTGTCATCATCCTGTCAGACCTGTGATGAATTCTTGTCATGCCTTCTTTGTCATCCAGTCAGGCCTGTGATGAATTCTTGTCATGCCTTCTTTGTCAGAGGTTGAGAGCAGTAGAAAGTTAGGGAATGCGCTATGGGATATTGTTTATGGAATGGGAGATTACATTTGGAATGGGAGATTGTATTGAAGCTCCTATGAAAAGTAATGAACAGGCACACGAAAAAGAGGGCAAAAACATCAAGCGTAGACATAAATGAAAAGACGCTATATTTAAGATGTGTAGAAAACCGAAGAGAATAAATTGTGGCTCAACAGAAATGCGACAAGTGTACACAAAGCATTTTCACTTCAGTAGTGTTGTCTGAAAATGTGAATGTGAATTTGTTCAGGATTTCTGTGTCCAATTTGTATAAACTTTTTTTTAAAAATCTTTGATAAAACCGCTTATACTTTTTTTCTGTTCAACACCTATTTAATAATGAAACTTACAAGTCATCATGAGTGCCAAATAAAGTTGAAATTTGTTATCCAGGAGCAATCATTTTACTGATAAATTATTGACAAAACCGCTTGGGAATACACTGGACTTCTGGTAGAAGCAGTATCCCAACTTGTATCCAGCTGGATTTTTGTGGAAGGAAATGAATCAAGGCAAATGGAATCTGTCCAGCAATTGTAAAAAGTGCCCTCAGTCTGTAACATTTCAGTAAAGAGAGTAAATGCTGGAAAGAAAGAAAGGAAAGATCAGGCTGCAGGCGCATTGATGGCTTAATGTACTGGGTGTCCCTGGACAGTGGGCAAAGTGGGTAGAGAAACCTGGGGCATGTTCACTTTCTGTGAAAGTGAATTTTTCTTCTGGTTGTTCCTCTCACGTGGTGCAGAGATGCTTGGACCACCCCATGTCTAAATTGTAGTCTTTGGGTCAGTTAAGTGCCTCGTCCAGCTTAGCGCTGTGTCATTGGTTTTCTTACCAGTGTTAAGTTGTTGGCCTTTGCAGGTTTTAGGTTCCGTGTTCCTCGTCCACTGCTCTCTGATCCTCTCTCTGTCCAGTCACAGGTATTGATGATGCTAATGAAGAATTTCATAGGGGGCCGGAGTAGCTCAGTTGGTAGAGTGCCAGACTCGTAATCCAAGGGTTGCAGGTTTGAATCTCCACCGGGCCGTTTCGGTACAGGGGGATTTTTCCCTCAGAGTTAACATTAGTTCTGACTCCATTTCCTATACAGTCCTTCGAATGAGACTATAAACCGAGGTTTCATGTGTTAACGCACGCATAACATCTTGCACACACATAAAATCCCATCACCAACCTTCGGAAGAGAAGGCCAGTTTGGCCGTTGGTATGGATGACATGTTACACATAGCATGCACCTTCCCCGAAGATGGAGTATGGCTGCCTTAATGGCAGGATAAAAAAAAAAACGGTCATGCACACAAAACTCCACTCCCTTTGTTGGGTAGATGGGATTGATACTTGTCTGTCCATATAGGGAGTGTCTGCCGGAGTATCAGCCTGCGTACGCAGAAGAAGAAGAAGAAGAAGCAGAATTTCATATGTGCATCCCATCTCTTCCAAACTTACCTAGGGTATTGACAGGAACAAACAGGTAGAAGATATCAACGTTCAAACATATGTCTAGTTTTGCTCCTATTTGTACTGTTATGAAGATGGTGACTAACACATTGCAAACATCTTCCCCGCTTCACTCCTGCCACCAGCTTACATTCCATACATACATCCCATTCACACACATACCTGCTGACCCAAACAGCCAGCCACAGACAGACAGACACACACACTTGCATGCACATGGGTGGTCACACAAACATACATGCCTATGCGTGCACACACGCACGCACGCACGCACGCACACATGCATATACCTACATGTGCGCAGTGATCAGTAGTTTTCAACATCACTTCTAGTTTTCTCTTGGGGTTCTTTTATTAAGGGGCTTTTAGGCCTCACATTGTTGAAGTTATGCAGGGAAACAGTGCTTTCCATTTTGCAATTTCCTTTACGTTGATTTGTGTTATAGATTCTCTCTCTCTTTCTCTCTCTTTCTCTCTTTCTCTCTCTCCCCTCTCCCTCCTTCCTCCGTCCCTCCCCATCCTTTCTCTCTCACTCTCTCTCTCTCTCTCTCTCTCTCT
>CM031598.1:108196915-108226915 GCA_018398815.1 Conus ventricosus
ATTCCTTTACAAATCAAGCAAGACGATATAAAGAAGAGAACTGTCAGCCAAATTCAGGCACATCTAGCCAGACACAGATTTGATCTTTCTCCAAAAGTTGATAGGGGAATATTTTTTTCTAAAAGTCATGAAAAATGTTTATTTCCAGAGTCGGATAAATCCTTTTAGTTATCCCTTAGCCTCCCTTGACTGGATTGGATTTCAAAATCTTTCACTTTGACATGCAGTCTGTCTGTAATATGTATTGCATTGTTTTGATTTGGGTTTGGTATCAACAGGGTCAAATAGAATGCTCAGTTCAGTTCTCAAAAAAAAAAAAAAAAAATCGTATATAGAAAATCATCCCAGACATGCGTGTGTTCCCAGTTTCTGATCATTTCCCATGATTCCTGAGCTGCAGGTACAGCTGTGGTTGGGAGCGAAAGGCTGACCTGCTCACTGGTCAAAAGGGGGTGGGGAGGGAAGGGAGGTATATGAAAGCAATGGATTATTCCAAGTCACACAGCATGGATACAGGAAAGGGCTAGAATACTGCTTGTGGACCACAGCACAAGCCAGTGGCTGTGTACATTGCTGCCACCTACCCTGTGGCAAACCACCACGACATGCATCAGTGCTGCTGTGGCTGTGTACATTGCTGCCACCTACCCTGTGGCAAACCACCACGACATGCATCAGTGCTGCATGCCAAGCTGGCCAGTGAAAGATATCAAACCAGGAAGAACTGCACCACAGAACTCTACAACATGAAACCGCAATCAACTTTCCAATTTCATGAGAGTGAGAGAGGTGGAAGGGGTGACTGGATGGAGACATGCAGACAGGCCGATACAAGAAAGATAGCAGCTATCTGTACAGGCGTTAGCTGTCTAGACTGCACAGTTGATGAAGCTTACCTCGCACAGAAATTTAATTTTCCAAGCTTTCAATTTGATTTACGGAAGTGAAGGGGAAAAAGGCTTTGGATGGAGGATTGATTTTCTGTCCTGTCATGCCCATGTTATGTTTGTGTTGTGTTGGTGTTGTCTGGTAGCCAAGGAGACCGCAGGTCGTCCTGACATTGACGCTGTCTGGCCTGCAGTTGAATAAATTGAGGGTTAAGAGAGTGTGCTTTTTTGTTTGACTGGGGGAAAAATCTGAATGTGGCATTTGACAGGTTTGAAAAATGCAGTCTGTTTTTATTTTATTTGTTTATTTATTTACTTTTTTGTCTTTTTTTTTTTTTTTTTTTTTTTTTTTGCAAAGAAAATTGGATTGTTGCTTTCATGGTTGGGTTAGAAAGTTGAATTCTCTCTTTCTCTCTCCTCTCTTTCCTCTGTCTGTCTATTTGTCTGTCTGTCTGTCTGTCTGTCTCATTCTCTTTTCTGTGTGTGTGTCTTCCTTTCCCTCTCTCTTTCTCTCTCTCTCTCTCTCTCTCTCTCTCTCTCTCTCTCTCTCTCTCTCTCTCTCTCTCTCTCTCTCTGTGTCTCTCTGTCTTCTGTTTGCTGTATCTATTTCATTCATGCAAAATTATTTTCCTTTTTGAAAAAAAATCTAATCTAACATTGCAGTGTGAACTTGATAGGACAGTGTCAACTAAAAAAAAAAAGCATCTAAAACATCCCCCTCTCTCTTTCTGTTTCTGTCTCTCTGTCTGTCTCTCTCTTTCTCTCTCTCTCTCTGTTTGTTTGTCAGTCTCTTTTTCTAACCTGCGTGTCTGCAGCTGGGATTTCAGAGGCATGGGTATAAATAATTCAGAGGGGTTTCAGAGTGTGATCAGTGTGGGGTGTCACTACCTGCTGTTTCATCTCTCCAACTCTTTATGTAGACTGCTCTGATTTATCACCATGATTTATTCAGTCTCTCTCTGGCTTTTTTGTTGTTGTTGGTGGTGAGTAGAAAAGAAGTTTTACTTTCACTTAATGCTCCCATCCATCTGCTTGGTTGGCTGGCTGGCATCAGTGGTTTTATTATTTTCTGGAGGCTGTTGGCCAGAACAGGCGCTGGAAGATTTGTGACCAAAATGAGACGATAACTTTCACACCCTTGATCGATGCTCTGTGAGTGGGAGGCTCTGCGTGCATGCTGACACTGGACTCCCAACTGCGTGATAACGTTCATGACTTGATGGATGTCCTAGGAGTGGAAAAGGCTGTGGATGTGCATTGGTTTTGGGGGCTCTTGCCACTTTTGCTTGATGGATGTGATCTCCACACTGGCGTTTAGCTGTGAGGCTGAGAAGAAGATGACTGAAGGAATGAAAGGCTGCTTTTGGTAGAGCGTTTATGGGACCGGGAGGCTAACTGGCAACAATTCAAGGACTGGCATATATGGGCAATCGCCCATTTTGACTTGCATTTCACCTGCGATGAAAGGAGGTGGGGGGAGGGGTGGGGGTTTGGGGTGAGAGGCTTGTGATGGAGAGGGAGGAGGGAAGAGTAGTAGAGAGAGGAGGGGGGACTGTCTCTAGCATACTGTGGGTTCCCTCAGGGCATGAATTGTAGTTCACAGATAGACTGCCGTTACTTGACTTGTCTTTCACAGGTATGCGTTTTGGCCCAGACTTGGTCCAAACCTATGTCATTATTCATTTTGCACTGTTATAAGGACATTGGTTTAATTCTGCCCTTTCTTTTCTGATTTCTCCAATGTTTATACACACCATTTTACTTTATTTGATTTCACCCACTAAGGCAGATTGATGATGCAATTTTGTTTTTGTTGTTTGTATGTGTGTGTGTGTGTGTGTGTGTGTGTGTGTGTGTGTGTGTGCAGGAGAGGGGGGGGGGGGAGTAAGGCTGTTAAATTTGTCCTTTCATGAGACTTCATTTGCTTGATTTATCACAGAATCATAACACTTCCTTTGCTGTATTTGACATGGATGTTTTTTTCGAGTCACCTATCAGTGTTTTATATTTGGTAGATTTAGTTATGTCACACACACACACACACACACACACACACACACACACACACACACACACACACACACACACACACACACACACAACATACCAGAATCTGAATGATTACACAGACTCACGTTGTTACAAAGTAAGTCAAACAAGATATAAAACATTTAAACATACTCCCAGTTTATCTTGAATACACATGTAAAAAACCCGTCACAATCAAACATGCATCATAATGTATTTCGTCACTGAGATAAGAATTCCATGAAGAAAAAAATCATTTTGGGCCATTATAGCCGTTAGTAACAGCTATTCTGGTAAAATAAAAACATTGGGCATGATTCGTGACCCATAATGAACATACCTACAGATTTTCAGAAAGATCGGCCCAGGAGTTTATTCTGGAGCGAGTGGAACACATTTTGACACAGACAGACACACAGACAGCATTTCTTCATTCCCATTGTAAAGTACTCCCTTTTCTATAAGAACTGGGAGTACAAAAACTAATAATAAAACAAAGCAAATCAACAAACAAACACACAACACATGCACACACGCATGGACCTGCGCATACACGCACGCACACACAAAGAAAGATTTTCTCTCCAGTCAGCTTCTCTTGTGTATTGTTTCTCTTATTGATAGAATTTTCCATTGCAGTGACAGAATCCTTTGTTGGAAAGCTTCCAGAGCTTTTACATACGCTACAGCATTATAGATGTTTCCTTGTTTAGCTTTATTATATTTACCTGGAAACAGTGTATGTAACCAGGAAATGAATTTTTTGGGGGGGGGGGGGGGGGGATTAATTTTGAAATTTTATAGCATGGGTTTATAATTAGAAGGAAGATGGAACAAGTAGTTTTGGGATGTTTCTGGACAACACTATGTGATTTAGTACCTTCCTTTAGTTAATGGAGAGGTGAGGAATGTTGCTCGAGTTTTTCTTTGCGTGCGTGAAAACGCAGTCAGACATTATGGTGCTGTTCATGACTAAAGGATGGATGCATGCACTTAGAATCTTGCTGTGATCGAGAGATGATGCAGGAGATGGACCGACAGACAGATACGATGCAGCTAACAGTGTTCTGTAAGAGAAAGGGACCATGTTAGTCTCCGCTCAGTGAATCACTGCACTGTTCTTACGTTGACCGAGTACTCTGTATACACCTCATTCTCTCTATACTTTTCTTCACTCAGTTAGTAACTCTTTTATGATGCTGCATACAAAAATAATGGGTAAGTCTTCAGGCCCAGTTTAAGTTTAAAACTGAATTTAATTCAGTGTATGTGAAGTGTCATCACAGTATAAATCTTGAGAGTTTAAATGTACACATCTGTGGGACTAACAGAACGACTCAAAATTGTTTTTTGTTTATTCATTCTTTTATTTATTTGCATTTTGTTCAGAATGATCTCTATTTCTTGAGAGAAATTTAACCTCAGTTGATAAAGCTTGACCCATATCTACGATTTTCACCTGCATCACATTCATTATTATGTGTAGTTTGTTGTAAACCAGTGAGTCGGAGTACACAGTTCCAAAGAATTTAAGGGTTTGAAAACCATCAGGAATGTCTGGAAAGTGTTCTTTTGCAGAGTCTAGTATACAGTTCCAATTGGCTATCAGTGCAAACACAGCCGGCTCTAAAAACGTTATTCAAAAAAGCATCGAGCACAGCTGTTCAGAGCAAGTTACTTAGTTTTGAGAGACAGGGGAGTTTACAGCTCGCCCGCAGCTGCAGAGGCCAAGCCGTGAATGCAGGTCAGGGAAAGAGGTGTTTCCTGCAGGCCACTCCCCACCAGCCAGCTAACCTTGCTGTACTTGGTGAACTGAATGTCATCTGTGCATAGCTGGTCTGGCAGCGATGTGTTCGGCATTGTTGAGCGGCCATTACAAATGGGCTGTCGGTTTGATAATTAGTGGTTGTCATGAAAAATATAATATATCTGCGCTCTTGCAGTGACTGACTTGGCGAATTCCTGACAATTCTTTTAATACCAAACTTGACTAGGTTTATTTTCTTGTAGATAATGTAGATATGAGAGAACTAATAAATACCAATCCTAGCTCACCCGCCCTCAACAAGTTTCAGGCGGGTGAGCTAGGAATTGGTATTTTTTAGTTCTCTCCTAGTAAACCCTACAAACAAACATACTGTGTAGGATTGTCCGTTTTCAAAACTAATTTACTAAACTTTTCAGATTTTAGTTTTTGCTTAATCCTGCGTTTTTCCTGATCATTTTCAATAACATCATTTTCACGCAGACATTCATCAAATGAGTTTCTGTCTTTCATGTGGAATAAAACTACAGTCTTTAACTGCTCTCTAAAGTCTTTTAAAACTGTGTTATATTTTTGACATAAAATCCACACACTTATTCCAGCATGTCTTCCACTGAAGGCTAGTTTTGCCAAAGTGTTTCTTTTTTTTACTATGTCTCTTTCTGCCGAACAGTCATCTATAATAAATAGTGTCTGCGTTCCTTTAAACAGTCTATAAAAGAGTTCTAAAACACTCACTCAGTTTATTGCTAGGATCAACTAAATATACGTCGTCATCTGTCCATATAAACCTTCTATCATGATATGCTTTGTTCCATTCAAGCGTTGGACAGAAAATTACAATATAATCAAAATTATAGCGATAAACTGTAATAGGTCGAGGACAAATATTGTTTTTCCACAACCAGTTTGTCCACAAATCAATGAACAATGAGGAGTTTTTGTCATAAAGTTTAACTGCTCCATAGTTTTATAACAGGATTTAATTTAATCCAGTTATTATATTTATCATACTTTCTGTCAAAACCTGTTCAGTATAATAAAATCCTATGAGGCCTAAATGTGTAAGATTAATCCAATTCAGTTCTGTAAGATTGTTTCTATTTAAGTCACATTGATTTTGTTGCTTGTTGTTATGACCTTAATATCCTCACCATTGTGAAGAACGACGATGGTAACTTTAAGACGTTTAACGTCTAAGTTTGCCAGCTAATATTAATTCCTTTTATAAGGACGTCACAACGCCCACAACCCCATCCCTCTCCACATCTTTAAAGACAGAAATTTCAAATATCATTGTGAACGTGTCTCCTAATTTCCTATGTGGAAAGAACTGTAATTTTGTAGAAGCTTCCTTTAAAACCGTTTCTCTTCTGTGGAGAATGTACTGTTTTTTTCCCATACGGCGTTATTTCAATCCCTTTCCGACTATTGTCCTCTGGCATAAGACTTACATGTAAAGGGCCAGAGTTGAATGCTTTTCTGAAACTTTTTTGACGGCTAAAAAATGTAAATGGGCTTATGAATTCAAATTTTATTTCCCATTCTAAATATGGTTCTAAGTGCCATTTGCTGTCAGGTTTTCGAACTATTTTATATTCATACTGGCCAGCATTATTTGCTTCTACATTGCGTAGTTGTTCTAGTTTAGGAAACTTTTTGTTGTCGCTAACCTCTTTGCGTTTATAATCACCATCTTTAGTGTACTCAAAACCATACAAAGCGCCTATCTCACCGTTCTGTTCAAAGTCCGCAACGTCTGCAAGGTCTTTTAATTCTAAGGTTATACACCTTACAGGCGCTAATGTAACTCCTGATTCTTCTGGCCCCCGCGACATGTTTTAGTACAACTTATTATTTTATTTCCAAAACAATGTGCAGGTTATCACATTTTACGACTTTCCCTGTTTTGTCTGCAATTTTTATATTAAATGATCCGACCCTTCCACAAACTAATCTTTTAAACTGTAAATTAGGGAATTGTATAATTTCATAATCGCAATATGCAGCTTTCCCTGAATGGAAGAGCTCTTAAAACAGTTGAGGGCCTTCCATCATATAAGTTTTCATCAGTGCTCAGCTCATCCAAATGAACATAGAGTAATGAATGTAATGCAAGATCGAGCGGATTTTCTCCCTCATAAGTAGTTTTGTTTGGCGTAACTCTAAATCTATGATTGTCAGCTGCAAAGCCTAACATTTTAGCTAGCTCTTTATCAAAATAGTAACCTACTTCTTCTTCAGGCTTGAATGTTAACATTGTTTTCAGATTCGCATTGTTAAGTTTGAGAGTAATGTCGAAGTTACTCATTGCTTCTTTTAGTGAGCAAAACCATAATAACCATCAGGTATTGTTAACTGGCTAACTTTGGCCCCTGTTTTGTCAATTTTTTGAATCTTATTATTCTTCTTTGATTCACTTATATTAACCCGTTCAGTGCCTCACAATAGTACAAAGAAAGGTGTTCCAGGTGCCAGGGAAATCTCATGATTTGGGGGTCATAATTAACAAAAAATTCTAGCTCAGAAACTACAAAAGATAGAAAAATGAAATCTATATCATTTTTGAAGGAAATTGAATGAAGATTTTGAATCTGGGCTTCTTTTGTTTAATTTTGATAATACAAAAGTATTTAGGCTTGTAGATTTGGATAGATTTTTTTGCACGATCAAAAACATATGTATTTACCACATCCAAACAAGAACACACAGCAAAAAAGTTGAAAATAAAGTTTGTATTGTCACACTACACCTGTAAATGAAAGTAAAACAGTTTGGAAGTCTATCAAGACGCTCACACTCGATGCAGACTGACCAGTCCACGACCACGCCCCCCCCCCTCCCCACCACACCCCCTTGCTCAACTTCAACCCTCTCTTTCACTCCTCATCTTCCCCTACCTTTTCGTCTGCACCGTGTCACGCCGCGAGCAGGCCACGATCCCCTCTCGCACTGATTTCACATCACTGGACACCAGCACGCAGTGCAGAGTACACACTTGCTGGCTCGTTCGACTGACGCTGTCAGCTAAAACGCACACTGAGGTCACAGAGCCCTACTCAAAACTAGTTAACTGACGAATAGGGTTTCGGCAATTCCACCACTATCATCATCTCACCTTCATGCTCGAGTTAGTCGTTGAATAAAAGATTATTGTGTTTGTCAAAATCATCAGCAGAGCCTGCTCAGCTGTGAAAATTTACGTTGACTCTGTCGTGGTCGCTTCGACAACGAGGTTGCGCCGCCATCTTTGCAAGCGAGACACGAAGTGCTGGCTGGTCACCCAGTCAGTGATAAGGTTTAAATGGGCTTTCCCCTCACGTGTGGTCTTTACATATTATTTTAAGACTACAGACAAAAAGCTTTCTACGCAAACTCTATTTGAGTCCGTTGATAGAAATAGTAACGAATGAAACTCAAGAAAATCCCATGACGTCAGGGGACTCCCCCCCATAGGCCATGGAAAGCACTTTTTTTCCGCGTCAGCTGACTGACTAAAGGCGCTCAACGGGTTTAAACCATACAACTTTGTAAAATATTTCATGAAGCGCAACCATTCTGCTTCCGCAATTGTTATCAATAGCATGTTCTAAAAACGAAGGACGGTCTTGAGTTTTTATTGTTACAAAACATTTTTTAAACAAAATAAAAATGAGTGCATTCAAATATACTAATGCAAAATATTCTGTTGGGCCGCACTACAATCTTAAAAATAAAAACTGACACCCTTGTCATTTCTGTGACCCAGACTGACATTTTTCATAAAAAGGTGAGTACGCCATTAAACAGATATTTTAACCCCCCCCTATTAAAAAAGATACACGCGAAAGTGTGGTTTAGTCATCCGATGCAGTTTTACCAGAACCATTTTAAACTTTGCTGTGTTTTGTGCATCAACTGGGTGTGGAGTGTCGTATGCTGATCACTTAAATCATCCTGACCCTTTTGGGTGAGGTCAGTGTACAGATTTCATTTCTTTTTACACCTTCAGACGTATTTTGACTGAACTGCAAGCACCATTGCCAAATGACAAACCGTTTAATCCATTCAGCAACAGATAGACATGAAGGCTTTTGAAAGGATCTGTAACGAATTCAATTTTAAATGGCTAAGACAGACTTTAGACAAAAGTTGGATCTTAATCATGGTCTAGGCACCCCTTATTTTTGGGGCGTGCACAAAAAAGTATAAGTATGACTGGAATCTCCTTACACATCTTTCTCTTCAGGCACAACTGTTCCCCTAGGGTCCAAGAGCAAGAGCATAAAACAGCGTGGACAACATTTATCTTAGACACTTCTAAGGGCCTAACTAAAGCAGGAATAGAACGAAATAAACGACCTGTTCGTACTTTACGTTTGGTGTTTGCTAGGTTCGCTAGCACAAACGAGATCGGCATAACAGATCCTTCTATGGTTTTGATGCACAAAAACAAACTTAGAAAATTTAGAGGCGCCATTAATTCTACAGTTGATTTCCCTTCAAGTATTAAAAGATACCAAAATGTTTTAAAATTTCGCAAGATCGAAAGTAGACTTTGCTGTTGGCACGGGTTTTAAATACATGCTGCCTTCTGACCTCAGACTCCAGATAGGTACAATAATAAATTACATAATGAAATCCTCGTGGCAGGCAATGAACAGAAGGGGGGGGAAAAAACGAAATAAATTCTGAGCCAGTAATATGCAAGCGTAAAAAAAACAAGTCGCCCCCCCAAGAATAAGTCATCCAATCCCTATGGCCCAAAGCCTAAAGACCTTTTGAAGAAGTCAAAAAAATAATGACCATGAATATGAAAAGACAGCACTTGTTTTTGTTTTAAAATGGCATAGGATTACTTGGTCTTTATCTTACTAAATATTAACCCAACTATTAAGAGAAACTAATGTCCATAAGTGCTCGGCCATAAACCCAAACTGTTTGCCTGCAGTAGACAAAAGCCATTTTACAAACCCCCTAATATACCCGGTAAAGCGTCCATGGCTTTACTGGCTAATTTTTTTAAAAAACCCCGCAAGATAAATCAAGCTGTTTTTTTACCCATGATTTATCAGGCGGTGATGGGGGGCGATGGCGATGGAGGCACTGGGATTTGACCACCGCCGCCTGTAATAGCCTTTCACCAGTGTACTTATTGCAAATTCTAAGGCTGTTATAACGCTTGCTAATGTGACACCTGTCTCTAAACAGTGTTTTTATTCTTTCTGCTAGTGTTTTTGTCTTATATAAAATTCTTTGAATAGTTTCTCTATTCTGCTCACTTGAGTTCGTAAATTGTTCTCGGTTAGTAGACAAATCTTCTAGTGTTGCTGATCTTTCTTGTTCAAGATCTTTTAGTCTTTGGTTTATTCTTCTTTAACACCAGGCCCTAAGTTGGCGTCATCAGCCTCAACGATTTTTTTCTTTTTCTCTTTTTATACTCTCATCTATTTTATCCAGTTTTTTGGCTAAATTTTTTTTTTGTTTGTTAAATTCCCCTCTAATGTTTTTCTCAAAGCATGATCAGGGGCCGTTAATTTCTCGCATGGTAGCGGGGGGGTCGTGGTATAGTTTTTAATTTGCTGTTTTCTTCTGTAAAGACTGGTTTTCTGCTTCTATTTGCATTTATTATTTCATCTGCTGATTGATTTAAATCTTGAAGTTCCATGTTTTGTAATTTTGGGGATCTGTTGGGAATTTCTTGTTGTATGTTTTTGAAGTTTTAGCAACTGTTTCCCCTATCTAATTTTGGTGGTTGGAATGCCAAGGCAAATTCGACCCCTTTTGCTTGTCTTTGGTTAATTGTACTCAAACTACAAAACTTGATGGGTTTGTTCATTTGTAAAGCTGAAACTTTTCCTTTCGTCTTTAAAATACAAATGGCCTCATCATCTTTTACAAAATCATCAGGGGCAAAAAATTTCGGGAGGTTCTTGGCCTAAATCTGTAAATGATTGACTTAGGTTCTGTTAATTCATGCCATTGAGGGCCGTTTGACGATGCTGTATCAAAGACCCGTTTCACCTCATGTCGTCTCAAGGAAATCAAAAAACAATCATAATCTTCTTCAACTTCAATTTCTGCCTGTTTTTAAAAATAACTTTTATTTTGTTTTATAAAAATGTCACAAGCATATGGTTCAATTCTGACCCGCATTAGAAAAATGAAAGAGCCCTTTGTGGAAGGGATATAACGGAATTTTTACTGTTCCAAATAATCCATCTACTATTGATGCAGATCAAATTCTTATGTCAATTTCCAGCTGGGCGAGAAGTGATTGTGCCAGGCTCTGTGAAACTTATTTTCAAAATGAAACTCGATCAGCAACGGACCCAAACAGGACAGTGTACAGAATTGGCGGAAATTTCGTTAAGAAAATTCTATAAAAAATTGAGGGCAAAAAAATTTTTCTTTACAACAATGCGGGACATTTTTTAACTATTCTGATCTATGGCTACCGAGAATTGAAAGGGCCTGATCTTGCGTTTCAAGAAATTGAAATGTTTATGGACTAAAAACACAGTTTTGGCGTACAGTTGTAAGAAAAAAAAAAGAAGCAGCTGTAAGTTTGCGTTGGTAATCGCTTTTCAAAACCTTAGATTTGATTTGTTAAAGCGCATGCGCCATACTTTCAAGGAGCCTTAAAGGGCAGATTGTCTATGAACTAACGTTTAATGAACAAACTGTTATCAATCTCAGACACCGAAGCAAGTACAGCATTTGACATCTCGTAGAGTTTGACTTTGTTAGAAACCCTAAAATTTTGCAAGGCTGATTGGCAACATTACGGTCAAAATTAGCAATATATTACGAAAGAGTGATTACTCATACAACAAAATCCAGAAGCAAGGCCGAGCTAAAATGTTTTTAGTTTTAGTGTCGCAAGCAAATCGCTTAAAGGTATTTTATTGCTGTGTGAAGATGAAGAACCATTCAAAAGAGGAAGTGAAAAATTTTAAAATTAATCCTAAAATTAACAAAAAGTACAATTTTCGATTGAGGGTAGTCCTAACCAAATTACGCTAGCGGGCTTTAAACCTTATCACATTTTGACGAAATAAAAAATTGTTGGGGGTGGGGGTGTTAGAAACCCAAACGTAACCTTGTGTCTAAAGATCTGCCCTTCAAAATTGTTAGCTTGATTGATTATTTAACACGAAATACGGCTATGGATTGACCTAAGGTCGACAGAGGATAATACAGTGCATGGAAGGGGCAGAACGGTTAAAGAGTAATAAACATTCAAATTGATAAAAGAAAAGGATGGCGATAAACCCTAACGGACATTTGTTTTTAATATATGATGCCGCAGCGAATATCAGATAACAGATTAAAGATATACAATACTAAATTATTTTTATTTTATAAAAAGCAGTCTGTTCAAGTTTTATCCAAATGTGCCTACAGCACCGGATTTCGCCAGAGAAGGGATAGTAGGGTCTCTGCTGCTATAGAAACCCCGACAAAAAAAAACCTTTAATTAACAAACAAAAACCAAATGCAACAAGTACTAGAGCAAGACTTTCAAAATACAGCCAAAACCAAACGAAGGTTTTCTGCTGCCTTTAATGCTGTTACATATGTTAATCCTGGAGCACGACTATAGCGCTGCTTCAGCAGGAAGGGAGTGTTGGGTCTTTTAGCAACGGCAATAGGGCCCCGAGTTTACCTCTAGGTGGTTTGTCTTTGCCTTGCCTTTGTGTTCATTCTGTAGGTGCTGTTTTCCCAAAAATAAAAACTAACTCCAAAAGACACAGCTATGGTTCAAACATAACAGCTAAACTTAGTTCCTTCAATTTGATAATAAATAGAGCATAGCTACTAAAACATCACGGATGAAGGAATTTATCGTTACAGGCTATTTTAATGACTACAAAGACAAAAGTTTGATTTCAAAAAAGGCAGGACAAGTTTTTCCAACAGCAGACACCGATCAGATAAAAAGGAATGTTTAAAAAAGTAACGAAACATTAAACTTGTTCTAAACAGCTCGCATTAACAACGCCAAAGGGCGTTATACTTGTTTGTGTCCAAGCACAAAAACCGTTGATGTTGATTCTGATTAAGACGACTTTGTGTCGTTGTATTTTTTTAATTTAATAAATATTTTAAATTGTAAAAGAAAATCAACATGGTGAGTTATAGAAGGAGCAGACGAATTGTTTGAAGGAATCTAAGGATGAGCGTTGTCAAAAAGCTTTAATGATATAATCTGAAGTCATTGATCACAAACGTCGGCAGTGTTGTTCTGCATTCTCAATTCCAGGTAAAAAACAAGACCCGCCGGGTAAAGTATGTTATCTGTTTAATCGACTATATAACAATAAATGAAGAAATCTAGAAGTCTGTGTTCAACTAAACAACGCTATTCTTTCTAATGATAACACCTGGTTGGGAAAGACCAACTGCTTACACAGTTTGATGTCCCGCTGAAGAAGCCAAAATGAGAGGCTCGGGTTTGGCCCAGAGGCCAAAGTCCTAGAGATCAGATTAAAACAGGCTAAGTATTCACGATTGTAGGCAAGTCTTACATTCCGCTGCCCCCAGCATTAGTCGCAAAAGAGCAGTTCTAAACATAAAGAATACAGACAACAAATGTTTCAGTGGTGTGTTCTCGCAAGGCTGCATCACGTCCGCAAAAACGCAGAGAGATGGGGTCTAACTATGAACCTTACATCAATGATTTTAACTTTAGTGGAATATCCTTTCCTGTTACCCGTGGACAAAATTGATCAGTTTGAAGAACAAAACAAACCAATAACTTTTAAAATGTATACACATGGTTCTGAGAAAACAAATTGGTGCCTATTAGAGTGTCTAAAGACAGCCCAACAATAGATGATCCAGACAAAAGCCATGTGGACTTACTCCTAATGTTCTTCCCCAAATAGGGTTGCCTCAACATTACACATTGATACGCACAATGAGTAGACTAAGCAGCATACTTCAAAAGATGGGCAAAAAACAAGAATTCTGTAGAAAATGTTTAACAAAAATTTCCATCTGTTAAAGCCACGCTTGAACATATAAAACATTGTAAAAGTTCTGTAGACGTAAGACAGAACTAATTACGCCCCCCCTGGATCTAAAGTTTGTTTTAAGAACTGGAAACGGCTGCAACGAGTCCTATGTTGTTTACGCAGACTTCGAATCATCCATTGTTCCTTATAAAGGGGCCAACCCCACAGGGACTTCCGAAAACACCCTTAGTGAGTAATCATCAGATTTGTTCATTTGCTTTCATCATTGTTTGGGTTTCGGATGGTGCCCAAATTCAAAGCCAGAATTGTATAGAGGCCCAAAGATGCTGCAGAAACTTTCTTAAACGCATGCAGCAAGTACGTAACGCCTGTTCTAAAATCTAAAAATATCTGAAATCATAATGACACCCGAAGACCAACAACAGTATAAATCAGCCACACATTGTTGGATTTGTGGTTTAGGTCTCTCCTCAGACGCAGCGAATCCGACAGGTGGCCTTGGTGGCCAGCGGGTAAGAGACCATGATCCATTAGCGGAAAGTTCAGAGGGGCAGCGCACAACAACTGCAATTCAACTAAAGTTTGACCCAGCAAAATGGAAGCTGCCCCATCTTCTTTCACAACTTGCGAGGTTAGACTCTCATCTTATAATGCGAGCAGTAAACCGACGCCTTCAGGGTAACATGCATTTCCAGTCATCAGAAAAGTACATGTGTTTCACTTTAAATAACATGTCTTTTTATGATTCTATGCAGCACATGATGGGTTCGTTAGAGTCAATGGCTATGTCCTTAAAGTCCTGCCCAATAACGGAAGAATATTTTGACCCCCAAAACTTGTTAGAAAAAAGGGGGTTTCCCTTATGAATACATGAACAGTTGGGAAAGGTTTTACGAAGACACACTTCCCCCCAAAGGTGCGTTCTTTTTTAGGGTTAGAGGAAAGGACATTAGTGATTCTGATTACAGCATGCTCAAGATGCGGGCAAAAGTTAGAGTGTAAAACAATGGGAGACTTTCATGATGAATACTTGATGGCTGATACATGTTTGTTGGCGGACGTCTTTGAAAATTACAGAAAAAGACCTGCATGAAACATTTTTAGCCTGGATCCCGCGCATTACATTTCTGCGCCCGGGATGAGTTTGGGACGCTTTCTTAAAATTTACTGGAGTACAGATTGATTTATTGTCTGACCTACCAATGATTCAGATGATTTAAAAACGGATTGCGTGGAGGAATTAGTATGGCGTCGCACCATTACTGTAAAGCAAACAACAAATACTTGGACGACTATGATCCAAGTAAAAGGTCTAACTATCTCATGTATTTAGATGCAAACAATCTGTATGGTTGGGCTATGGCGCAATCACTTCCATTACGTAACTTTAAATGCTCACAGTGGCGGTACAAATAATATTCAAAGAGCATTAAAGTGGTTGAGCAGTTTGAAAGCCAGATCGGAAACGGGGCTTTATTTGGAAGTTGACTTAGAATATCCTCAGGAACTCCATGACCTGCATAATGACTATCCATTAGCAGCAGAAAGTCTAAAGATGGCAAAACGAACCGCCTAAACTTGTGCCTAATCTTCGAGGCAAAAAAAATTATGTCTGTCATTACAGGGCTTCTGCAATTTATTTTTAAAACATGGTTTGAAGTTGACAGCTGTTCATCGTATAATGCTTTTTTATCAAAAACAGTTCATGAAACCATTCATCATGAAGAAACTGATCTCAGAACTAAATCCACAGATGCTTCAGAAAAAGACTTTTCAAGCTGATGAACAAAAAGCTGTTTCGGAAAGACTATGGAGAATCCGCACAAGCGTAAAGATGTCAATTGGTCACTAGAGAGAACGAAGCAATTAAGCTGACTTCAAAACCTAATTATCAGGACTTCAGAAGATTTCATGATCAGCTTTTTGGCATAATGATGAAGAAAAGAAAGTCAAATTGGACAAACCTGTATTTATTGGGTTTACTGTTTTAGAATTATCAAAGCTTTTGATGTTAGAATTTCTTTATGACTACTTTAAGCCCTTGTATCAAGAGTCAGAGTACTTTACACGATACAGTTTGTTTTGTTATAGATATCCCATGAAGTACATCTATAAAGACATGGAATTAGAAGTAGCTAAAGGGCATGCGGGATGGTACGACACATTGATTATCCTAAAGATTCGCCTTTGCATTCAACCGTTAACAAGAAGGTTTTAGGAAAGATGAAGGATGAATTATCTGGAAGGGTGATCAAGGAGTTTGTTGGGTTAAGGTCAAAAATGTACAGTGTTTCATGTCAAGAAAAACCATCAAAAAAGCAAGGGGATATCTCGCAGTTTTTGTGCAGTCAAACATATCCTTGACAACTACAAAAAAAGCATTTTTTGACAATAAGACTTTTCATCATGACAACGTAAACTACGATCTAATCTATGAGATCAACACAACTGTGTAACAAAGAAGTCATTAGATAAACAAACACAAAACGTGTGTTTTTAATCCAGAGTTTCATATGCAATTGGCACTGGGGAACGGCATAATTTTATATTCTTCTTCGCCCTCAGGTTTATTTCGGGTTCATATTTTTCCTCAAATTTATCTAGAAAATCAATTTATATTATCTTCCAATTCATCTAAAATTTTTCCCCATGTTTGCTTGATGTGCTCGAAAATTTTTTTTTTTTATTTCATGTATTCTTTATCCCATTTTTGATAGTCAAAATTTGGGATTTTGGGCTGTAGGTGATCTGGAAAGTTTTAGCATGTGTTGGCGAATCCTCACAATTGTTTCTTTAATTGCAGAAATTTGTATCATATGATTCTGTATTATTCCAAGGTCTTTTCATTTATCATTCTTGCTTCATTCTGAGCTTCCCTTTTCCATTTTAAAATTTTAAAAATATTTACGTAAATCAATTAAAGCGGAACTGTGTTGGTGGGATTATCTGCAGTTCTTCCTTCACAAAAGATCTTTGAGGAATGGTTGTTTTGTTGTGTCAGTTTTCTCGTAAATAATACACGGGCGGATTCATCTTTACAATTCTTTTTATTTCATATGGATCAACACTCCAAACTGGATCGGTTGCCCTGATGCGAGTGTCCCCTTCTGCTTCCCCCCGGGAAAAAAAGGTACCTTACTTCAAGCCAAATGGTAATAGTTTGCTGGGTTGTACTGGAGTCTTCAGCAACATTTATTGTTTTTTTTTTGGGTTGCTTGTTCTGGTTTTAGACCTTTAATTCTTCATTATTCATTGCGCGCAAAACTGAGGGCAGTCTTCTAACCCATTCTGTGTTGCGAGAATTGCCAATCAGCTCTCTGTGGGGTTTTGGTAGGAGAAAGTCTTTCAGATAATGTTTGTTAAAGTTTTCAACTAAAGCCTGTGATCTGTGAACTCCCGGAATGCCTCTTTTAATGGTAACTCTATGTTTTTAACATAATTGATTCACTTGGCCTTTAATTCTTTTCCATCACGACTTGAATCATGCGAGGATAAGTTATCGGGCCTCGTTGGTATATCAGTTGTATGGGAACAGCAACAGCAGAAGCACTCTTTTGTGTTAATTTCCATCTTGTATCTTGAAGCTAGTATGACTGTAAGGGCGTACTTAAATCTTTTTTTGTCTAATCGTTCATGAGGTAAATATAGAAGGTCCTTTGATGGGTGTCGTTCGGTATTGTATTCACAAAGTGTGGTCTCTGTATTCGTCTAGGTGCAGGTAAATAAATTTGCCAAAACGCTTGTTTAGATAACCATTCCTTTGCTGTTTGTTCACTGACTCCCGCTGCTTGGCTTAGCTTTTTAATTGCTGTGTTTTCCCTTCCAATATCCTTTTGGCGAATAATAGATTTTGTTCATTTTTTATTCAACCAATATTATGCGCAACAAAATACCAACGGTCATGCCAAAAACGATAAAACACGATTTCTTGCATCTTTTGTTTTTCTGATGGTTGATAAAAGTCACTGAATTTTGGCGGGGGCAATGTCTCGATTGGTTTGCCTGTTACAAGATAATATTCTTTTATTGCTTGATCAACGTCTTTATATGTGTAAGCTGCATGTCCTGTTTTTTCAGTTTGTTTTTAATAAAATCTAACTGCTCAATTCTCTGCTTTTCATAGTTATCTTGTGCTGCGGCTAGTTGCTCCACAACTTTGTTATGGTCTTTTTCTCTCCCGTCATCCCGCAGTTTACTAAATGCGTTAAATTACTTCCGCTTAAAGCAAGCGCATTCACTACTGCGCCGCCTATCATCATTACGAATGAAGCCATTTTTTATAAATGTATTTTTTTAATTTTACATATTAATACTGTCAGGAATTATTCCTTGCTTAACTAGAAAATCTTTCGTTGCAAACGAAGCTGCAATAACAGCAAATTTGCTTTGCTGAATCCTCAAAGCCTAGTTTGCCAAGATCTGCTGGTTTTATTTTTAACAGGCTTTTACCAAGCATTGTGTTTCCTACACTTTGGCCTCCCAATAACAGCAGAATGGTTATACAAGGTTGGGAACAGTTTTTTCGGTGCTCATTTTTAAAAAATAAAATAATATAATTTAAAAAAAAACATGAACGGCGACGATCTGCTACAGCTACAGGCAGCCTAAAACCCCCTTGAACTTATGATTACAAATGATCAAGTTGATGGGCCAAGCTATTATTGCCCAAAAAAGAAAGACTGTATTCTTTGGCAGCATGTGAAAAACAAAACAGTTCCTCGGAAATGAATTCAGCATAGAAACAGATTCAACCCGATGGCGCCACAAGACATTTTAAAGTTCATAACAGGTATGAAGCGCAACTAGGATCAAGAATGGTAAAAAGTGTCGGGCAAACGGCTCTTAGTTTGTACACTAAACTAGTAAGTAAATTTGCGCCTATTGATTCTGAACAAGACTTTATGTATGATTTACGCAGGATCCAGTTTTAACAAGTCATTAGAGTCTCTGGAGTGATCTGTATTACAGATTTGGAACATTATTGTCGCCGCTAACGTGGGATTAATTTTCTTTTTTAAACATATAGATTTTGTTCCCTTCAAAATGATCAAGCCAGAAAATCAGCAGAAACAGAAAACATTGAATCAGGTGGAGAAAGGACCAGTTTAAAAAACCTGGGGCCCTTGCGCAGGAAAAAAATTTTGCAGAGTGGAACAAACAAAATAAATTACAGTTTCAATCCCCCGATTATTGCCGCTAAACATAGGGTTAATTACTTTTAATCATTTTGATTTGTTTCTCTTAAAAAAGACCGAGCCAGAAAATCAGGGAGAATCCGGTGGAGAAAGTGGCCCGTAAAAAGCATCCTGGGCGTGTTGCAGCAGGAAAAAGAGTAGCAGAGTGGAACAAACAAAAAAAATTACAGGTACAAGCACGGATTATAGCCCATAATGAAAAAGTGTTAGAGCCGCAGCCAGTTGTTTCAACGCCAGCTATAAAAACGCCAGAACAAGTTGATTCAAGGCCTACGCCGCCAAGTCTTCATGGAATATTGTACTTAAAGCAATTGTCATTTTTGGCGGCATTGCTGCTGGGGTTGGTTATTACGGGTTTTAAAATATATAAACAACGACAGCGGAAACCGAAGCAGTCCAAACATCTCTGCCACTAAATACAGAAGCCGAACACAAAAGCATGCCAAAACCGCCAACAACAAAAGATATTTTGATCCATTTCAGAATGCAATAACACTTTAAGAACTTAATAAATAATTATAAGTTGACTTGAATAAGAACTTGGTTGTACTTAGAGGATGACTTAGTTATAAAAATTGGGATGACTTAAGTTAAGAACTTGAGGTGACTTGATCAAGAACTTATTAAGAACTTGAGGTGACTTGAGGATAACTTGAGTAAGAACTTAGAAGTGACTTGAGTAAGAACTTAGAAGTGACTTAAGTAAAGAACTTAATTAAGAACTTGGGGTGACTTATGGCATGATCTGGATCACGCACACACCCGCACATACACACAGAAATCATTCACACAATAGACAGGATGGTGCGTGAGGGGGGCTTTTTGTGGTTTTGGTTTTACTTCGTTAATGTGCATGCCAGTTGAATCAAGTCTATTGAGTATGCGCAGCAAAAAGGGATTCTAATAAACAGCCCGCGGGTAAAAGCGTTGGCTTGTGTTGAAGAAAAACGGGGATGCAGGATCGAGTTTCTAATTACCAAACAAGGCTTGCCAAAAAAGTTTACGTTGTCCAACTGTTTATCCCGCCTCTGCCCAGGGCACTTGGCTTAATGCCCAGTTGGTCCTTCAAGGGCCAGTTTTGGAGTGCAGCCAAGGCTGATTTTACCGCAGCCCTCTTGCTACTAAAAATAAGGCGTTCACGCAGGAACGGCTATTTATAGCAAGGCGGATTTTACCGCATGCCCTCTTGCTACTAAAATAAGGCGTTCATGCCGTGAACGGCTATTTATAGCAAGGCGGATTTTACCCCCAGCCTCTTGCTACTAAAATAAGGCGTTCATGCCGTGAAAAGGCTATTTTTAGGGATCAGTCAGCAAGGCTAATTTTACCGCAGCCCTCTTGCTACTAAAATTAAGGCGTTCATGCCGTGAACGGCTATTTATAGTATCAGTCAGCAAGGCTTTACCATACTGGCAGATGTACTAGGTCTGCCTTAGCCCTATCTAGTTTGTTTGCCAAAACTCCCAAAATCGCTATTCAGTTGCATAAGCCTAATGATACTTTGACGTTTGCTACACAGTTCATTTATGCTGATTCCTAGCTGGTGAAATTAGGATAGTTTAAAAACACACAGAAAGTTGGGAAAAAGTTTTCAGGCATACGAATCAGCCAGTTTACCTGCGTCTTATGAAATGAACGCCAGGCCTAAGCAAATAAGCACTGTGGGCTTGGTAATTAGAGAACAGTGCTACACCCACTATAATTAACCAGTAACACATGGCTTGGAAACTACGCGCAACAGCCATTTATAGTAAAAAGTCAGCAAGGTTAGTTTGGCGGCTCTTGATTGCCAGGTAGTAAACCTGCCACTGAACATTTGGAGCTTTTTTAATAAAAACAGCGCCATTTTTTAGAAATAGAATCATTGTCTTCAAATGCAAAAACTTTCAAAGTTATCAACATCTCTTTCAAATTATCAGCTAAATCTCTGCTTGAATCAACAAGCTTTCAAGGTGCTTGTGTAGTTCATCGATTAGTGGTTCTCGTTTTTTTCTTTCTCCTCACCTTCCAAAAAAGCAATACTTCTCTTTGGCTTAAGAGGTAAAGAATGGGCCCGCCTGATTTTTTTTTTGTTTTTGAATACTCCGCCATTTCAGTTGTAATAAAACACATGATCATTTTATAGCAAGAAGCTGTTCCTCTGTGAACAAAACACATCCGTCTGCATTGAAAGCCCTGCTAAACTGAGAGGCGCTGTTGGGGGGCGTTGGGCCTAGATCGTCATGTCCAGTCACGTGGTATTGCACCTTGCTAAGTCATAAGACCCAACACCCACAATTAAGTAATCAGTGTCGACCTAATGACGGGCCTCTGCAGTATTCTGATCCAGCCCGGGCCCTTTCCTACCTACCTAGTGTTTGTCTGTCTGTCTGTCTGTCTTTTCTGTCTGTCTGTTTGTCTACTTCGTTTTATAAGATTTGTCATGCTAGGATAAGTGTGGGGATTTTAAAAGACTTTTTAGAGAACAGAAAGACTGTAGTTTTATTCCCATGAAAGAAGAAGGTCGCTAATCAGTGCATGGAAGTGCGAACGGTTAAAGACGTAAAAACATTCAAATTGATAAGAAGGATGCGATAACCTTAACGTACATTTGTTTAATATATGATGCGCAGCTGAATATTCAAGATAACAGATTAAAAATATACAATACTAAATTATTTTTATTTTATAAAAAGCATGTCTGTTCAAGTTTATCCAAATGTGCCTACAGCACCGGAGTCGCCAAGAGAGGGATAGTAGGCGTCTCTGCTGCTATAGAAAACCCCGACATAAAAACCTTTAGATTAACAAACATTACACAAATGCAACAAGTACTAGAGCAAGACCTTTCAAAATACAGCAAAACCAAACGAAGGTATTCTGCTGCCTTTAATGCTGTTACATATGTTAATACTGGAGCATCGACTATAAGCGCTGCATCAGCAGGAACGAGTGTGGTCTTTTAGCAACGGGCATAGGCGCACCCGCAGCTTTACCTCTAGGTGGTTTGTCTTTAGCTCTTGGCCTGTGTTCATTAGCTGTAGGTGCTGCTAGCAAAAAATTAAAAACTAAACTCCAAAAGCACACAGCTATGGTTCAACTAATAACAGCTAAACTTAGTTCCTTCAATCTGATAATAAATAGAGCACTAGCTGACTCAAACATCACGGATGAAGAATTTAGTCGTTTACAGGCTGATTTTAATGACTACAAAAGACAAAAGTTTGATCTTCAAAGAAAGGCAAGGACAAGTTTTTCTCAACAGCCAGACACCGATCAGATAAAAAAGGAATGTTTAAAAAAAGTAAACGAAACATTAAACTCTGTTCTAAACAGCTCGCATTAACAACGCCAAAGGGCGTTTATACTTTCGTTTATGAGTCCAAGCACAAAAAACCGTTGATGTTGATTCTGATTAAGACGACTTTGGAGTCGTTGTATTTTTTTTAATTTAAATAAATATTTTCAATTGTAAAAGAAAACTCAACATGGCTGAGATATATGAAGGAGCAGACGAATTGTTTGAAGGAATGCTTAAGGATGAGCGTTTGTCAAAAGCTTTAAATGATATTAATCTAGAAGTCATTGATCCAACAAACGTACAGGCAAGTGTTGTTCATGCTATTTCTCAAGTTCCAGGTAAACTAACAATAGACCCGCCAGTTAAAGTAATGTTATCTGTTTTAATCGACTATATAACAATAAATGAAGAAAATCTAGAAGTCTGGGTCTCAACTAAACAACAGACTATTCTTTCCTCTAATGACTTAACACCTGGTTGGGCAGACCAACTGCTTACACAGTTTGATGTGGCCGCTGAAGAAGCCAAAATGAGAGGCTCTGGTTGGTCAGAGGCCAAAGTCCTAGAGATCAGATTAAAACAGGCTAAGTATGCACCGATTGTAGGCAAGTCTTACATTCCGCTGCCCCCAGCATTAGTCGCAAAAAGAGCAGTTCTAAACATAAAGAATACAGACAACAAATGTTTCATGTGGTGTGTTCTCGCAAGGCTGCATCACGTCCGCAAAAACGCAGAGAGAGTGTCTAACTATGAACCTTACATCAATGATCTTAACTTTAGTGGAATATCCTTTCCTGTTAGCGTGGACAAAATTGATCAGTTTGAAGAACAAAACAAACCAATAACTGTTAATGTATACACATGGTCTGAGAAAACAAATTTGGTGCCTATTAGAGTGTCTAAAGACAGCCCAACAATAGATGATCCAGACAAAAGCCATGTGGACTTACTCCTAATGTCTTCACCAATAGGGTTGCCTCAACATTACACATTGATACGCACAATGAGTAGACTAATGCAGCATACTTCAAAAGATGGGCACAAACAAGAATTCTGTAGAAAATGTTTAACAAGAATTCCATCTGTTAAAGCCACGCTTGAACATATAAAACATTGTAAAAGTTCTGTAGACTGTAAGACAGAACTAATTACGCCCCCACCTGGATCTAAAGTTTGTTTTAAGAACTGGAAACGGCTGCAAACGAGTCCATATGTTGTTTACGCAGACTTCGAATCACTCATTGTTCCTTATGAAGGGCCAACCCCACAGAGACTTCCGAAAACAGCCTTAGTGAGTAATCATCAGATTTGTTCATTTGCTTTCATCATTGTTAGGTCGGATGGTGCCCATTCAAAGCCAGAATTGTATAGAGGACCAGATGCTGCAGAAACTTTCTTAAAACGCATGCAGCAAGTACGTAACGCCTGTTCTAATAATCTAAACTTATCTGAAATCATAATGACACCTGAAGACCAACAACAGTATAAATCAGCCACACATTGTTGGATTTGTGGTTTAGGTCTCTCCTCAGACGCAGCGAATCCGACAGGTGGCCTTGGTGGCCAGCGGGTAAGAGACCATGATCACATTAGCGGAAAGTTCAGAGGAGCAGCGCACAACAACTGCAATCTTCAACTAAAGTTTGACCCAGCAAAATGGAAGCTGCCCATCTTCTTTCACAACTTGCGAGGTTACGACTCTCATCTTATAATGCGAGCAGTAACCGACGCCTTCAGGGTAACATGCATTGCACAGTCATCAGAAAAGTACATGTGTTTCACTTTAAATAACATGTCTTTTTATGATTCTATGCAGCACATGATGGGTTCGTTAGAGTCACTGGCTATGTCCTTAAAGTCCTGCCCAATAACGGAAGAATATTTTGACCCAACACTTGTTAGAAAGGGTGTTTACCCTTATGAATACATGAACAGTTGGGAAAGGTTTGACGAAGACACACTTCCCCCTAAAGGTGCGTTCTTTTCTAGGCTTAGAGGAAAGGACATTAGTGATTCTGATTACCAGCATGCTCAAGATGCGTGGCAAAAGTTAGAGTGTAAAACAATGGGAGACTATCATGATGAATACTTGATGGCTGATACATGTTTGTTGGCGGACGTCTTTGAAAATTACAGAAAGACCTGCATGAAACATTATAGCCTGGATCCCGCGCATTACATTTCTGCGCCCGGGATGAGTTGGGACGCTTTCTTAAAATTTACTGGAGTACAGATTGATTTATTGTCTGACCTACCAATGATTCAGATGATTGAAAACGGATTGCGTGGAGGAATTAGTATGGCGTCGCACCATTACTGTAAAGCAAACAACAAATACTTGGACGACTATGATCCAAGTAAAAGGTCTAACTATCTCATGTATTTAGATGCAAACAATCTGTATGGTTGGGCTATGGCGCAATCACTTCCATTACGTAACTTTAAAATGCTCACAGGTGGCGGTACAAATAATATTCAAAGAGCATTAAAGTGGTTGAGCAGTTTGACGCCAGATCGGAAACGGGGCTTTATTCTGGAAGTTGACTTAGAATATCCTCAGGAACTCCATGACCTGCATAATGACTATCCATTAGCAGCAGAAAGTCTAAAGATGGCAAAAACAGAACCGCCTAAACTTGTGCCTAATCTTCGAGGCAAAAAAAATTATGTCTGTCATTACAGACTTCTGCAATTTTATTTAAGACATGGTTTGAAGTTGACAGCTGTTCATCGTATAATTGCTTTTGATCAAGAACAGTTCATGAAACCATTCATCATGAAGAACACTGATCTCAGAACTAAATCCACAGATGCTTCAGAAAAAGACTTTTTCAAGCTGATGAACAACAGCTGTTTCGGAAAGACTATGGAGAATCCGCACAAGCGTAAAGATGTCAGATTGGTCACTAGAGAGAACGAAGCAATTAAGCTGACTTCAAAACCTAATTATCAGGACTTCAGAAGATTTCATGATCAGCTTTTTGGCATAATGATGAAGAAAAAGAAAGTCAAATTGGACAAACCTGTATTTATTGGGTTTACTGTTTTAGAATTATCAAAGCTTTTGATGTTAGAATTTCTTTATGACTACTTTAAGCCCTTGTATCAAGAGTCCAGAGTACTTTACACAGATACAGATAGTTTTGTTATAGATATCCCCACTGAAGACATCTATAAAGACATGGAATTAGAAGTAGCTAAAGGGCATGCGGGATGGTACGACACATCTGATTATCCTAAAGATTCGCCTTTGCATTCAACCGTTAACAAGAAGGTTTTAGGAAAGATGAAGGATGAATTATCTGGAAGGGTGATCAAGGAGTTTGTTGGGTTAAGGTCAAAAATGTACAGTGTTTCATGTCAAGAAAAAACCATCAAAAAAGCAAAGGGGATATCTCGCAGTGTTGTGCAGTCAAACATATCCCATGACAACTACAAAGAAGCATTGTTTGACAATAAGACTTTTCATCATGACAACGTAAAACTACGATCTAATCTACATGAGATCAACACAACTGTTGTAACAAAGAAGTCATTAGATAAAACAAACACAAAACGTGTGTTTTTTAATCCAGAGTTTTCATATGCAATTGGGCACTGGAGAACGGCATAATTATATATCTTCTTCGCCCTCAGGTTTATATTCGGGTTCATATTTTTCCTCAAATTTATCTAGAAAATCAATCATATTATCTTCCAATTCATCTAAATTTTTCCTCATGTTTGCTTGATGTGCTCGAATTTTTTTTTATTATTTCAAGATATTCTTTATCCCATTTTTGATAGTCAAAATTTGGGATTTTGGGCTGTAGGTGATCTGGATGTTTTAGCATGTGTTGGCGAATCCTCACAATTGTTTCTTTAATTGCAGAATTCGTATCATATGATTCTCGTATTAATTCCAAGGTCTTTTCATTTATCATTCTTGCTTCATTCTGAGCTTCCTTCTCCATTTTAAACTTAAATATATTTACGTAAATCAATTAAAGCGGAACTGTGTCTGGTGGGATTATCTGCAGTTCTTCCTTCACAAAAGATCTTTGAGGAACTGGTTGTTTTGTTGTGTCAGTTTCTCGTAAATAATACACGGGCGGATTCATCTTTACAATTCTTTTTATTTCATATGGATCAACACTCCAAACTGGATCGGTTGCCCTGATGCGAGTGTCCCCTTCTGCTTCCCCGGTAAATAAAGGTACCTTACTTTCAAGCCAAATGGTAATAGTTTGCTGGGTGTACTGGAGTCTTCAGCAACATTTATTGTTTGTTTTTTGATTGCTTGTACTGGTTTTAGACCTTTAAATTCTTCATTATTCATTGCGCGCAAAACTGAGGGCAGTCTTCTAACCCATTCTGTGTTGCGAGAATTGCCAATCAGCTCTCTGTGGTACTGGTAGGAGAAAAGTCTTTCAGATAACTGTTTGTTAAAGTTTTCAACTAAAGCCTGTGATCTGTGAACTCCCGGAATGCCTCTTTTAATGGTAACTCTATGTTTTAACAATAATTGATTCACTTGGCCTTTAAATTCTTTTCCATCATCGACTTGAATCATGCGAGGATAAGTTAGCGGGCCTCGTTGGTATATCAGTTGTATGGCAACAGCAACAGCAGAAGCACTCTTTTGTGTTAATGGTTCCGCATCTTTGTATCTTGAAGCTATGTCAATGACTGTAAGGGCGTACTTAAATCTTTTTCGTCTAATCGTATCATGAGGTAAATATAGAAGGTCCATTTGATGGGTGTCGTTCGGTATTGTATTCACAAAGTGTGGTCTCTGTATTCGTCTAGGTGCAGGTAAATAAATTTGCCAAATCGCTTGTTTAGATAACCATTCCTTTGCTGTTTGTTCACTGACTCCCGCTGCTTGGCTTAGCTTTTTAATTGCTGTGATTCCCTTCCAATATCCTTTTGGCGAATAATAGATTTTGTTCATTTTTTATTCAACCAATATTATGCGCAACAAAATACACAACGGTCATGCCAAAGACGATAAACACGATTTCTTGCATCTTTTGTTTTTCTGATGGTTGATAAAAGTCACTGAATTTTGGCGGGGGCAATGTCTCGATTGGTTTGCCTGTTACAAGATAATATTCTTTTATTGCTTGATCAACGTCTTTATATGTGTAAGCTGCATGTCCCTGTTTTTTCAGTTTGTTATTAATAAAATCTAACTGCTCAATTCTCTGCTTTTCATAGTTATCTTGTGCTGCGGCTAGTTGCTCCACAACTTTGTTATGTCTTTTTCTCTCGCCGTCATCCCGCAGTTTACTAAATGCGTAATTACTTCCGCTAAAAGCAAGCGCATTCACTACTGCGCCGCCTATCATCATTACGAATGAAGCCATTTTTATAAATGTATTTTTTTAATTTTACATATTAATACTGTCAGGAATTATTCCTTGCTTAACTAGAAAATCTTTCGTTGCAAACGAAGCTGCAATAACAGCAATTAGCTTTGCTGAATCCTCAAAGCCTAGTTTGCCAAGATCTGCTGGTTTTATTTTAACAGGCTTTTACCAAGCATTGTGTATCCTACACTTAGGCCTCCAATAACAGCAGAATGGTATACAAGGTTGGTAACAGTTTTTTCGGTGCTCATTTTTAAAAAATAAAATAATTATAATTAATAAAAAACATGAACGGCGACGATCTGCTACAGCTACAGGGCAGCCTAAACCTTCCTGAACTTATGATTACAAATGATCAAGTTGATGACCAAGCTATTATGCCCAAAAAAGAAAGACTGTATTCTTTGGCAGCATGTGGAAAAACAAAACAGTTCCTCGGAAATGAATTCAGCATAGAACAGATTCAACAGATGGCGCCACAAGACATTGTAAAGTATCATAACAGGTATGAAGCGCAACTAGGATCAAGAATGGTAAAAAGTGTCGGGCAAACGGCTCTTAGTTTGTACACTAAACTAGTAAGTAAATTTGCGCCTATTGATTCTGAACAAGACTTTATGTATGATTTAACGCAGGATCCAGTTTTAACAAAGTCATTAGAGTCTCTAGGATGTGATCTGTATTACAGATTTGGAACATTATTGTCGCCGCTAATCGTGGGATTAATTACTTTTAATCATATAGATTTTGTTTCCCTTCAAAATGATCAAGCCAGAAAATCAGCAGAATCAGAAAACATTGAATCAGGTGGAGAAAGTGACCAGTAAAAAGCCTGGGGCATTGCAGCAGGAAAAAAATTAGCAGAGTGGAACAAACAAAATAAATTACAGTTTCAATCCCAGATTATTGCCGCTAATCATAGGATTAATTACTTTTAATCATATAGATTTTGTTTCTCTTAAAAATGACCGAGCCAGAAAATCAGCAGAATCCGGTGGAGAAAGTGGCCAGTAAAAAGCATCCTGGGCGTGTTGCAGCAGGAAAAAAGAGTAGCAGAGTGGAACAAACAAAAAAAATTACAGGTACAAGCACGGATTATAGCCCATAATGAAAAAGTGTTAGAGCCGCAGCCAGTTGTTTCAACGCCAGCTATAAAAACGCCAGAACAAGTTGATTCAAGGCCTACGCCGCCAAAGTCTTCATGGAATATTGTACTTAAAGCAATTGTCATTTTTGGCGGCATTGCTGCTGGGGTTGGTTATTACGGTTATAAAATATATAAACAACGACAGCGAAAACCGAAGCAGTCCAAACAATCTCTGCCACTAAATACAGAAGCCGAACACAAAAGCATGCCAAAACCGCCAACAACAAAAGATCATTTTGATCCATTTCAGATGCAATAACACTTTAAGAACTTAATAAATAATTATAAGTTGACTTGAATAAGAACTTGGTTGTACTTAGAGGATGACTTAGTTATAAACTTGGGATGACTTAAGTTAAGAACTTGAGGTGACTTGATCAAGAACTTATTAAGAACTTGAGGTGACTTGAGGATAACTTGAGTAAGAACTTAGAAGTGACTTGAGTAAGAACTTAGAAGTGACTTAAGTAAGAACTTAATTAAGAACTTGGGGTGACTTATGGCATGATCTGGATCACGCACACACCCGCACATACACACAGAAATCATTCACACAATAGACAGGATGGTGCGTGAGGGGGGCTTTTTGTGGTTTTGGTTTTACTTCGTTAATGTGCATGCCCAGTTGAATCAAGTCTATTGAGTATGCGCAGCAAGCGGGATTCTAATAAACAGCAGCGGGTAACGCGTTGGCTTGTGTTGAAGAAAAACGGGGATGCAGGATCGAGTTTCTAATTACCAAACAAGGCTTGCCAAACAGTGACGTTGTCCAACTGTTTATCCCGCCTCTGCCTAGGGCACTTGGCTTAATGCCCAAGTTGGTCCTTCAAGACCAGTTTTGGAGTGCAGCCAAGGCTGATTTTACCGCAGCCCTCTTGCTACTAAAATAAGGCGTTCACGGCATGAACGGCTATTTATAGCAAGGCGGATTTTACCGCAGCCCTCTTGCTACTAAAATAAGGCGTTCATGCCGTGAACGGCTATTTATAGCAAGGCGGATTTTACCGCAGCCCTCTTGCTACTAAAATAAGGCGTTCATGCCGTGAACGGCTATTTATAGTATCAGTCAGCAAGGCTAATTTTACCGCAGCCCTCTTGCTACTAAAATAAGGCGTTCATGCCGTGAACGGCTATTTATAGTATCAGTCAGCAAGGCTGACCATACTGGCAGATGTACTAAGGTCTGCCTAGCCCTATCTAGTTTGTTTGCCAAAACTCCCAAAAATCGCTATTCAGTTGCATAAGCCTAATGATACTTTGACGTTTGCTACACAGTTCATTTATGCTGATTCCTAGCTTGTGAAATTTAGGATAGTTATAAAAACACACAGAAAGTTGAATAAGTTTTCAGGCATACGAATCAGCCATGTTTACCTGCGTCTTAAGA
>CM031598.1:108231915-108266915 GCA_018398815.1 Conus ventricosus
ACCTACACGGCCTTTCAATTTCATTTCACTCATACGCCATTCAAACCTTGTTTCTTTTCCACGTTTTAAAATTTTGCACAAACATTGATTTCACTATTTGCTCAGTAATTCTTGTTTTTAACAATTAAAAAACCCAAAACCAACACTCTGCTAAAAAAAGTCACAGTGCATTTTTTAAGTGACCTCAACACCCCTAAAGCACGAAACACAATACATTTTGTTTAAACAAGCTCACTGTCAGGGGTGGCATGAAAAAATTGCATTCACACAACTTTTTTTCCCTGTTCAACATACTGAGATACTAATAGTAAAAAAAGTCAAAAGCTTTATTTGGTGCGGGAGGAAGGGGGGTGGGGGGGGGGGAATCAGGAGGTGGGGTCGGGGGGGGTGGGGGGGGGGGGATTTATGCATCTTCAACATATTACATATCAAGCTTTTTGTGCTTTCGATTTGCTGAGAAAAACCACTTTATTGCATAAAAATTTTCTCAAAAATAAAGGGATTATCAATTTTTTGAAGATTTTTGTTTTTCTGCCATTGGGTGTTTTTGATGTGACAGCCATTTTTAGAATTAAATTTCCAAAATTTATCCATCAAACTACCTGAAAAAAAAGCCATACAATGAAAGTTAAATTTAGCCAACACTTTCGATTTCTATCTGTAAATTTTTGTGTAATAAGGTCCAAACAGCGCTGTATTAAATTTTGCCCAAAAACGGTCTAAAAACATTTTTGCCGTTCATTTAAAAGGCAAAACTTCGCCCAAATCATAGAAAAAAATTCTTTTTGTTTTTTTTTTAAATTTTAAAAGATCTATCAAAAAATTTGTTTTTTTTATGCACCCCGCCAAAACACTTTTTTTTTAAATGGGCCCCGGGACATATCTCAACACGTTACTAAAATTTTGAGTAAACGTACTTTACTCAGCCATTTTCATAAATTAAATTGGATATTTCTTTGTTTCTCACGCTAATTTGTTATATTACTCTTTAATGACATGATGCAAGTAAACCCCCCCAAAATCGTGATCGAGCACACCTGATCTATTTGGGCAAACAAAAAGTTTTCCTTCCATTTCACCTTTTTTGTCACAGCCTCCATAATATATATAAAAAATTTATAATTTTGGTGGTGGGGGGGGGGGATATTTCTACCTTTTAAAATTTTATGATACGTGAATAAAACAAAGTAACTCCTTTGTCAGACAAAATATTGACTGTTTATTTAAAACCCTTCTTCACCTAAAAAATTTGTTGAAGGGGCATAATGAATTTTTGTTTTCTGGCGGGTTCTTCAAATGGGGCAGGTACTATAGACTGGATAGCAAAGGGACCCATTTTTTTTGTATTACTTCTCTTTCTTAACTTCTGATAAAAACAAGTATGTGGCAGAAGGGACTCCATCTCGCTGAGCAAGAATTGCTCCACAGCTCGTAAACAGATAAAAACATTCAGCATGATACATCAACACCAATCGCCTGCTACACAAAGGAAAGAAAGGCTCTGCTGTTCCTTTTCTAAAAACAACGACAGAATTGCATTGCAGTTGTACAAGGGATTCTGGGGCAGTTTAAAAGGGTACATCTTTCTTTCCATATTCAAACCAAGGGCCCATAAACTCATGCACAAAAGTTTGAGGTGAAAAGAAATTTCCTGTCACGTTCGAAACCGAAGCATTGCCGGGAACATAAGCTGCAGCAATTCCAACATAATGTTGAAGACGAACACCCCATTTTCGAACACCCAAATTTGGGGGGGGCGTTTTCGCTTTCTCCACTTCAATCTGCAAGGGGACCGAGTAAACACCTTTGGGCTCCATTTTTTTTGGAATGCCTTCGACTTCCCTATAAATCAAGCAAACCCCCGGGGGTTGCGACCTTGTCGTGCGGAGGGCTTGCGCGGTCCATGATCCCTTTAGCTTTGCTGGGGGGGGCTCAAACTGGCTATGGGCGGTTTTTTTCAAACTGCTTCTGGGCCTAAAGGGTAAAGATGCCGTCTGGCCTAAGCGAAACGGGAAAGGGAGTTGATCCCCCTGGAGGGCTTCCCATGTCAGATGGGCAAGGTGAGGATCCTGACTAAGAGTAACCCCCTTTTCTCCTTTTCTTGTTTTCTGCCTCCCTTTTTTTGGCCCTTTTTCTATCTTTGTTCCCCTTAAAGCTTCTTTTCCACACCCCTTTTTCTCTCTGTGGTCTCCTTAAGATCCCCGCTTTTGCCGGGGGTGCGACCTGTTCGGAGGGGAATGAGACCCCGGTGATTAAAGGGGGCCGGGCGCTCTAAACACCCACTTTGGCTCGACCTCCCCCTAGACGGATAACTTTGGCCCGGGTGTATAAACGGGGTCCCCCCTTTTTGGGCGGGGCAAGACAACATTCCCCCCGCTGGCCAAGTTAACCCCTGCAGTGCCACTCTCGTTTTTCCCCCGGGGGTTGAGCAGATCAGGGGGGGTGGGTTGGTGGCTTCTTTTGCCGTAGTCTCTCCCGAAGCCGAAGGGGTCAAGACATTGGTTTCTTGGGCCCCGGCCCCCTTTGTTGGGCCCAAGGGGTGGAAGGGGAATGAAACATAAATTTAACTCAATATGGCTTTTTCTAAAAAAAATTCCCCCCCAAAAAAAAAGAAGGCTGCATCCCCTATTTCAGGGGAAATTTTTAATCAAAAGCGATTCCATATGGAGGGGACGAAAGGACGGGTTCCCCCCCCCCCCCCCGGGGGGGGGGGGGGGGGGGGGGGGCCCCCCCCCCGGGGGCCCGGGGGGGCCCCCCCAACCCCCCACAAATTTTTAAACCCCCCCACAAAAAAAAAAAATTAAAAATGTTGAAAAAAAAAAAAAGGGATGGGGAAAGGGGGGCCCCCAAAGCATTGAATTGTCAAAAGGGTTTAATTTCGCCCGCCAGAATTAGCGGTGTTTCAGAGGGAAAAAAAAACAGCTGGGGCCAAAAGGTGGACGGGGTCGCAGGGTGACGAAAAGGGTTTCAGAAAGAGTGGCCACCCAAAATTTCGACCTTCTCCCCTGTGCGTCCGGGGACAAATAGAATCGAAGGTGGCACTTTTGCCTCCCCTTTGGGTCTTTTTGTGCCAAAGGGTTTGGCCCTGTAGGGCCGGTTTTGGAGGTTTGTTATTGCCTGCAAAGGAAACCCTGTGGGCCGGGGTTGAACCGGCACATTGGCCGCGGTTGGCACCATTCCCTCCTCTTCACAAACTGTCCCTTTGGAATTTAAGAATCTGCTATCAAATACAAAACGGAAAAGAAGATCTCCTTTTTTGAAGCCCGGAAACAGGTGGGTGGCATCAACCCCGACAGCTTCTTCCTATTCGCGTAAAGAAATTCCCACATCCCTACTCGGGCAGTCTGCGCCAGACTGATGAATTCATGTTTTTGAAAACATTGCAAGTAAGATCTGCAGTTCGGTGGACAGGTCCACCACCTTTTCAACCCAAAGTGACTGCCCCTGGGGGGAGGGAAAAAAACCGCCACCCCTCAGACGCCCCAGTCTACAGAAGAAAAAGAAAAAAAAAAAGAAACACCCCCAAGGTTTCTGGGGAGGGCCAGAGAAGCACTCTTCACCCCCCCTTAAAACATCCTTACCACCCTTGGGGGCCTGCGCTTGTTACGTGTTAAAAAACCAGCAATTCCCCTCAACTCCCCCTGTCCAGTGCCCGGCGGGCAAGGGAGTTCCACCCAGTGTGGGGGAGGTGGAGGGGAGGGAAAAAGCCTCCACCGTCCCCCAAACCAGAACCTCCTTCACCTGTTGGGAAGTCTGCCAGCAGGGCTAAAGACCAACCCAAAATCCATACAAACCTCAAAAAAATTACACCTTTTTCACCAAACTTGAAGAGGAGATGACCATCTCCCCTTTTCGCCCCGCACCATGGAAAAATACAATTTCCATTGGAATACCGTGGAAAAAAAATTCCAAATTTGAGGGCTGCAGCTTTTTTTCCCAACTAAAAACCTTCCGTCGGGCTCTTCAGGAAACTCAAATTTAAACCAAAACCTTTAAAAACCCTTTTTGGGTTTTTATTCTTTTAAATCCTCACAACCCTCCACGTTGGGACGTCGGCGGTTTGCCCCTTCTCAACACAAAACCTACTGTATATCCTTCGCTCTGCACCTCCCTTTAACTGTTCTGGAAAACACTCTCCAGAAGCTGTGACAATCTGTTCTCTTTATTTAACCTCCCTTCTGTCCCGTTTGTCTCGGGGCCTTGTCGTCTGATAGAAAACTTCCTCGACCTTTTTGTGTTGGGTACTTTTTCGGTCACAATCCTCTTTGGGTATGTCCGACGTCACCAAGGTCTGCTAATTTAGGGTGTCCTTTCGGATTTTTGGGTTTGTGTTTTCTGAACACGGACTGCAACTTACCTCCACTCTTCCACAGTTCACTTTCGTGTTAAGATTTTTCGGTTTTGACCCCTCGCGTCCTGGGCTATGATGGTCGTCCATGACGATCTGCACGGGAAATACCTTTTTTCCCGTCCTTTTACAAACCCTTTTTAACTGAACACGTCTCTGTCCTAACATCTAAAAAAATAAGAAAGCAAACGGGACTATTTGCAGCCACTATTTCAAAGAATTCCAGGACACTGACTTTTCTTCAGATCCGGACCCCGCAAATCACTGACAAACACTATGAACAAGTGGGAAAGTTTTTTATTTCCCTGCTTCCGAAAACTTCAAATGCCAAAAACCCCGGTTTGATTCAGACTGCCACAAATTCCAAAGTTCGAAAACGGGGCTCAGCGTCAGGGATACCAACGCCTTTGGTTTCCCCAAAGCCCGCCCACAAAAAACCCGTGCCAAACAAACACACTTTTAAAATCGTAAACTCGGCCGGAATTTCTGCTCCGGGGTGACATCAAAACTTCCAAAAAAAAGTGTGGGAAAATCATTTAAAAAATCAAAGGGAAGAAAAACCCTTCCCCCTGTGAAACCCTCTCAAGTTTTTTTGACTCTTTAAAAAACAACAAAAAAACATTGCAATTGCGCTTCAACCCTTTAAAAGAATTTCCTCTTCTAAAAAATCAGCCATTTTTTCAAAAAAAAAGCCCTAAAAGAAAAATCACCCTGCAACTTTTTTTCCCACAACATGGAAGGCTACAAACTTCCTTTTCCTTAAAAGAGCTGAAAAAGCCTTACTTTCTTTCAGCGTTCTTCCCATATGGATAAATTCATACAACTGTTTTAAACACTTTCCCCAAGAAGGCTAAATACGCACAGAACAACCATTTGGGCTACAGGGTTCTTCCACCCTCGGGGAAACCCTTATTATTCCCTCCCCAAACCTGAAAAGATCTTTCAATCCTCAAACACCGTCCCATGCTTTGACCAGCGTGTCTGCAAATTATGGAGAAAAGGTCAACGCTAGGCCATGTGGGAAAATCGAAACCGTGGCCTTTTGGCAAAAAACATGTGGTTTTCCCCAAAAATAGATACATTGACCTTTTATTCGTCGGAATCTACACTTCGGAAACGCCTTTCTGAACAAACAGCTGCAGTGGCAATTTTTTTCACTTTGGGGAAGGCCTACTACCCCCTGGAAGTCGGGGATACTTCTGATCCCACATCGGTTTTCGAGGGCAACTTCCGCTTTTTTTTCAAAATTTTTTGGGAGAACGAATTTTCAGGGCCGGGGGGCACCACTCCCTGTGCCACGGCAAGTTGGGTGTTCCACAGGGGGGCTACTGCTCCTCCCTCTTTAATTAAAATCAACAACATTGTTCAACATTCAGCGGGTTTTAGACTGCCATTGTTTTTTGGTGATTTTGCTGTCTACCAACTGGAACCTGTACCCGGGGTCCACGCAGGGTCCACTTTTCGTAGATAAAATCCCTCGGTGCAGATAAAACGGTTTTCACCTTTTCCCCAACAAAACGCAGTGTATTTACTTCCTAATTTCCCCAGTTTTTTCCAGATCCTGAACTTTATTAGGGAAATCCCCCTTCCCTTTTAAAAAGGGCCCCAATTTTTGGGGGTCATTTTTTTACCAAAAAATTAACTTTTTCAGCCATATTAAAAACCCAAAAAATGCTTGCCAAAAGCACTGAATAATCTGCGGCTAAGGGACCCGATGGGCTGAAAGAAAAATTGTTTCACCTCTACAGAGCCCCTGGGGCCTTCCAAATGGGCAAAGGTTTTTCTTCTACGGCTCCGCACGATCTTCTTACCCAAACTCTTTTGGGCCCACCCCATCAAGGCTTTGTCTCTGCCTAGCGTTCCGCACCCCCCCCTTTACAGCCTTACGCGAGGCGGGTAACCTACACTGTCCAACCCCAGCGAAAAGTCTTTGAATTATTACATCAGACTGTTCTCGGAACCAGAAAACCCGCCAGAGGTCTTGACCCCCCCCGTTCCAAATAATTTGAAAACAACCCTAAAAGTTTCCGCCTTTGGTCTCGTACAGCCCACGTGCGGGAAACAGTCAACCTGGTTTTAAACGATTTTCCAAGTTCCGGGTCAACCACCGTGGGCCTCTTCACACCAGAGATTTGTTTTTGATCTTTCAGCTTTCGCAAAAGCTACCAGCTCTCTGGCGTACAAAGGGTTTATGCTGACTCTGTTTGAAATTCCCACCGTCCAAAAATTTTTACTGACGGGCCAGTCTGAAGATGGGGTGCCCGTGCAGCCTATTGCCCTGGGGCTCCTTCTCAGATACTGTTGGGAAAAATTCATTCAAGCTTTCATTCTCGAAAATTCTGCTCTGGTTTTTGGGTTTGAAGATAATTTTCACTTCTTTAAAAGGGGCTTTCTGGGTTCTGTCGGGTCGCTGTCACTTTGGGACCATAGCTGGCCGCACCTTTACATCCAGAACTTTTACTTTTTTTTTAACTTTTTAGTAAGTTGAAGGTGGACGGTTATCAACATTACTCTTGCTTGGGTTCCTGGTCATGTTGGCATCGGCGGGGAACGAAATGGTTGATTGTTTAGCCAAGAACGCCACAAGAGAGAAACTGTCCAACACTTATATCCCTGCTCAGATGTAAAAACCCAAAATTAACGATTATGTGAGAGACCTCTGGCAGGAGGATTGGAACACACAGACGAATAACAAACTCTTTCAGATCCGTCCAAACCTTAAGGACTTCCTCCCATCTTACGTCGGGTGGTCGTAAAGAGGAAACGGTTCTGTGCCGGCTGCACACCGCCATTCGTATTTTACCCATTGTTACCTTTTAAAGAGTGAAGAAGCTCCGTGGTGCATTCCATGTCATGCGCCACTCACAGTGAAACACATTCTTTTAGAGTGTTGGGACTTGCACGATGTGAGACACAAACATTTTACAGCGGAGTCCATGAAGATCCTGTTCAGGGATGTCCCGCCTGACGTGATCCTTGAGTTTTTGAGAGAGATAACATTTTTCATCTGATTTAAGATTTTACGGCAGAAAGATTTTAAACAAAGTTTCTGGTGCGTTTGTCGACGATGTCATTTAACGAGATGTGTGAAAGGTTTTTTTTTTTTTTGTTTTTTGTTTTTTTTTAAATGACTGGTGAGTTGATTTTAACGTGGTGACAGCCCTGATGTGGCCCTTTGCAGTCGGCTGGGCTATAAGCAACATTATCTTATCTTATCCAGGAGCAAAGGCCTTGAAAAAGTTGCCATGACCAACAAGAACATTATCAATCTTGCGGCTTTAGACCCAGGCTTGCAAAGGTTCACACGGGACAGCACAGTCTTTTCTATCCCTGGCCAGAAAATTACCCAATGTCATTCCTGAAATGACCTTGGAAACTTGATGCGGAGCTCAAGCGTTATGGATCTGACACACAAGTCAGCAGTTTCCTTCTGATGAAACTGATCCTGCTTTCCGACTAGACACAGACTGGTGGGTGCCAATAATGAAACTGAAAGAAATGAGGAGCAGCGCTATCAACCTTGTCTCTGTTGGTGAAAGCTTTGTTAACAGTTTTCAGCGGGCCGCTTGTAGAAGGCAGCTTCAATATCATGGGGATATTGTCGAGGAGGATCGCACCGTATTTCCCTTGAAAACTATGAGGCCACGCAGTAATCAAACAAAGGCTTAAGGCAACCCAGAAAACTGCTGTGACCATGACTGTGACTGAGGACATGAAAAGGCGTGTCATGAAAGCAGAGCATGCTATCATTCTTCCTTGAACAAGGCAAAAACCCAGGGTGGGGGACAATTGTGACTGGGACAAAATCAGCAGCAGCAGCCAGCAAACAGTCATCTACATCTGCAACAAAAGCACAAGCCTTCAACCAGCAAGCGGTCATCTGCAACAAAAGCACAGCCTTCAACCAGCAAGCAGTCATCTGCAACAAAACCACTGCCTTCAACCAGAAAGCAGTCATCTGCAACAAAACCACAGCCTTCAACCAGCAAGCAGTCATCTGCAATAAAACCACAGCCTTCAACCAGCAAGCAGTCATCTGCAACAAAACCACAGCCTTCAACCAGCAAGCAATCATCTGCAATAAAACCACAGCCTTCAACCAGCAAGCAGTCATCTGCAACAAAACCACAGCCTTCAACAGCAAGCAGTCATCTGCAACAAAACCACAGCCTTCAACCAGCAAGCAATCATCTGCAACAAAAGCACAGCCTTCACCAGCAAGCAGTCATCTGCAACAAAACCACAGCCTTCAACCAGCAAGCAGTCATCTCAACAAAACACAGCCTTCAACCAGCAAGCAGTCATCTACAACAAGACACAGGCTTCAACCAGCAAGCTGTCATCTGCATCACACACACAGCCTTCAACCAGCAAGCAGTCATCTGCTTCTGCACAAATACAACTCGGAAAGAATACTTTGAAAGTCTCAGGAAGAATCTTAAGCATGCTGGTGATTCATTTGAAACATTTCATAATGTAGCGAAAGAGGCAGAACAAGTTTTTCTAACAACAGGCCAGTGAGATGTATGCAGTGTTTGACTTTTTATCATACCAGGCAGACATCCATGCAGCAGGACTCTATCCTAAAGATGGACCTAATTGGTTCCAATAAGGATTTATGGGATGGGAACTGTTTGCCAAGATGCGCCTCATTTCTTGCTTTTGGAAATGAAACCAAACATCCTGAAATGCGTGTTCGAATTGCAGTAGAATTAGCCGCAAATGAGGAGTTCTACTTGTCAGATGCCCAGTTGAAAAAGGGGTGCTCTTCAGCACAACCGCCTGATGTGTCTCTTTGCAAGCAATATGCCTCATTTTCCCCACACTTTGGTAGTGAAACACTGATCTCTGACAGCATTGGACACATCTTTCGAAAGGAGGTGCTAAACACCATTGTGCAGGTACATACATGGGTGCCTGGCACATGCATGCTGTTGCTAGTGTTCTCGGCAGCACCATCCACTCTGTGTACCCTGAGTTTGGAGGACATACTGTTAGAAATTTCCTTCATCGCCTAGTCTGTCCCAGAGCAACTTGCCCAATTTCAACTACATGTACTGCATTCCCAGGCATCATGTGGAGCCGTATATCTGGGAAAGACCTTCGCGAGTGTGAATGGCATCCCAACCATTTTGTTGTGGTGCCTTCCAAGATACTGAGAGAAAATCTGAAAATCCCAGCAAAAGAAAAAGCAAGTTCTCAGGACATAAGAGGTTTTTTCACAAAAAAAGGCAAAAGAGTGATGTTTTAAAAATTAGCTGTTAAACTAAAATATAGACCAGTAAGAGACTGTCATTTCAATATTTTTGCTTTTTATTTTTGTACTGCCCTCATATAACATGGACATAATCAGCAAAACAGACAGTGTATTGGCTGATGACGGAGATGCTCAATGCTTTGTCAAGTTTTTGGGTCTAACAAGATGTGAGGCCTGAAGACAGAAATTGAGGTATGAAAAAACTTTTTTTTAAAGGTGATAGGTGAAAATGGAGATAGTGGACAGAAAGAGACAAAGACATGTGTGACCATATTCACAAAAGGTGTGCAGGGTGACTGCAGTGAACTTTGTGTATAGAACAGTGACAGATGTTGTAAACAATGACGGGGGCATCGCTGGCATTCTGGTCTGGCAAATTTTCTAACACGCCTTCATTTCTCATCTGGTGAGGAGACATATGTTTTTGTGTGTTTATGAGTACACGTGTATATGCGTTTGTAATTGAAAATGGTCATTGTCTTTTCTTCTTCTTTTTTTAAGCTAAGACAGGCTTTTTTTTTTACATTAAAAAATATCTAAACACTATGTTAGCTATATTCACTTTTATTGGGCAGTATGTGTCATTTTCAGTTTCAGGCCTGGTGAAATTGGGGTTGTTACTTCAGGCCTTAGCACTTTCTTTCTGTAGCACCCCTGCGTTTACAAGATAAGATAATGTTGCTTATAGCCCAGCCGACCGCAAAGGGCCACATCAGGGCTGTCCACGTTTACAAAAGTGAAAAAATTTACTATCCATTGTGCGTGCAATTTTCCACGTTTACAAAAGTGAAATTGCACGCACAATGGATAGTAATATTATCGTTTTCTGTACATGGCGCGGAGTTTGAATGAGTAAAGAAAAGTGTTTTTGTCATCCATTAGATTTTTCACGGCAAACTTTTTTTTCGCAAGTGAATGCCATACTGAAGAACACAACATACAGGCCTGTTTTCAACAAATCATTGCCAGTCTCTGAAGTAACACTACATACAGGCCTGTTTTCAACAAATCATTGCCAATCTCTGAAGTAACACTACATACAGGCCTGTTTTCAACAAATCATTGTCAGTCTCTGAAGTAACACTACATACAGGCCTGTTTTCAACAAATCATTGCCAATCTCTGATGTAACACTACATACAGGCCTGTTTTCAACAAATCATTGCCAGTCTCTGAAGTAACACTACATACAGGCCTGTTTTCAACAAATCATTGCCAATCTCTGAAGTAAACACTACATACAGCCTGTTTTCAACAAATCATTGCCAGATACTGAAGTAACACTACATACAGGCCTGTTTTCAACAAATCATTGCCAGATACTGAAGTAACACTACATACAGGCCTGTTTTCAACAAATCATTGCCGTCTCTGAAGTAACACTACATACAGCCCTGTTTTCAACAAATCATTGCCAGTCTCTGAAGTAACACTACATACAGCCCTGTTTTCAACAAATCATTGCCAGTCTCTGAAGTAACACTACATACAGGCCTGTTTTCAACAAATCATTGCCAAATCTCTGAAGTAACACTACATACAGGCCTGTTTTCAACAAATCATTGCCAGTCTCTGAAGTAACACTACATACAGGCCTGTTTTCAACAAATCATTGCCAGTCTCTGAAGTAACACTACATACAGCCTGTTTCAACAATCATTGCCAGTCCTGAAGTAACACTACATACAGGCCTGTTTTCAACAAATCATTGCCAATCTCTGAAGTAACACTACATACAGCTGTTTCAACAATCATTGCAGATATGAGTACACTACATACAGGCCTGTTTTCAACAAATCATTGCCAGTCTCTGAAGTAAACTACATACAGCCTGTTTTCAACAAATCATTGCCAGTCTCTGAAAGTAACACTACATACAGCCCTGTTTTCAACAAATCATTGCCAGTCTCTGAAGTAACACTACATACAGGCCTGTTTTCAACAATCATTGCCAATCTCTGAAGTAACACTACATACAGGCCTGTTTTCAACAAATCATTGCCAGTTCTGAAGTAGACCTTCAAGTTGGTTCATTTTGTGTGTGTGTGTGTGTGTGTGTGGTGTATGATCTTGCTCTCGTCAGACAGGCAAACAAACAGACCTAGAGAATGCAGATAAAAACATAACATCATTGACCACGGTGTGTTAAAGAGTCGAGTCCATTCCTGTCATTTACCACGGTGTTAAAGAGTCGAGTCCATTCCTGTCACTGACCACGGTGTTAAAGAGTCGAGTCCATTCCTGTCACTGACCACGGTGTTAAACTGTCGAGTACCATTCCTGTCACTGACCACGGTGTTAAAGAGTCGATCCATTCCTGTCACTGACCATCGGTGTGTTAAAGAGTCGAGTCCATTCCTGTCATTGACCACGGTGTTAAAGAGTCGAGTCCATTCCTGTCATTGACCACGGTGTTAAAGAGTCGAGTCCATTCTGTCACTGACCACGGTGTATAAAGAGTCGAGTCCATTCCTGTCATTGACCACGGTGTTAAAGAGTCGAGTCCATTCCTGTCATTGACCACGGTGTTTAAACTGTCGAGTCCATTCCTGTCACTGACCACGGTGTTAAAGAGTCGAGTCCATTGCCTGTCATTGACCACGGTATTAAAGAGTCGAGTCCATTCCTGTCATTGACACGGTATTAAAGAGTCGAGTCCATTCCTTTAAGTAAGTAAGACTGTTTATAGAGAATTCAGTTTTGCATTTGTGACAAGGAGTTTACTTTTTCATCTTTGTCTGTTGGTTTTGTCTGTATATTGGCAAGACAACACAAAACCTTCCAGATCAGTTTTCACTGACGAAATCAGTTTAAATGAAAGATGGTAGATAGATAGAATGCTGGCCCAGTGACAAACTCATTAAATTTTGGTTTGGATTCGAAGAGCAGTCCTGGATCAGTTGGGCAAGATTGTGCAAATATTACAAAAATGAAGTTTGTTCTTTGATGATGGTGGACATAAGACAAATTGTTCCCCTTGGCGATAGCTGACTTTTTTTTTATGCTTCTTACTAAAAACATTAAAAACTTCTTGTTATATACCTACAGAAGAGATAAAGCATGAACGTTTCATTCAGTATGCTTCTACATATACTGAGAGGCAAAGAAAACGCAATTCCATTGTCAACTGACAATTTGAAATGAAACAAACACACATCAAAGCAAATACGTGTGACAAAAGTGCGACCACTGTACATTAGTTTGCCCATAACAGGTGCACATTCGCCTGAAGTGAAGCCCATTTAGGCGCGACAGAAGGAATACACTGTCAATATCTGGTGTGTCCCCCTTGAGCACGAACACAAGCTTGCAAACGTCGGGGCATTGAAGCGCACAAACGACGGATGATACGGATCGGTATCACGTTCCAGTGATGCTGCAATGCTTGGGTGAGCTCAGCAACGGTAGTTGGGGGATTCTGCTGACCTTGCACACGTCGTCCAAGTTTGTCCCACAAATGTTCAATGGGATTCATGTCTGGGGACACGGAGGGCCACTGCGTGACATCCACATTGCTGTCCCGAAGGAAATTTCGTGTGAGAACGGCTGTGTGGGGTCGAGCATTGTCCTGCTGAAACACTAGTCTGTTGCCACCATGCTGTCTCCAGAGAGGAAGAAGAACTGGCTCAAGAACAGTGTCAATATAACGCCTTGCCGTCAAGTTGCCTGGCACAAACACAAGCTCCGATCAAAATTGAGCATTTATGGCACCCAGACCATTACCCCTCCACCCCCATAACGATCTCGCTCAATGACACAGGGTTGTGCAAAACGTTCACCCTGATGTCGATACACACGATCACGGCCATCCGGGAAAGAGACATTGAACCGGGATTCATCCGAAAAAACAACATTCCCCCAAACCCTGTTCCCCAGAAAGCCACCTGCGGCAGCCCATCGCTGGCGTGCTAGTCGATGGCGATGGGTTAAGATCTGACCTTGGTATGGTCGACGTGCCCGTAGTCCTGCTGCTGCCAGACGCCGACGCACAGTACGGCTGCTGATTGGTCTTTCTCTAGTCCCAATAGTGTTGCGGGCTGTTTGTGCAGCTGGCTGGAAACGATTCCGGAGGTGCTGCGTGACAATGTAGCGGTCCTGTCGTGCCGTCGTCACACGTTGGACACCAGGGCGTGGACGGTCGTTTACACTTCCAGTGTTTTGGTGCCGAGTCGCAAGACGGGTTATGGTTGATGGGTGTACATTGAAATGTTGTGCGGCCCTGATGTGAGCAGTGCCTGCCCTCAGCATGCCAATGGCTTGATTTCTCTGGTCTGTAGTTAACCGCGGCATGGTGCGTACGAGTGTCAGTAAAACGCCAATGTGTGTTTTTATAGGGGACAGTCATGGGCTGTTTGCATGCAATCACAGTATGCCTGTGTTGCACGTGTTTTGCAGTTATCAGTAAAAGATGTGTTGGAGTGGTTTACTCATGACGTCATGAACCCAACTGTGCCTGTCAATACAGATCGTCGCAATACAACATACGCGTGCTAGGTTGCATGCTTCGTGCATAATTCACATTATTTTGGCTGAGGTGACATTTTTCGGGGACGAAATGGGGATTGCGTTTTCATTGCCTCTCAGTATATTTTGTTTGTTAAGCTAACACCAAAAAAGCTATTGAAAAGTAAAAAGAAAAAAAACAACATGCCCAACACGAAAGAAAACATCCAACATTCTTTGTTCTAAACTCTTTGCCTGAAAATACCATCTCTGTTATAAAAGGCAATATCATTATCCATTAGCTAGCACCTTAAACTTAACTGTGAAACATTACTGCATCCATTTATGAGAAGGAGAAAAAAAGAAGATGAAAATTGTTTTTAGACCGCGATCATCAAGACATGGCATGTCTGACAGAAAGAGCTGCTAGGCCATCACCTGCACAAGGCACGTTACGAAAAAGTTACAGGAACTTGGACAGGCGGGATGTGGCTCAGGGAGAGACCTTTTGAATTTTGATACAGGTCCTAATACAGGTCCTTGGTGAGGATCCGGATCAGATAGCAGATCCAAGATTCGTTCAACGTTGGTATATGTCATGTGCTCTCCGGAAAGTCTTTGTAGAGTTGCATTTTATTAATCTCCATGTGTCAGGACCTCTACAGTTGAAAACACAGTCTATAACCCTTTGCCTGAGGATTGAGTTTCCCATCTGTATGCTCACAAAAATGTCAACTTCTTAAAAAATTCACGTATGTTGTTTCTTTGCTCATAATTTTCAGTCTGTTTCAGCAAGACCCATATGAGCATATGTTATCAACAGTAAATATAAACAAGTTGTTGAAACTTCTCATCAACTGTGTTAGTTTGCAAAAGATGCTCCTTCCCTACATCTGAATTATATAGATGTACCAATTTAAGGTCGTTTGCATCCACCCCTTTCAGCTGGATGTCACCAGCTGTCTTGATCATGCAGTTCCTGCAAAATGTGCATAGCTTCATCAAGCCTGAAAGGGCATCGAGTAGGAATGTGATTCAACATAGGAGCTTATTTTGGACCTGGATGCGTAGCTCGATTGAAAAAGCAGTGTCAAATCTGACATTTCATGCTCACTAGGCAAAAGTTGAGGTTTGTCATATTCAAACGAAAGACAGCTTCAAGTGAAAGCTACTCTAGCTACAAATCACCTGTACTTATGTGGGACAAAGGAGACGGTAGGTTTGTTCAGCACGTACAGTGTGTGTTGGCCGGAGCTGAGTGCACACACATTGTTCAGTTACGTCGCCGGCTGAAGGTGAAGGAATCCAGGTGGGCATTTGAGAGAGGTTCCTCTGCCATCTGTTCCAGGAGGAGCAGGAGAGGCAAGCTGTGGAGCTGAAGCAGAAGGAGGAGAAGAAGCTGTCCGGCTGGGGCTTGAGTGGCTTCATCAGGCGACGGTGATGGTCCTGCTGCTGCTGCCACTGCTGAGGTCGTACGCATGTTGGCCTGCAGCTTAGCTGTGGATTTAGTTTCACTTTAGCAAGATGGGGGTCAGGAACACGTCAGAGGTTTCTGGGCGGGTGGGGTGTGTGTGTGTGTAGTGTGGTGTGTGTGTGTGTGTAGTGTGGTGTGTGTGTGTGTGTGTAGTGTGGTGTGTGTGTGTGTGTGCGTGGATGTGTATGCACACATAAGTTTGCCTGGTTTGAAATATGTTCTGTTCATCAGCTTTTTCACTGCTCTGTAGGTTTTTCTTCTTTTTTTAATTTTCTAATTTTCACAGGTTTGAATATAACGTCACTTGGAACAGTTTGAAAATATTGGTACATTTTCTGATTTAATTGATTATAATCTGTTCCAAGATAGTCTAAATTCAATTATATGAAAGACTGTGTGGCTTTGTAAAGATATAATATTATTTTTGTGTGAAGTTGCAATGGGTTTTTTTCCCCATAAATGTGTTGACTGAATGCTTGATGTGTTTTGAAAGCCGTGAATGGAAAAAAATATCATCCAGGCACAGCCTCTGTATGGCATATTGTGAAAGTTTGGGATGGAAAGGATTAAGCAGAGAATCTTTGCTTTAAAAAACAAAGATTGAGTTGATAATCTTGTCTATGTGATGAGAATCAAATATTTCTTGTTTTGAATACACATTTATTGTCGTTGTTGTTGTTTATGTGTTGCAACATGTTGTTATTAAGTGCTGTGTTAGTAAATAGTACCAAGATCTTTTTTTTTTCTAAGTGTATTTGTTTGGAGAGCAAAACATTCAACATTGTTATTACTGCTGTGAAATATGTTAAGAAATACAGAAAACTCGGTCTTTGGCAGTGTGTTAGTGTGTGTGTGTGTGTGTGTGTGTGTGTGTGTGTGTGTGTGTGTGTGTGTGTGTGTGTGTGTGTGTTGCGCGCGTGTGTGTGTGCGCGCGCGTGTGTGTGTGTAAGAGAGTGAGAGAAAGAAACTCTGCTCACTTTGATGAAGTATGTGTTGTACACTCAGAGTATGCTCATAATACTGGCATGCATGGATGCACTTGTTGAAGATCATCATAAACCATCATTCCTGGAATAAGTGATTGTTAGTCATGAAAACTACTAACAACAATGTAGTGATTACATTGTGGAGCCTGTATTTTCACAGTGAATCTTTACTTCAAGCATGAAACGTTAAGCTTCCATGACTAAAATCTTAAATAAATGTTAGCGAACCTCCAAGAGAAAGGTGGACAAACGAGTCACAAGACAAAACACAAATCGTATTTAAGATGTGTTTTGTTTTCTGCCTGCAGTTGTCTCACTTTGCAACTAGAACTTCCATGACTGTATAAATCAACCAGGGATAACAGTGGAGCATACCTTTTGATGTATTTTCTAGCCTTGCACTCACGTTGATACATTGAAATCAAAGTGCACACTCCCTCCTCCCCATTCTCCAATAGGATGTGTTGTAATTCCCATCAGATGTATTTTGACGAACTGTGCAACAAGGCACAAAAATGCTCGGAATCAGGAATGTTGCTTCAATGAGCCCTTCGCAAAATGCCAAAAATGTCACCAGAATTTTTGGCTAAAGGACCAAATTTGGACAGAATCGGTATTCTTTGGATGATTGTTGATAGAGTCACAACTTGCATTCAGAACCCCCAACTCGATCACTTCTCTTTTTTTTTCGGTAAGAACAGTTCTTTTGGAAAAGGAATGAGAAGTGATCTATTCCAAGGTCTAAATGTTATGATGTGAAAATGCCCACTGCTATGGTTTTGGGCAAAATGTCTGTCATAAAGAAGGTCCACCAGCATCCCTGAGAAGTGATGATTAGTTTTCCAAGGGCTGTCCACACTGCATCATACGCTGCCAATGATGTGTTGCAACGGTTTTGTATAGCGCTTTTCTTTATGTTTGTATGCCTTATAAATCTTTCATAGTCGATCGTATGGGTCATAAAGGTTTTGTAGTTGTACGCTATTTCAAAGACAATTCTGATTTCTGAATATGAAAATTGGTGTGTATTAGCATTGGGAAATTTAGTAATAAAACAAATTGAAAAATACTAGTGTTTAAATCCTTTTTCTCTCTCTTTCTTCCCCTATCTCTTTTTCTCTCTCTGTCTCTCTGTTTCCCCCCTCTGTCTGCTATCTCTTTCTCTGTATATATAAGGTTTGTATCTTTATCTGCTTGTCTCTCTGTGTGTCTCACCTCTCCCCCCTTCTTCCGTCTGGCTGTCTCTCTGTCTAAGATTAAATAAACATACAGATATTTATTTCTTTTATTTTACCTATCTGAATTAGTAAACTTCTCTCTGCTTTGATGTCTCTCTGTCTAAGATTACTATAACATACAGATATTTATTTCTTTTATTTTACCTATCCTGAATTAGTAAACTTCTCTCTGCTTTGATGTCTCTCTGTCTAAGATTTACTATAACATACAGATATTTATTTCTTTTATTTTACCTATCCTGAATAGTAAACTTCTCTCTGCTTTGATGTCTCTCTGTCTAAGATTACTATAACATACAGATATTTATTTCTTTTATTTACCTATCCTGAATTAGTAAACTTCTCTCTGCTTTGATGTTGTTTTTCATGTTATTGTCTGGCCCTCCCTTTTGTCAGAAGACCTTTTGTCAGAAGACCTTTTGTCAGAAGACCTTTTTGTCCAGAAGACCTTTTGGCCAAGACAGTTTAGTTTCAAACTCTCTGTCTGTCCGTCTTCTGTCTTCTTCTCTGTCTCTCTTGTTAGACTCAAGTGCCTTATGTGGTCTTTTTGCTAATTACACTTCCATCCTGATCCACCCAAGCACAGTGGTTTAACAGTGCAAAACTCTTACAGGTGGGTTTTCAACTATGTTTCTGCCTTATTCCACTAATTCTGTGATACTTCATCCTATGAAGACAAAAAGCACGACCAATAATTTACACAAAATCACCACCACCAAAACGAAGGTTTTACTCTCAGTCGACAGGAGACACCACTGTGGAGCAAACCCATATCACTGTGTCCTTGGAGTGATAGTGAAAAGGAACAGCAGTGGTATGTCGAGTCTCACAGGGAAACATTTGTTAGCAAACTGCATGCAGTATCTTCCTGTTGACTGAGCCAGACATAGACACACAGACGCTTAAGAAATGTTTGTCAAGCTTGTTTGTCTCGCTCGCATCAACTTTGCATCTGCAGTTTGGGGTTGTGCTGCAAACCATCATTATAGGAAACTATTAGACGAACATTAATTTTCTTCTTTGCTTGCTGTCTTTATCTCCCATGCCACTGTTAGTGGCATTACATCCACGCCGCTCTTTCCAGCATAGCCGTGCATAGCTACACCCTGGCTTGTCCTGCTGCAACCCTTGTAATCGCAATCCACAGCAAGCAGTTGTTTTCAAGTCGTCGCTGGTACCAGAGGGATACTGTACTGTGGCCAAGTCACTTCTGTTGTGTTCAGGGGTGTCTGTTCTGATCTGACATGTGTAAAAAAAAAAAAAACATATACTAAACCCCATTCTGATGACAACCATTGCTTAGCCGCAGAGCTAGAGTTTGTGAGCGCTGTAATCGGAACTGAAGTCACAGTGACAGCACGGCATGAAGGGCCACAGAATATGATGCTTTTTTTATGATGGACATTGAGGATGATGGAGATGACACTATGGTGTTCCATTCTTCTGGTCAAAGACAGTATGACAGGGTTGTGCTCGATACTTGCTTATAATCTGTCCCTGCGCCAAACAGGCCTGTGAGATACAGACACCTGCAGTGTTGGTCAGGAAATTTGAGCTACACTGTTGGAAACGAATCCATCATGTGAATGAAACGCAGCTGTGTAATTCCAGTCTTCTCATCTGAGCATACAACAAATTTATATCTGGGTTGGAGCCAGCTGGACCGAAAACCCAACAGATAACTAACACTAGTGGAACCGAACTCACAATCTCCCAGTCCGCAATCTGTGATGCTACCCACTGTTCCACCACCGCTGGTGCAGAAGAGCAGTTCAAATGTACCAGATTTCGCTGTACCAGTCTCGGACTAGCAAGCTAAGTGAAACATATTACCACTGCAGACACAACCTGTCCTCAATAAAGCTTTACTCGTGTACAAAGTTCACAATAATCTGGTCCCATATTACTTCAAAGATTTATGTAGTCAGACCTCGTGTCACCGTGGTTCCAACAAGTTTTTTCTAGGAAGGAATCGGGACAGACAAGTTCTAAATCAGATTTGTTTTTGCAGGGAACTCTTCCCCATGCATAAAATTGTACCCTTCATAGTTCACTTATAAACATCTGTCAGAGTCTTTATTTAGCATAGACTTAACAGTTTCAACACAAGTGGCTGCTGAGGCTACAATGCTGTATGGTACTCTTTTGAACGGTTCAGCAGCGATAGGTATGGTCGGGATAACTGCTTCAGTACTGAAAATGAAACGCATTATCGTATTTCAATGTTAGGGAATCTGTTTCCATCTTCAGAGAATAGATGGCATGTGGGGGGCTGGAATAGCTCAGTTGGTAAGTGCCGGACTCGTGATCCTGGGGTTGCGGTTCGAATTTCGGTATAGGGGATTTTTCCCTCGAAGTTTACATCGGTTCTGACTCCATTTCCCCCCATACAGTCCTTCGAATGAGACTATAAACCGAGGTTCCGTGTGTGAACGCGCGCACAACATCTTGCACACGCGTAAAAATCCCATCACCAACTTTCGGAAGAGAAGGCCAGTTTGGCCGTTGGTATGGATGACACGTTACACATAGCATGCACCTTTCCCGAAGATGAAGTATGCTGCATTAATTAATGGCGGGATGAAAAACGGTCATACACACAAAACTCCACTGCCTGTCTATACAGTGTCCGCAGGAGTATCAGCCTGCGTACGCTGAAAGAAAGAAAGAATGATGGCTTGTACGTCTTGCTACAACGCAAAGATAGCACCATCTTCATTCGACAATGTATGGCTGTCACATCACACAGTTAATTGTGGCATTCAGTTAAGATCTGGGAGGATGCATTCTCTTTGATACGGTATCATCATCATCATCATCCATTAAGTGTCCACAATCATCAGGTTGATTATTCTGACACTTTGGGGGTTGTGACGACACAAAAAAAGAAAAGAAAAAAGTTTAGTTTATTGGATGAGGCTGCGAGCTCTTGCCTTGAAAAGGTCAAGAGTAACCGATGTTACTGCAGCCTTTGTCAGTTCATCGTTCATTTCCCTGATTGTACGTGGCAGGAACGAGTTCAGTCTATAGTCTCTCAAGCACTGGATGCGGTTCAACTGGAGAGAGTGCAGTCTTCTTCTGCGTGAGGTTGCCGTTCTTAGTTTATCCTTTCCATCTGCATGTGCCTTTCCAAACTCCACATGTACTTGGCCGTGAATAATCTTATACATCATGGTAAGCCGTGCGATTTTCCTCCGGCTCTCCAGACGTGCCCATTCCATGTCAGTTACCATTTGCTGAACACTTGCTTGTCGATGATATTTGTTATTGACAAAGCGCGCTGCTCTCCTTTGTACCGCCTCAATGTCTGTGACATGGTCATTTATGTATGGGTCCCACACTGTACTCGCATACTCCAAAACTGGGCGTACCAAGGCTTTATATGCTGTTTCCTTGATGGTTTCGAGCGCTGATCTTTAAGTTGCGTCTTAGGAAACCCAAGGTTTGATTTGCCTTCTTGATGATGTTTTTGATGTGTTGGTCCCACTTTAGGTCTTCAGCAATGGAGACCCCTAGGTACTTTGATGATTCTACATTTGACAGGATTTGGTTATGTAGATGGTAGTTTGGGACGCTGAGTTTGTCTTTTCGCTTGGAGCTAATGACTGGCAAGGTGTACATTTGCCAGGATGGAAAGTCATGTCCCAGCTCCTTTCCCATGTCTCAAGCTTTTGTAAGTCCTGCTGTAGTTCTTCCTGATCCTGGCTTGACTTATTAGCCTATAGACAGCTGTGTCATCCGCGAAGAGACGTGTCTGTGAAGTGAGGTTTTCGGGCTGATCATTTATGTAGACTAAGAAGAGACTCGGTCCTAGAACGGAGCCCTGAGGTACACCAGACTTAACACTGACAAAGTCCGATCTGGCTCCATCAACCACAACTGCCTGTCTACGGTTTTGCAGGAATTCACCAATCCATCTGTTGATAAGGCCTCGGACCCCATACTGATGTAGTTTATGGAGGAGGAGTGAGTGGTTAACCTTATCAAAGGCCTTCGCAAAATCCATGATGACGATATCTGTTTGGCCACATTTTTCCATTGTCTCTGAAAGTTCTTCCACCAGTTCTATTAGCTGAGTCTCGCAGGATCTTCCTCTGCGGAATCCGTGCCTCTAACGTCTGGAGAAGAAAGGAAATTCCCTACCAACGCCCAAAATTGCAGCGCTGTGTTCCAGAACGTTAGCATCGTGCCGGAAGTTGTTGTGGCTTAGCGTGTTTGGTTTTCTTTTATTAACACGGTTTGTCCCCCTTTTTTTCCGCTCTTCAGCGGCACAAGACAGTAAAGATGACATGAATACCGAAGGAACAAACGTAAAGGTTTATCTTTCTCTGATCTTTTGTCTCGAGTCTGTTGCCATGAACTCTCGCTCAACTCCCCCCTCCTCCTCCCCCCCCCCCCCCCCCCCCCCCCCCACACACACACACACACACACACGCGTCGCTGCTCTACCTCCCCTTCCTCCCTCTTCGCTTATTCCCTCCCATTTTTTTCCCGGCAGAAACGTTATTGGAATGGTGGGGGATGGTAATATTTCTGCAGTGTTGTGTGTGTGCGTGTGTGTGTGTGTGTAGTGGTGGTGGTGGTGGTTGAGGTGTGTGTGAGTGTGCGTGCGCACGCGTGAGTGCACGCGCGTGCGTGCGCTCGTGCGCATCTCTCTCTTTCTCTCTCTCTCTCTCTCTCTTATTCTCTGTGTGTGTGTGAGTAAGAGAGAAAGAGAGAGAGAGGGATTCCAACCTTGTTCGTGTGCCATGCGCGCAATCCTTGCCATCTCATATCTCTGCAGGTATTATCAGAGAGAAAGCAGAACAAATCGGGCCAATGAAGTAAAAGACCAATTCACTGAGTTCCAGTACAATATTTATGTTAGGAACACAGAGCTGCGACTATTCGGGGCATTTGCGGAGCATTCCTTTGCGGGTAATGACGTCAGAGGCAGAGGTAGTTGAATGTTATCAGAGAGAATGAATGCGTTCTCTTTGATCACGTGCGAATTCCACTGTGTTTTGTGTGATGTGATGGCCGCACATTTTCAGCTGTAAACGATGTGACTTGAGTTCTTTTGGTCGAGACGATCATGTTCCGCCGCCAGTGAACTCACAACTAAGCTTCTGTTGTTGGAATTGTTTTAATCATGAACTCTGCCGCCATCCACTCTCCCCCCCCCCCCCCCCCCGCCCCCTGCTCCCCTCTTCCTTTCCTCTCAAGCCATGCCATACATCCCCCCCCCCCCCCCCCCCCCCCCCCCCCCCCCCGTTCATTTCCCCGAGGAGTTGGAACAGAAAAACACAGAGCGATGTGGAGCAAGGTTGACTGGAGGTACAGGAGATTTGCGCGCGCGCGCGCGCGTGTGTGTGTACGCGCGTGAGTGCGTGCGTGCGTGCGTGCGCGCATGTGTGTGTGTGTGCGTGCCTATCTGTGTGTTGTGTGTGTGTGTGTGTGTGTGTGAGAGAGAGAGAGTTGTTAGATGCCTGTCAATATAGGTCCGTAATCTATAAACCCCACCTGAATGAAAAGTTCAAAACTCAAGAGAAAACCGACCACAGAATAGCATCAAAACGTTCCTCTCTTCTTCATTCTCCATGTCTTCTTCCTCATCTTGTTGAATGTGTGGAGCTAACGAGGATGTGACCTGGGAGCTAAGGGAGCTAATGTGATGAGGGTTCGTGGTGAGGTAATTAATGCATGCATAAACCCCATGAAAGACAGCTTCCCTCCATAGATTTCACAGGGGCGGTTGGGGGGGGGGGGGGGGGGGGGGGGAGTATATAAGGTCGACCAGTAACGGCTTGAATTTTTGTATGATTCTACTTTTGGGGGATCGCCAGCGCGAAGAATGAAAACCACAGAGAGTATGAGCAAGATAACCTTTTAATGGTTTTCTACAATAAAAAAGGGTGGAGAGGTATGTGTGAGGGGAGAGGAGGGGTGGGTGTGAGGAAGGAGGGTGGAAGTGGGCGGGGGGGGTGGGGGGGGGGGAGGGGAACACCCTATGAAGAACTCGAACCTTTGCTCCGCGTGGGCTCTGCCCATTTTCTTCTGTGCCAAGACAGAGGGGGAAGGGGGGAGAGAGAAAAAAAAACAAAGCAGAGAAAAAGGGGAAGAGAAAATAGAGAGAGAGAAAAAATTCACTTTTGATACATTTAACTGTTCGGGTAAAGTTTTTTATAAGCTTACAAATCCACAAAAAAGAATTAAAAAAGATAGGGTCGGTCGTATTCATCAAGGAGTTTGGGTAATGACTTGAACAGGAAATGAAAAAGAGAGAAAAAGAGAGAGAGAGAGGGGAAGGGGAGAGAGAAAGGGGAAAGGGCGGACAGACGGGACAGACAGACAGACAGACAGAGCTTGCAAAAATAAATAAAAATGAGACTCTTTGAAAAGTACAATTTCCCAGTCGAAAAACATTGAATCACGTAATTTTAACCTTTAAGAAAGTTTTAAAAAAATTCGCGTAAAAAAAATTAAAATTATCGGATCAAATTGCTAATGGCGGGCGCGAGTAATGACTAAAACACATTTTTAACGAGATTTTCAAATCGGCCCCGAAAAAAAACTAAAACCAAATTTTGGTACAATTGGGGGGGCCAAACCTTTCCGGGGAAACAAGAAGAGAACTGAATTGATCTTTATGTTGGGAAGTGATAATCATAAAGACGATCATGGCTGTAACAACGAAAACGGAAGGGGTCATGTTGAGAGTGAAAACCAGTAATGACGATCTTTGCTGTAGACAACGAGAACAAATTTGACAAAAAGTTGAAGGAAAATCAGAAATTGACGTTTAAAGGCTGAGAAAAACGAAACTAAAATTGTTTTGAGGGGTGAAAACAGTAATGACGATCAGGCTTTAGACAACGAAACTGAATTGTTTTTTTATGTTAAGAGGATAATCAAAAATGGCGATAAAAGGCGTAGAAAACAAAGAACTAAAATTATCTTTAGGGTTGAGAGTAAAAAAATCAGTAAAAAACGATGATGGCTATACTACAAAGATGATGAGGTGCCCTGAACCGAAGGAGGGTCTAAAAGAAGAAAAAAAGGGAAAAGAAGAAGAAGAAGAGAGAGAAAAGAGAGAGAAAAGGGAGAAAAAGAGAAGAGAGAGAAGAGTCCCAGCAGCCCAAAGCAGACAAACCATTAACATGATGGTGAAAACCCGTAATATAATAACAATAACCGTGACGGCAAACCGCGGCAACTACACTTTTCAAATTGAAAGCTCCCAATTGCTCTTTGGGGCTGCTCCCGGCTGTGTGCTGTTGTTGCTGCTGCTGCGTTTTCGGCCGCGTTTCCCGGGCCACCCGTTTCTGCCGCTGATGATGAGACAAAAAACGACAAAACTTGGGGTAAACCCCCGGAAGGACATTGGGACATTTAACCTCCCGAGTTTTTGCGTGAGTTCCACCGCCCCGGGGTGAAAACCCCACGTTTCACGGAATAAAACGTTTGGGCCGTCCCCCGTCCCAAACACGCCAACAGCTAAACCCCTAAAAAAGGGGGTGGGGGGGGGGGGGGGGGGGGGGGGGGGGGGGGGGGGGGGGGGGGGGGGGGGGGGGGGGGGGGGGGGGGGGGGGGGGGGGGGGGGAGGGGGGGGTGGGGGGGGTTTTAGCAAGGAGAAAGAATGGGAGAAAAAACCCCCCAACCAAAAACCAAAAGGGGACGTTTTTTTTTTTAAAAAAAAGTAAATTTTCTCTAAAACACAAAACCCAAACAAAAAAATCAAGGAGGGTTAAATTTTTTCCTGCCAAAAATATAAAAAACCCCAATGTCGTCCTTTAAAGTTACTCTCCCCCACCCCACCCCACCCCTTCCCCCCTTAAATTTTTTGGGCTTGATATGACATGCTAAACACGAAAACTTTAATTATCTTTTCCCCAAACTCTTTGTTAAACCCAAAAGAATCCCGGGAAATTAAAGCTTAAAGAAAGTCCAAAAGGGGGTTCGGATCCAGTGGGGACACAAAAATTGGATTTGCTTTTTCCCAAAGGGGCCCAGAAACCGAAAGAGGAATTAACTGCTTTTATTAACCCTTAAACCCCGCCCCCGTTCTTTTTACCCTTTTTTCCTTTTAAATTAAAAGTATGAAAGCCCAATAAAAATAAGGGCGTTTTAAACGAAACTTTGGGGAAAATTTCCCAAATTTTTTTGCAGTGAAAAATTTTAAAAAAAAAACAACAACCCCCAAACATTTAATAATCACTTTTTCCTCGAAAAAAAAATTCCCTTTTTTCCCACACGCAAAAAAGTCATAAAAAAAGGCGCGACTTTAAAAAAATCAATACCCGTTTTCTAAAATGAAAACAGAGAAAACATTTTTTTTTGTTTCTTTCAAAAGGGAAAAACAACTGTTTCGAAACAGAAAAAAAAAGCAAATGGGGTTTTTTTAAAGCTTTTTGATTTTTCCATAGGAAAACGGCGGGGTGGGTGGGGTTAGGGGGGAAGGGGTGGGGGGGAAAAAAAAAAAGAAGAAAAAGCGTTAGAGAAAAGCCAGAAAACAACACCCTCATCTTACATCCCACGGGAAGCTCGGGTTTGAGTCGAAAAAGGGTCTTGAAAAGACAGTTTGACGGGGGCGCAAGGTAGAACCTTTTTTTTTACCTAAATTTTTGTCGGCGGGGGGAAAAGGCCGTAGGTCTTTTTGCATTTAAACTGGGGGGGGGGGGGGGGGGGCTCCAAACAGCGAGGACGACGCGAAGTTTGAAGGAACAGTTTTTTTGCCCTTTTGTGGGGGTTTTTGGGGTTTGTGTGTGTGGGGTGTGTGGTTGCGGCGTGCGTGGGGTTGTGTGGGGTGTGTTTTGGTGTGTGTGTCGGGTGCGGCGTGCTTTGGGGAGTGGTGTGTGTGCGTGTGTGGTGGGTGTGTGGGGGCGCGCCGCGCACGCGCACCGTTTTTGCTTTTTTCCACTACTTGCTCTCCTCCTCTCTCTCTCCCCCTCTCCCCCTCTCTTTTTTTTACTTCCCTTTTGACCCCTTTCATTCTTTTCTTTTCTCTCTCTCTCTCCTCCCCTCTCTCTCCCCCTCTCTCACTCTTTGTAAAAATATTTTTTTTCCATTTTTTTAAAAAACCCACGTCAACAACGCTGTCCACTGGAAAAATTTTAAAAGGGTCAAAAACCCAACCCACTTTTTACACGAAACATTTAAAAGATGGGAATTTTTTTCAGCCCAAAAAATAGGGGCAATTTCTTTTGATTGATAGAGACCCAGATGACCCGGGAATTTTTTTTACTTCATCAAAAAAAAGGTGGCCGCTAAACCCAATGAAAAGGAAAGTTTAGTGGGTAAACAAAGTGCTCGAAAAACCAGATGGTTTGAAAGGAGGTTTTTCCCAAAGAAAGGGAAGTAATAAGCCCCTTTCGAAGGGCAAAAAACTAAAGAAAAGCCGACAACTTTAAAACATCGGGAAAAGGGGAAAGGGAATACAGGACTAAAGCCCCGACAGAAAAGCGGCACAAGAAACTTGATTAAAAAAATTTTTTTAAAAGCTCAGGGGAAAATCCCCCATCAGTTTTGGAATAAAATTTAAAACCAAAGAAAAAGAAAAGTGTTTTTTCTAAATGACAAACAAAAACGAGTGGGTACAGCACTTTGAATAAATTTTAAACCCAAAGGGAAAAATTTTTAAGGGAGAAGTTTGCCAAATTTGTTTAATCAGACAAACGTTTTTTGACCAATATTGGAAGGAGAAAAAGGGGAAAAAGAAATCATTAAAGCGATTAAACAAAAGAAAAAATAAAAGGAAAGGGGGGGTTTTTAAAATGGTTTTTTTGCCGAAATTTGAAAAATCAAGCAAATTTTTTCTCCCCTTACTTGAAAAAGTATTCAACGCTATTTTCTCTGGGTTTTTTTTTCCCATCAAAAGGGCGGAGGCACAAAAATGCCACTGTAAAAGAAGGGTAAAACCCAACATTCCCGATAATTTCAGAGGCATATCTTTTTTGAGTTTTTCTTAGAAAGGGGTTTTTTAAAAACATTTTAAATAAATTGGAAAGGTTAACTTTAGGGGCAGAGCAAAACGGAAATAAAATTTGGGGAAGCACAAGCAGGCTTTAAAAAAAGGGCCGCTCAACGTTTAGATCAAAAATTCACTTAAAAACGAAAGTTTTGAAAAATATTTTGTAGAAAAAGTACGAAAAAAAACGGGCCTTCAATCGATTTCAAAAAAGCATATAAAACCCGTGAACCGAAAGGGTTTTTGTGGGGCGTGCTGCCCCCAGCAGGCGTGCGGGGTGGGTCCCAAAAAACAAATTCCAGGCAATGTATTTTCCCCAATTTGAAAGCGTGTTTTTTTTAATTCATAAAAATTACACGTTCCCAAAAGTTTCTTTGAATGTTAAAAGGGTTTAAAGCAAGGATGTTTATTATCCATTATTTTTTTCTTTTTTTAAATAAATAACTTGCAAAAAAACGTAATTTTAAATGGAAAACAGGGTTTTAAAAAACCCTCACTTTCAGACGAAACGGAGCTTTTCCCCTTTTTGCTGTTTGCTAAATGATCTCCCCTCTTTTGGCTTCTCTGCGATTGGGTTTCAGCAATAAACCTGAATTTTTCCCCAAAGAGAAAGGGAAAGCCCGGGGTTTTAAATTAAAAAAATTTTTTGACAAGTAAAAAATTTTTTGGTTTTCAGAAGGGGGTTTCTCAGCTCAAGGGAGAAATTGGTTTTTTAAAAGGGCAGGACCCCCCCCTAAAAGTGGTTAATTCGTTCAAATATTTTGGTTTTAAATTTTTCAACTAGACAAAATTTTTACCCCTTGCCAAAAAGAACAAAAATTTAAGGAAAAAATTTTAAAAAACGACCTCCGGGAAATTAAATTACAAAAAATTGGGTGAAATTCCCCGGGATATTTTCTTCAAATTTTTTGATGCACGGGTTTTGTCCCTTTGTTTCTTTATGGTCGGAATAGGGGGGTACAAAGCTTCCCCTCACTGGACCCAAGCCCATCTGTACGAAATGCAAAAGATTTTTACATGGAAAAAACCCCAACCCGCAAACACGTAGAAATGGAAAAGAACTTGGAAAAAAACCCCATTATGGGAACAACTTTTTCCCCCGGGTTTTAAACAAGTCCCCTTTTTAAAAAATTGTTAAAACAACCGATACCCAGTTTTTCCCAAAGAAAGCGTACAAAAAGTCACGGTCTATGAAAGAAAAAGGGGCCATGTAAAAGGGCCACACTTGAAAGAAAATCCTAGTAAAAAATGGATTTCACGAATATTTTTTTTTTGGGTTTGGAAAGGGAAAATAGGATTCATAAAAAAAATTTAAAATTCAGATTTTTTTTAGTGAATTCGCCACAAAGGCAAAAACCATTTGGAAATAAATTTCCACGGTTGCCCCTGTAGGGAAAACCCTGAAACCCCAGTTTTCCGAGAAAAATAAATTAGTATTTTTGTATGTAAAAAAATTACAGGAATGTTCCTTGCACAATTTAGAATGGGTTGCCCCAAAAAAATTTGAAACACGGGTTTTTCGTTTTCACCTACAGCTAAAAACACGACAGGGCCCGAAAGTTTAAATCTGCAAGAAACAAAATTCTTTTTAAATTTTCAATTTTCCCCAAGTCAATCAAAACAGAAATTTTCAAAAAATTTTGACGTACTGCGGGGGGGGGGGGTGGGGGGAATTTTGGGAAAAGCAAATTGATTGGTGTTTTTACTACTGAACTCCCGATCAAATTGTCAATTTGGCAAAATTCCTAGCCCTCGGGCCTTCAAAATTAGACAACCCTTTAAATGGGAAAAAACAAACACTTGAATCAGAAATGCCCCGATTTTAAATCATGTACAGACCAAACTAAAAAGTCGTCCATCAGAGTTATGTTTTCTCAAAATCGGATTTTTCCCCCTTTTGTATTTTTTTTAAGAAGTGAGGTATGATTTTGATTTTCCCCCCTTTAAAAGGGGGCTTTTGGGGCCTATAATCTTTAAAATTTTTAAAAGATTTAAATAGAGTTTCAACCCCTCTCCCCTCTCTCTTCCTCTCCCTCTCTCTCTCTCCTCATCCCCCTCTCTCTCTCTCTCTCTCCCCTCTTTTTGTGCGAGCCCCGCGCGCGCGGTGGGGGTATGTGTCGTGCGTGCGTGCTTTTGGTGTGGGGGTTTTGTGTTTTGTTTTTGGTGTGGGGGTGTTTGGGTTGGGGGTTGGTGTGTGTGTGTGTTTTTGGGAAAGGGAAAATGGAGTTTTCCCCTTTTTATATGAGCAGAAAGGAAATCTGATGTATTTGGAAACAGCCCAAAAACCCCGGGGAAAATTTCCCCTTTTTCCCTTTTGGGGGCTCAATCCCCCTTTAAAACCTTTTCTTTTTCCAGACTAGTTTTTTTAAATTTAAATTGTTTTTCTTTTTTTTTCGGTTTTTTTTTTATGTTTTTTGCGTTGACCGCTTTTTCATTTTCCTAAATCTTTTTGAAAATTGGGTTGAGGGTTTTGTATGAAATTTTTTGTTTTTTTTCGGGATGTTGCTCCCGGGGTTTTTGTTTTTTTTTTTGTTTTTGTTTACTTATGTTGTTGTTTTCGCTTTTAAAACCTTCTTCTTCGACGGGAAATTTGGGTTCTATTGCTGGGGAAAAAATTTTCCAAATTTAAAACTTCCTTTTACTGGATTGATTAACGGGCTGACTGTTTGGGTTTGAAAAATTGAAGGTAGAACGATTTTGTATAAATACCTTTTTTTCCCTTTTGCTTTTTCCCCTTTCTTTCTTTCCCACCCCTTTTTCTTTTTTCTTTCCTGGTTCGCTTAGTCTTCCTTTGATTGACTGTTTAACTACCTGACTGACGATCAAACGGTCGAGTTTAGTTCGATGCTTTTCTGCCCTTTCTCTTTCTCTTTTCCTTAAATTTCCCTTCTGCCCAATTTCCCCGCTTTTTAAAAAAAATTTTTTTTAAATTTTTATTCAAATCCCCTTTTTTTGGTTTTAAAAGGGGCCCCGAGCACAACACGGCCCAAAATTCAAATATCCTTTAATTTCATTATTACTTTTTTTTTGGGTGGGAACGTTTTTGTTTTCCTTCTCTCTAAAAGGGGGTTTCATCTGCCCTCCCACCCCCTCCCCCCCCCCCCCCCCCCCCCCCCCCCCCACCCTTTTCCGTCCTCCCCAATTCCCTGGCTCATTTTCCCCTTTTAAACCCCTTCTTTCTCACCACCTCCCAACCGATCTAAAAAGAAAAAAAATACAATTTTTTATGCCATTCAACGATGTTTCAAAAATTTCCCGTCCTTCTGCGTTTTCCTACGTTTAACCCTAACCTGACCCCTAACCGGGGAAAATTTTTATAAGCTTAGAAAGAAAAAAACCCTTTTTTTTTGGGTTCTTTCAGCCTATAAAAAGCAAATCCCCTGCCATGCTCATTCAAGCGAATCGTCCCTTTTTTTAAATGTTTAGGTAGACAGCGCATCACGGGGCAAAAATCGTCATAAAAACACGTCACGCGAATTCATAAACAATGTGCGAATTATAAAAGGGCTCCTTCCCCCCCCGCCCCAAATCCCCCCCTCCTTTCAAATCGGGCCTTTTTTCTAAAGGGGGGGTTGTTGGTGTGTGTTTGGTGTGTGTGTGTGTTTGGGGGGGGGGGGGGTAGGGGGAGGGGGGGGCGGGGGGTGGAAGCGGGCACAAAAATTGGGGTTCAAGGGGAAAAATTTTTGTTGCAAAAACCTCTTTCGCCTTCCCGCACCACCCCACCCCCTCCTCGCACGGCTCAGCTTTTAAATTTTTCCCGCGTAGCCCCTCCAAAAATAACTAGAACCCTCCCCCCCCCCCCCCCCCCCCCCTTCCCCTTCCCTTTATCCCCCCCCCAAAAATTGTCTGGGGGGCGAAATGATTATGGGATTTTTTTGGTTTTCGCTCCTCCTTTTTTACCCTTATCCCCCCACCCCCCCCTTTTTCCCCTTCCCCCCCTCCCCCCCCCCCCCAACCCCCCCCTTCCCCGGAATTTACCCCCCCCAACCCCCCCCGCCCCTAAAAAAAATTTGCTCGTTGTCGCAATGAAATGCGGGAAAACACGGGGAAAGGGGAAAGCCCACGAAGTAGAACCAAAAAGGCGAAGTCGCCCCTCCGGCAAAACCCGAACGATCAAAGGGGAGTTCCGCCCTGTGATTCCTAAAATCGCCCGGCTTTTTTTAAATGCCCTGGTTTGACGCCCGCCGCTCGCTGCAGATCTTTTCAACGTGCACTTTTCAGGGGTTGTGAAAACCTGACGCGGTCATTCGTCCCTCTGCTTATGTGACTGAAAAGTGTTCGAACTGTGTGGGTTTACGTTTTGCAAAGAGGACTAACGAGGTTTTATCCACTTCAACGGAAACGTCCTTTCTGAAGGCTGTCTTCGGACTGACTCGACACATTGACGTTTCAAAATTGAATCGTAAGTGTGTGCGGAGAAAAGAGGGTAAAAGCGGAAAAAAAGAAGAAAAAAAAGAAGAGAAGAAAAATATCGCTTTCAGTGAGGGGAAAAAATCCCCTAAGAAGAAAACTTCTCAAGTGGCTTTTGTGTTACAAGAGATTAGGCGATGACAGGCAAAAATCCGAATTTCATTGAATCCTCCATCTGATGAACGGCTGAAGAAATTTGAAAACTGCTGTAACCCTACAAGTCGTGTGCTGTTGCAGATTCGAGTGAAGCACTCGAGGTCTTATGAGGTAAGACGCTGTCTTGGTCTGGTGTCAGTTAGCCTGTAACAATAATCTGTTCTTGCCCTTATCCCCCTCCTTCCCCCGTCTTAACTCATCTCTCAGTAGCCGTCGTTGTCATCCTTTTATTGTGATCTTTCAAGTCAAGTAATCTGTTACTCGTTTCTTTTTCTTGTTTGCTGTCTTTGTTACTGTCTTGAGCCTACAAAAAATGATCTATTCCTTGACCCCCTCTCCCTCCTCACACCTCCCATTGTCCCAGTGGCAGTTTTGTCCTCGCTTTTAGTGTGATCTTTCTCTATCAACTCAGTAATCTTGGATTCGTTTCTTTTTCCCTGTCATATCTTCTTCGCTGTCTTTGTTACTGGTCTCGGTGTGATCTGGTATGATTCATTAATCTGCAGCACCGTTCATTTCTTTCATTACCAGTCCCGGCTACTGCTGTTATTGTGATATTGCGGATGCTATCAGAACCACAAATGAAAACAACCAGTGTCATGTTTCAGTAATGAGATATCATTGCGTGTGGACGAGTTCATATACAATTCACCACATCTGTTAAACTTAGAGACCACACTGCGCACGATTTACAGCTGATGAATTAACGACTAAGATGAAAGGATTTAAAACGAAGGTCACATGAAAACAACTTAGCAGGTGTTTGACCTGCGCAATAACCAACGCTCTGGTCAAAGCTGGGGTACCTGCTTAACGTTGTCTGCACCATTGACAAAAAAAAAAGCATGCCACCAACCAAGATATAATCGACGAGAATCCTGCTGGCGACAAATGTTTGAAAGACTATTTTTGCAACCCATCTTAAAGTGTTGTCGTCCTGGTGATAAAGTTGGGTGTAAGACCTCCCCACCCCCCCCCCCCCCCCCCGACGCACACCATCTCCCATTTCTTTTCCGCTTCCTCCTTCCACGTTCTCCCGAAGTTATTGTAATAATCGTCCACTGTAGCACCTTTTGCGGTAGGCACGTTAAACCTGAATGTAACTTACTAACGAAATAAAGTTCTCTTGTTACCGCGTAAGAATTAGCTGATAACTGCTGTGATTGTCAAACATTTTTTAAAAAAAATATGTTTTGTAACTATCAAATTGTTGGTCCTTCCTCATACCACTGCCCAGAATATGAGGTTTCTAAAGAGGGTGTAAACAGAGCAAGAGAACTATGTAACATTTTGTCCAAAGGGATGCCTTAAAAGCTGCGCGCTTAAGTGTATCCATTCGCAGTGTATGCCTGACAGCTGTCAAATTGCACGGTCTTTGCTGAAGTATGTTTTTTTTTTTATAAAGGAAACAGTTTATGTGTTTATTTATCTACATATTCTAATATCAATGTATGTATTTATTTATCTTTACTTATTTATGTTACTTCCAGCATGGTCAGTTTCTCTACGCTGAACTGCAGTATCCGAAGAGGAATGGTTTAGTCGTGAACGTATTTGCACAATGCGATTAATTTGGGTATCTATTCATGCACCTTGCATGTGTGCCGGACACTTCCTGAAATCACTCACAACAGAAGAAAATACATTTCTTTTCTTGTATTTCCCCTCTGCGTGTATATGTGCTTATGCGTGCGTGCGTGCGTGCGTGCGTGCGTGCGTGCGTGTGTGTGTGTGTGTGTGTGTGTGTGTGTGTGTGTGTGTGGTGGTGTGGAAAGGAAAGGGAGAACTAGTCTGGAGATTTCCCATTAAACAAGCGGCAGGAGTCTTGATGTGGTTTGGATACTGTGCCGTAAACAAGGGAAATTACCCTCTACATTGTTTGTCTCGGGTTTCCATACCCTTCATCCTCCTCTTCCAGATGGCTCTTTTCATGGTGGTGCTGTGTGCTCTCTGGATCTTGGTGCTGTTGCAGTTGATGGTTTTGTGGGTACTTTTCTTTTTCACGATGTAATTGTCGAAGATCTTGGGTAGATTGTGTTGTTGTTGTTGTTTTGTTTGTGTTGTTGTAGTTGTTAATCGAAATCATCATCATCTTCTTAAAGACCTTGTTGCTAGTGCTGACGGTGGTGTTGTTGTTGTTGTTCTTCTTCTTCTTTAAGGCATCTTCTTCTCTCCTCCGCCTACTCCTCATTTTTCTTCCTTATCTTTTCTTCTCCTTTCCATGTGCCTTCCGTTTTGTTTTTTAAAATCTCTTTTTCTCATCAGTCAAGAAGTATCTGTGATTAAAATCTTTATTATTAAAGTTATTTTTTTCAGTAATAATAATAATAATAATAATAATAATAATAATATGGTTTTATCAAACGCTTAATCAAACGAATTTCTCTAAGCGCTTTACAAAGTCATACTACATTCACCCTTTCATATACGTACTGAAATTGTCTGGGTCAGCACGTACCACAAAATATGCAAAGATCCATCAACACTACGGACAAGAACTATAATAAATCATGAAGCAGCCAAACAGGTTAATTTCCTTAAAAAGGAAAAAAAAAAAAAAAGTTGGCTTCGATGCAGTTGTCATCAACCTGCAATGCTTTTAAAGGAAAGTTTGGTGCGGGTCCGATGTGTAAATGTCAGCGGTCTCCTGAGCGCTCTTTTTCTTTCTTTTTTTGTTTTGTTTTTGTTTTCTTGTTTCCCACATGTTTTTGACAGTTGGGCATGGGTTCGATTCGTCTTTTG
>CM031598.1:108274415-108276915 GCA_018398815.1 Conus ventricosus
CTAGCGATTAAATTTAGCAGACTCATTTAAGATTTCTTTAATTTAAAAACAAAACAACAAAAAGTACAATAACGACACAAAGAAAACAACAACAGCATCATCATCATCATCATCATCATCATCATCATCATCATCATCAATAACAACAACAACAGCAACGACAACATGTGCTGACTGAGTTGGAAGAAAAGGTCACTTCGATTAGAAACTTAATATTTTGGCATCACACCACATACTTCTCTTTAATGTATCTCTATCACATAGATTAGATTCCCACCTTTGTTTCTTTCTTTTTTTTTTTTTTTTTTTTTTTTACTGACTTAACAAAACATTCTGTACGCAATCGCCACCCTCACCCCTCTCCCACTGTGTACCAAAACTCATCCTTCATCTCTCCTGTTCTTCCCTTCTTCTCGTCTCCACCTACAGTCCCCCCCCCCCCCCCCCTTCCCATCCCCGCTGCTTCCTCCATCCGCTTACGTGAAGTATGTTTGAACAACAACGGCAGCGAGACGGTGGGTACAGAAGACAGGTTGGGGTTAGAAAATACAGCTTGGACGAAGAACAGTGCAAGAGAGGTTGGGTGACGTGGTGGGTGATGGAGGATGTGATGGGATGGGAAGAGAGAGAGAGAGAGAGAGAGAGAGAGAGAGAGAAGAGAGAGAGGGCGGAGGTGGGGGGGGGGGAGAGGAGGCTGGATAGTTGGAGTGGGATGGGGGATTTGGGTGAGATGGGCGAGGAGGATGGATAGAGAGGGATATTGGAATGGGTAGCTTATGAAATCAGTTACCTTCGGGTTGAACATCCACAACTGCCAGGCATGATGCTACGTCAGTTTCAGTTTTCAGTTTCATCAAGGAGATGTCACTGCGTGCGGACTAGTTCATATACGCTACACCACATCCGCTACGTTTTGAGACCACATTGCGCATGATTTAAAGCTGATGGATAAATGAATTAATGACTAAGATGAGATAATTTAAGAAGAGGGTCTCGTGGCTACGACTTAGCATATGTCTGACACTACGCATTAGCCCAACGCGCTGGTCAGACCTCGAGTACCTACCGTACATTGGTCGTGCCAGTACGTGTGTGTTTAATGTGTGTGTATGCGTATGCATGTGTGTGTGTGTGTGTGCGCACGCGCGTTTGCGCGCTTGTGTGTATACACACGTATGTGCACGTGTCTGCGTGCGTGCTTGCGTGCGCGCGCGCGCGCGCGCGCGCGCGTGTGTGTGTGTGTGTGTGTGTGTGTGTGTGTGTTGTGTGATTTGTGGATTCTTCGTCAGGTACAGGATAACAGCCATCGCAGAAGAGAGGTGGACGGGGAACTGTCTTAGATACTACACTGATGCCACAGGAACGACCGACCACACGATAAATCAACGTCTACGTCTAAGCTCGGCAATAATTTGTCAGCTTGACTGCATAAATGAAGTGCTTGACCAAAAAAGAAAAAAAAGAAAGAAAAAAAGTGAAAATAACACTAAGTTATTTATGATCGCGTTCTAACGATACATTAAAACGGGCATTTTCACCTGTAATTGAGGATAAAGGAAGTGATCAGTCAAATCCCAGTATTGCTTAACCTCCCTTGCATACGATGTCATTAACAATGGCGCTTATGTATCGAGCTGAGTTTGCTGCTTGATGCAAGTCAGATCAATCCACGCAATGTAGCTGTCCATTCGATCTTGCAATGATTATTCGACGCATATACCGACACCAGAAACTTTTGGACTTAGTTGACGAAAAGATTTTGGCGGAGACACAAAATTGTTTTAAGTTGTAGTCGCCTCTGCGGAGTTGGGAGGAATATTTTATGTACTGCACATACCACGTCATTCTTTAATGTTTTGTTCTTTTCCTTCAACAGCACCTTTTCACAAGATGTTCGAAAATCTGTCAAGGGAGGATAATCTGTGTTAGTGCTCGCGTTCAGCGAGAGTAACCACGCTCAAAGCGATCTTGCCACATCAGTCGGCGTGACAGGTTAATCAGAGAGAAAAAATGCCAAAACATGGGCGTGAAACTGTATGTCTGTAATGTACAGTCAGTATCCCCATCACCATGTCTGTAATGTACACAGTTAGTATCCCGATCACTATGTCTGTAATGTACACAGTCAGTATCCCGATCACTATGTCTGTAATGTACACAGTCAGTATCCCGATCACTATGTCTGTAATGTACACAGTCAGTATCCCGATCACCATCACGATGTGTACTTCAAATCAGATTTTTGGCTATCTCGATCTGTTTGCCTTGAACCACGGACTGCGAGAAGGTAACTCCATTTGCAGTGGAAAAACAGGTGTTGTCTTCTCCTGATATTTTCCCCGGAACATGTCAATCCCAGAAAAAAAAAAAAGGCAAGCGCTATAGATCTAACTTTAGTCCTTTTGTGACTGAAATACCCTTCATGACAAATGGAACAGCCTGTTTCTAGTAAAACGTTCGTCAGTTTTGTTTACGTTACAATATGCAGGCACCCCTACAA
>CM031598.1:108281915-108284415 GCA_018398815.1 Conus ventricosus
GAGAGAAGAGAGAGAGAGAAGAGAGAGAGAGAGAGAGAGAGAGAGAGAAAGAAAGAGAGAGAGAGAGAGAGAGAGGAGAGAGAGAGGGGGGGGGGGGGGGGGGGGCAGGGAGGGAAACGGTTATATGAAGATTCATAGAAGTCAACTCGAGGAAGATGAAGAACAACAATGATAGAAGTAGTAACAGCCAGCAGCAGCAGCAGCAGCAGCAGTAGTAGTAGTAGTAGTAGTAGTAGCAGTAGTAGTAATGATAGCAGTGATGATATATATATATTATATATATATATATTATATATATATATATATATAAGGATAATAATAATATAATAATAATAATAATGATGATAATGATAATAGTAATAATGATAATGATAATAATAATGTATGGTTATTATAGATTATAGTCAGACAGACCAAAACAGAGGGATGCGGAGAGATGGAGGATGGGAGAAGGAGATGGAAGTCACCAACACGGTATTAAAAATGCATGACTTTTTATTATTATTATTTTTTTAATGTACAAACGGGAGTGTTTGAAATACATCGAGCCGATAAGGAAAACCGAGTTGTCATTTGGACAAATCTTCACTTCTGACAAATCGAGCTGCGACACATGGCCAACCAGTCCAGCGTACGGCGCGGGATCAACGGCCTTCAGAGGTTCTTGCTTGTTATGTTACATTTTGGCTGACTTGCTGCCAGACATAGCCCATGTCTGTAGGGTTCCTTATGTAAGACACGGAAGTCCGTCTGAAGCTTTCATTCTGGGACCCCTGGAATTTTCTTCTCGTGGAAATCTGCTGCATGTACTCACTCCAGCACAGAGGAAGATGGATGTTTAGGGTGACCGGGGAGTTTTTGTTTTGAACCCCCACTTCAAGTACGGTTAAAAGGGGTGGAAAATGTTGCCCTTTTTGGGGGTAGGACTCTAAAAAGGGAGTAGCCCTGAAGTAAAATTTACTCCCCTCCTTCTCTTTTACTAGGGGTGGAAGGAGCAAGAATTTGGGTACTAAAAACGCTGAAAATGGTTGTGACTTTTCGGGATTGTCAAAAACACACAGGGCGATGGCTCGTGATGGGAAATTTCCCTTGACTTGTGCACTGAAGAGGGCTTTGTGGGTTTCAGACTGACAGACAAAAATGAAGCAGGAATAAACAAGAAAAGATACAGGATGTATGAACAGACCGACACAAGTTCATGAATTAACGTGAACTTACTTTGGGTACACGAAGAAGGCAATAGGAAACAGAAAACAAATCTTTAAAAAAACAACAACCAGAACACATTTCATCTCTTCTCACGTGTCTTTACAGTATCTTTTTCCTTTTTAATAATAAAGCTTCATCAATTCATCGCAGTTGCAAGACATCGTTTGGGGGGATAACTTCAGAAAGGCTGTCAAGGCAGAGGGGTAGGTTTTTTCCCCTGCTGTCGGGGGGTGACGTCATCAGTTGGGTTGGCCTGCAGGTCTGTTTGGCTGTCCTCTCTCTCTCTCTCTCTCCCTCCCTCTCTCTCTTTTCTCTCTCTCTCTCTCTCTCTCTCTCTCTCTCTGTGTGTGTAAAAGTGTCTCTTTCTCTCTCTCTCTCTCTCTCTCTCTCTCTCTCTCTCTCTCTCTCTTCTCTCCCCCTCCTGTCAAAGTGTCAAAGTCTTTCTCCTCTCTCCTCTCTCTCCTCTCTCCCTCCTCCCTCTCTCTCTCTCTCTCTCCTCCCCTCTCTCCGTGTGTGTGGTTGTGTGTGTGTGTGTGTGTGTGTGTGGTGTGTTTTGAGAAAAGAGAGAGGGGAGAGAGAAGAGAGGGGAGAGATAATGATGAAGTCATGATGAGATTTTGACGATAAGAGATAATGGTGATCATGATGATGATGAGAGGAAGATGATGATATGATGATAATTGGATGATGATGATGATGACGATGATAATGATGTAGATAATGGTGACATGATGATGAAAAAGGCAGATGCTGACATAGGAATGAAGAGTGAGGTATGGAGAGGATGAAGCCGGAAAAGACAGAGAGACTGAGACAGAGAAGGAAAAGGGGAAAAGAGAGAAGAGAAGAGAAGAGAGAGAGAGAGAAATGTTTCCTATCATTCGAATCCGAAAAACTCATTCATTAATCTGTCACAGATGGAAATCAAATTCCTCCCTCAGGTAGCGTGGTTAACGTCATTCGAACAGATGATGTCTGGTGTGGTGATATTTGGGGCTTTTTTGTGTGTGGTGTTTGTCTTGTTTTGCCTCGAGGGGATTTTTGGTTTTTTTTTTTTTTAGCTGTTTTACATTATGGAGACTCGGTCGAACCGTTGCTGTCGACTGTCGCTGTGGCTTTTATCCTTTCCCCCACTGCACCGCAGCCTGCTGTTTATCATATTAGGGAGTGGAAGAGTCAGAGGGGCGGAGGAGTCAGGGAGGAAGGGAAGTGGGGGAGAAGGCAAATCGAGGGGTGGGGGTGGGGGTGGGGTGGGGAGTGTGGAGGGGAAAGCAGGCCCGTTTTGTGTGTC
>CM031598.1:108296915-108299415 GCA_018398815.1 Conus ventricosus
GAGAGAGAGAGAGAGAGGGGCCGGCCAGGGAGAGGGTGTGAGGTGTGGGAGTGTGGTGACGGGGGACGTGAGGGGGAAGATTATGCAGAGTGGGCTGAGGAGAGTCCCTCCACAGAGGACCGATCTAAAGCCGGGCTCTGTCGCTCTGTTCCGCGGAGACCAGACGCTGACCTCACTCTTGATGTCCAGTCTTGAGATGACCCCTGGGCCGTCGTGTGTCGCCTGTCCGTCGTGAACATGGTGTTACTGGCCATTTAGTACGGGCCTTCCGTGTCTCCCTGTCAGTCTGCCTGTCTGTCTGTCTGACCGTTTGACTGATATACCAGATTTGCGGGTCAGGCTGGATCGTGTTCTTGTCCGGATCTGATGATCTGGCTGATTTATTTCCATTCTTCTTCACTTTTCTTCTTCGTCTTTTATGAAGACGTGAGAGAGGGGTTGGAAGAAAGGAGGGTTAGGAGGACGAGGAGGGTGGGGATAGGGATGGAGAGGCGATAAGATTTGAGCGTGGAGGAGGCGGGATAGCGGCAGAGGGGACAGGGGAACAGGATGGAAATTGGGAGGATGGTGGGAAGAAAGCGAAGAGCTAAGATCGATCCAGACACTTTCGACTTTAAAAGTTTGGCTGCTGATATTTGGACTGCTCGGAATTCTCTGACGTCATCCAGCAGTCATAGCCTTCAGAAACCCATTTTATTACACTGGGGAGGTGGGTAGGGGTGAGGGAAGGGAGGGAGGGGGGGGGGGGGGGGAGGTAAGAGGGAACCTATCAGAACGTCCCTGGCAGAGACATCTAAAAGTGCGAATCGTTCCGAAGCACCAACTCCCAAAGCTGCGAGTTTTGAAAAAAGGAAAGCGCGAATGATGTAAAGAACAAGCAAGGAATGTATAAGACACACATTTCACACGAATCACTGTTGTACTGTTACCAAGGAATGTATAAGACACACATTTCACACGAATCACTGTTGTACTGTTACCAAGGAATGTATAAGACACACATTTCACACAAATCACTGTTATACTGTTACCAAACTGCCAATTGTTTTCTTTGTTGTTTGTTTCGTTCGTTCGTTCGTTTGTTTGTTTATTAATCAGCCTGTCAGACAGATTGAATTAACAAGATTAAAAGGAAATGCTGGGCAGTTTGGTTTGGGTACAGCGGTGGTACGCGTGAAATGTGTGTCTTTATACATGTCATGTGTATTTTACCTTCTTATATGGGAAACGAAACGGGAAGAAACATCAAGAAATTAGTCAGCTGTTGGCAAATTTCAGATAAGTGCTCTTCTCTCTCTCTCTCTCTCTCTCTCTCTCTCTCTCTCTCTCTCTCTGTGTGTGTGTTCTCTTGTGGTGTGTGTGTGTGTGTGTGTGTGTGTGTGTGTGTGTGTGTGTGTGTGTGTGTGTGTGTGTGTCGCACTATGTGTGTGTGTGTGGTGTGTGTGTGTGTGTGTGTGTGTGTGTGTGTGTGTGTGGTGTGGTGTTGTGTTGTGTTGTGTTGTGTTGTGTTGTGCTGTGTTGTGTTGTGTTGTGTTGTGTTGTGTTGTGTGTGTGTGTGTGTGTGTGTGTGTGTGTGTGTGTGTTGTGTGAGAGTGAGTGAGTGTGTGTGTGTGTGTGTGTGTGTGTGTGTGTGTGTGTGTGTGTGTGTGTGTGTGTGTGTCGCACTGTGTGTGTGTTGTGTGTGTGTGTATGTGTGTGTGTGTGTGTGTGTGTGTGTGTGTTGTGTTGTGTTGTGTTGTGTTGTGTGTGTGTGTGTGTGTGTGTGTGTGTGTGTGTGTGTGTGTGTGTTGCTGATCATAATTAAGACCAGACAGGCTGCCGCATCATCCAGCATAACCTAACAGTGTCATGTCCGACTCTGTACACAATATGCGGCACACATTGACCCTTGGATATACAGCACACTTCAAAATGCTTACACATTTCATTTCGTCCTTTCCGGCAAAATCAGTCTTGCGCTTTTGGACATGCACTCAGTCTGACAATCACAGAAGTCTGCGCTTTTCGGGATGTATTCGACCCTGGTACTCATTTTTGTTTGTTTGTTTTAGTTTGATGACTGAGTGGCACGGCTCAGCTATTTTGACCATACGGAGTCCTCGAACATAGTCCAACAACCACGGCCATCACCAGTATTCCAGTTTACTTACCTGCGCGAGACCAGATTTCGTTTAGAGTTGTAAGTTTTTTTTTGTGTTGTTGTTATGGGTCACAAGGTTATTAATTTGCCTCACACAATTTTTGTGTTTGGTGATTCGATTTTATTTGGGGTCGTAAGTTCTATGCTATGGGTCACCGGGTCACTGTTTTGTCTCACGAAGGTTTTGTTTGGGTTCATTTGGTTTTGTTTGGAGTCACAAGTCTTTGGTTTCGGCTCACCAGGATTTTGTTTTCAAGCAGTAGGTTATGTTTGGGGGTCACTAACTTGGGGGACACGGGTTTTTTGTTTTGAGTCGCTAGCTTTATTTTGGATAGTTAGGGTTTTTTTTTTTTTAGATCA
>CM031598.1:108311915-108334415 GCA_018398815.1 Conus ventricosus
GAGACGAACGCGCGGAAAGACGAAGCGTTGCAGTAGAAATAGCATTAGCAGAGCAGGAAAGGACTAAAGCTAGCGCAACGCAGGAAACAGAAAGAAGAAGGGAGACGCAGGAAACAGAAAGAATAAGGGAAGCGCAGGAAACAGAAAGAATGAAGCAGGAAACGGAAAGATTAAAGGTTCAATTAGAGTTAGAGGAAAGTGAGAATACAAAGGGAGACCACCGAGGATGGGAGTTCAGTCTCCAGTGACTCTGTGCGCAGTTACGCCCCCCGACCAAAGTTACCCAAATTCTCCGAAGGAACCGATTCGATTGATGCATACATCAGTCGTTTCGAAACGTTTGCGACCAGTCAGGGTTGGCCTCCAGAAGAGTGGGCAGTCATTTTGTCAGCGTTACTGACGGTAAGGCATTACAGATTTTTACTGCTTACCAGCAGAACAACAGTCTGATTTCGGCGCTGTGAAGGAATCGTTGATGAAAGGATTTGACCTCACAGAGGAGGGGTTCAGGAAGAAATTTCGTTCAGCTAAATTACAAGCAGGTGAGACGTACACTCAGTTTGGTGCACGTTTAGATCACTATTTTGAGAAGTGGTTAGAGTTGAGCGTTACGAAGAAGGAGTTCGCTGAATTGAAAGAGCTAGTTATGAAAGAACAGATTTTGTCAGGTTGCGGCCCTGAGTTAACTATACATTTGAAAGAGAGACAGCCAGAGACAGCAGGAGAGTTGTTGAAGTTCGCAGAGGTGTATAGAGAGGCACGTTTGGGCACTAAGGTGCAGGAGAAACAGGTGCTAGGCACAGGTGAGAAGAGTGCAAGGAGACTAGGGGAGTTTTCTGCAAAGTCTGCAAACCCAGTGGTGGGGCAGAAGGAAGGGCAAAGGGACATTAGGTGTTTCATTTGTCACAAGAAGGGACATGTGGCGAGGGATTGTCGCATGAGGTTCCAGAAGGCAGCAGCCTTGCAAGAGGTGGATAAGGGTCGCCAGGGAAACGACCTGCAGGGGAAACCCAAACAGGGATCCAATCTGAAGAGGGTGGAGTGCAGCCTATGGCTAGCACTGGACAGCAGTCAGTGTCAGGATGGAGGGCACTAGGCTGAGTGGTTCGTTACCAGTGGAAGAAGGGTGGATTGGCCAGCAGAGGGTGAAAGTGTTACGAGACACTGGTTGTTCATGCGGTGTGGTGAGAACAACGCTGGTCGAGAAAGGGGATTTGACAGGGCAAATCCAGACCTGTACTCTAATCGATGGCACTGTGAGGAGTTTCCAGTTGCTAAGATAGAAGTACGTACCCCTTACTTCTCAGGCGAGTTGTCTGCGTTGGTGATGGAGAAACCCCTTCATGATTTGATCATTGGAAATATTCCAGGTGCAAGGGATCCAGGGGATCCTGAGTTGTTGACTGCTACAGGGCAGCAGTTCAAACACGGAGCAAGAAGGAGGAAAAGGTGATAAACCGTTAGTCGTCCCAGCAAGGAAGTCAGGCATAGATGTGTCGCCTGATGAGTTTAGGGCAGCGCAGGAACAAGACCCTTCGCTCGTGAAGCCTTGGGAGTTGGCAAGAGGTGGAGAGAAACAGGTGGTTAGAGGAGGTGAGACAGAATTTCTTGTGAAAGGCGGGCTGTTGTACCGAGTGTTCACCAAGGGGAAGACAGGTAAGGTGACCACTCAGTTAGAGGTACCAGCAGGTTATCGTGACACTGTCATGTCAGTGGGTCACGAGTCGCTCATGGCAGGTCATCTCGCACCAGCAAACAGCTGACCGAATCTTTGATGATTTTCATTGGCCAGGAGCAATGGCAGACATAAAGCGTTTCTGCATGTCATGTGACGTGTGTCAAAGGTCACCCCATAAGAGGGGTGAAGAGGAAGGCGCCTCTTAAACATCCCCCTTTAATTGACACACCGTTCAGGAGAGTGGCTGTTGACCTGATGACCCAATCTCACCCTATTCCAAAGGTGGGCACAGGTATGAGACATGTAAGGTTTGCAAAGGAAAGTTTGCAGAAGGCTAGGGGCGTTCAGAAGAAGCGATATGACAGGAAGGTGAGGAAGCAATCCCTCAAGGTGGGAGATCAAGTCCTGGTACTGCTTCCCACGGGTCACAACAAGCTGCTGATGCATTGGAAAGGACCATTCACCATCACTGAAAAGGTCGGTCGGGATACCGAATTGATGTGAATGGAAACTAAAACTTTTCCATGCAAATTTTCTCCGCAAATATATTCAGCGTGAGACTCAGCACATAGGGGCAGCAGCAATCATTGACGAGGTGAAAGAGACCCAGCAGAAGAAGGGGAGATTTTTTTGCCTAAGTTTCCAGAAGAGTCATACAGGGATGTGTCACTGTATGAAGGGCTAACAGTAGGAGTTCCTAGGTTTTGTTGTCAGAGGCGACACAAAGCAGCCAGAAAAGGGAAAGGTGGAGAAGAAATTTTGAATTCAGAGGGGCCAAAGACCAAAACAGAAGTCAGGAGTCTGCTAGGTTTTATGGGCTTCTATAGGGAGTTTGTTCCAAATTTCGCAGCAATCACGAGTCCTCTCGTGATTGGTCAAGGCAGGGAAACCGGCAGTGGTCGAGTGGTCAGACGCTGCAGAGCAAGCACTGCAGACGGTGTTGGAAAGACTAGGTTCCCGTCCCATCTTGAAGCACCAGATATGTCCAACCATTTTTGTTGCGGACAGATGCATCAGGTGGCGGGATAGGTGCAGTATTGTTGCAGGAGCATGAAGGGGTCGAGTTTCCTGGGGAGGTATGCTAGCAGGAAGTTGACAAAGTGTGAAGAAGGGTACGCAACTGTAGAGAAGGAGTGTTTAGGCCGTTGTGTGGGCCGTGCAGGAAATTCCACAAATACTTGTATGGGAAAGAGTTCGTGATAGAGACTGATCATCAACCACTCAAATTCCTGCAGGAGGCGCAGCTGAAAAACAGCGAGTTCTGCGTTGGGCAATGGCATTGCAGCCTACAGGTATCGAGTGCAGTACATTCCCGGTCGACAGAATGTCGGAGCTGACTATTTAAGCCGTGTAGTCTAGCAAGCTGCAACTCAGAGGAAGTCAGTCATATCCGGGGTGCTTTGTTGATAATAGGTGTTGATTACAGTTATGTTGATTGGATATGGGTTCATTCCCAGTTGGCTATGGTTCATTATTTTTGTGTGAGACTTAGTCATATTTTCTTTGTGAGACTTGTTCATGTGAATGTAGTTATGCTTGGAGCAGACAGTCGCTTGGGGTAGTGATGCATTGTTTGCGAGGATGAGGACGGGGGTTCCTCAGTGAAGTGTCTGGATCGTGATCATACTATATTGTGCTTTTTCATAGGATTGTGAAGAGAAATGTGGCAAATCCGCAGGTAGGGGAATTGCATAAGTGCGACAGAGGTTGTTATAAAATGAGTTGAAATAACGCAAGAGCGCACGTCAATGATAACTCATTGGAGTGGTATTCACTAATGATATTTTATAATCTATAAACCGTTGGTTGTAAAGTATTTTTCAAACTTTGCACGTGTAGCTGTGTGTCAGCAAATTCGGTTTTGGTCCTTTTTGTACCGTTGTTTTGAGACAATGCGGTGCATAGTCTTTGCAAGGGGGAAATTGTCACGGTTCAAAAATAAACACAACCAGAGTCGTGGTCCGTCCAGCTAGGTTGGTTGGACATAAGCTCTAACGCAAATACTCTGGGCGCCGGCAGACAGCCCCATATGGCGGGTCCAGCCAATTAAGCACAGCGAGAGGCTGATCCTAATCTTCCAGGTAGACAGTCGGAGTGGCTGGACCGACAGGTCTCGATAGGTCTGGTCAGACGTCTCGGCGCCTACCCAGACTCATCTAGCCAATTTACGACCAATGCCCACCATTAGGTCGACGACGCCGGAAAGGGAGAGGGGAAGGTAGTGTGTGGTGGGGGTGAAATCAAGCTAATCAATTAAATGACCAATTGACCACCACAGAGAGTAAGGCGTGTAGGCGTGACTGTCATGATTTGAATAGCCAATGGAATTAGAGGGAGATAACTTCGGTACGAGGCGGTAAAAATACTGACCAATGGTACTCGCCCTTGGACAGATGAGTTTCAAGATAAGATAGGGATGCGGGAGAAGGAGAACGAGAGGAAGAACGAAGAGAGACAGAGAGAGAGGAAGAGGTTCTGTGTAAGCTCTGATGAGAGAGAAGCAGAGAGATGAGGGGAGGAGAGAAGAGAACCAAGTTGAAAAGATTAGCATGAGATAGTCTGCAGAGGGAAGACTAAGGAGAGATGTGGAGAGAGAGAGTTGCTAACTAATGAAAAGGAAAAGAAAGAAAAGAAAAAAAGAAAAGAAAAGCAACCATTCCATTTGATAGAGCAGACTAGAAGAGAGAGAGAGAGAGTGCAATGCGTTAATGCAGGAAGGAAGAAAGGAGAACAGATCGATGTTGATAGTCACTGTTCCACCTTAACCGGGGTTCGACCTCATACCTGGCAGCGTCACTTTTGTCAAGCAGAACCACAGACCAACGCCAGTGCCAGCAGTCTAACCTGACCAGGCGCCAGCAGACCAAGACCAGTGCCAGCAGTTGTGTCGTGCTTGTGAAAGTGACAGTGAAAAGAAAAAAAAAGAAAAGAAAAGACAGTGATTCGTGAATAGTTAAGATCACCTGGCCAGGTAAAGTAGAAATCTATTTATACCCCGGGGTTTGTTAATGATGTTTTAGATAAATGATTTTGTGAAGTTCAAGGAAAGAGAGGATGTTTTATTTGTTTGATTCCATATGCATTGATGTTTCTTTCTATGATCATGTGTAGTAAAGTTATAGACTTTACTAGTGGTTTGATGTGACGAATTTCATGATATATGAATGAGATTGTAAGCAAGCTGTGAGTGTGTTTGGGCTGTGCGCTAGTCCTTCCTCCACTGACTACCCCGAGGTTGACAGACCCTACAAAAAAACCATACTGTGTAGGATTACCGTTTTCAATACTAATTTACTAAAGTTTTCAGATTTCAGTTTTTGTTTAATCCTGTGTTTTTCCTGGTCATTTTCAATAACATCATTTTCACGCATACATTCATCAAATGCGTCTCTGTCTTTCATGTGAAATAAAACTACAGTCTTTAACTGTTCTCTAAAGTCTTTTAAAAACCCAGTTATATTTCTGACATAAAATCCACACACTTATCCCAGCATGTCTTCCACTAAAAGCTAGTTTTGACAAAGCGTTTCTTTTTTTAACTATGTCTCTTTCTGCCGAACAGTCATCTATAATAAATAGTGTCTGCGTTCCCTTAAAAAATTTATAAAAGTATTCTAAACACTCACTTAGCTTATTGCCAGGGTCAACTAAATATATGTCATCATCTGTCCATATAAACCTTCTATCATAATATGCTTTGTTAAATTCAAGCGTTGGACAGAAATTACAATATAATCAAAATTATAGCGATAAACTGTTTGTAATAGGTTGAGGACAAATATTGTTTTCCCACAACCAGTTTGTCCACAAATTAATGAACAATGAGGGGTTTTTGTCATAAAGTTTAACTGCTCCATAGTTTTATAACAGAACTTAATCTAATCCAGTTATTATTTTATCATGCCCTCCGTCAAAACCTGTTCAGTATAATAAAATCCTATGAGGCCTAAATGCGTAAGATTAATCCAATTCAGTTCTGTAAGATTGTTTCTATTTAAGTCAACATTGATTTTGCTGCTTGTTGTTATGACCTTAATACCTCACCATTGTGAAGAACGACGATGGTAACTTTAAGACGTTTAACGTCTAAGTTTTGCCAGCTAATATTAATTCCTTTTATAAGGTCGTCACTAACGCCCACAACCCCGTCCCTCTCCACATCTTTAAAGACAGAAATTTCAAATATCATTGTGAACGTGTCTCCTAATTTTCTGCTTGGAAAGAACTGTAATTTTGTAGAAGCTTTCTTTAAAACCCTTTCTCTTCTGTGGAGGATGTACTGTTTTTTCCCCTACGGCGATAAATTTCAATCTCTTTCCGACTATTGTCGTCCGGCATAAGACTTACGTGTAAAGGGCCAGAGTTGAATGCTTTTCTGAAACTTTTTTGACGGCTAAAAAATGTAAATGGGCTTATGAATTCAAATTTTATGTCCCATTCTAAATATGGTTCCAAGTGCCATTTGAGGTCAGGTTTTCGAACTATTTTATATTCATACTGGCCAACATTATTTGCTTCTAGATTGCGCAGCTGTTTAGTTTAGGAAACCTTTTGTTGTCGCCAACCTCTTTGCGTTTATAATCACCATCTTTAGTATACTCAAAACCATACAAAGCGCCTATTTCACCGTTCTGTTCAAAGTCCGCAACGTCTGCAAGGTCTTTTAATTCTAAAGTTATACACCTTACAGGTGCTAATGTTACTCCCGATTCCCCTGGCCCACGTGACATTATTTTTAGTAGAACTTATTATTTTATTTCCAAAACAATGTGCAGGTTATCACATTTTACGACTTTCCCCGTTTTGTCTGTGATCTTTATATTAAAATGATCCAACCCTCCCACAAACTAATCTTTTAAACTGTAAATTAGGGAATTGTATAATTTCATAATCGCAATATGCAGCTTTCCCCGACGGAAGAGCTCTTAAAACAGTTGAGGGCCTTCCATCATATAAGTTTTCATCAGTGCTCAGCTCATCTAAATGAACATAGAGTAATGAATGTAATGCAAGATCGAGCGGACTTTCCCCCTCATAAGTAGTTTTGTCTGGTGTAACAACAAATCTTTTAGTGTCCTGAGTGTCAGCTTCAAAGCCTAACATTTTAGCTAGCTCTTTATCAAATAAGTAATTTGCTTCTTCAGGTTTGAATGTTAATATTGTTTTTAGATTTGCATTGTTAAGTTTGAGAGTAATGTCGAAGTTACTCATTGCTTCTTTTAGTGAGCAAAACCCGTAATAACCATCAGGTATTGTTAACTGGCTAACTTTGAGCCCTATGTTATCAATTTTTTGAACCTTATTATTCTTCTTGGATTCACTTATATAAACCATACGACTTTGTAAAAAATTTCATGGAGCGCGACCATTTGGTTCCACAATTGTTATCAATAGCATGTTCTAAAAACGAAGGACGGTCTTGAGTTGTTATTGTTACAAACATTTTTTAAACGAAATAAAAATGAGCGCATTTAAATATACTGATGCAAAATATTCTGTTGGGCCGCACTACAATCTTAAAAATGTAACAACTGATACTCTTGTCATTTCTGTGGCCCAGACTGACACCTTTCAAGTAAAGGTGAGTACTCCATTAAGCAGATATCTTAACCCCCCTATTAAAAAAGACTACATCCCAAAAGTGTGGTTCAGTCATCCGATGCAGTTTTATCAGAACCAGTTAAACTTTGCTGTGTTTTGTGCATCAACTGGGTGTGGAGTGTCGTATGCTGATCACTTAAATCATCCTGATCCTTTGGTGAGGTCAGTGTACAGATTTCATTTTTATTACACCTTCAGGCGTATTTTGACTGAACTGCAAGCACCATTACCAATGACAAACCGTTTAATCCATTCAGCAACAGAATAGACATGAAGGCTTTTGAAAGGATCTGTAACGAATTCAATATTAATGTTAAGACAGACTTTAGACAAAAGTCGGATCTTAATCATGGCTTAGGCACCCCTTATTTTTGGGGCGTGCACAGAAAGTATAACTATGACTGGAATCCTCCTTATACATCTTTCTCTTCAGGCACAACTGTTCACCTCGGGTCCATAGAGCAAGAGCATAAAACAGCATGGACAACATTTATCTTAGACACTTCTAAGGGCCTAACTAGAGCGGGAATAGAACGAATAAACGACTCTATTCGTACTTACGTTTGGTGTTTGCTAGGTTCGCAAGCACAGGCAAGATCGAGCATAACTGATCCTTCTACTGGCTTTGATGCACAAAAGCAGTACTTGGCAGATTTAGAGGACGCCATTAATTCTACAGTTGATTTGCCTTCAAGTATTAAAAGGTACCAAAATGTTTTACAATTCGCAAGATCGAAAGTAGACTTTGCTGTTGGCACTGGTTTATACATGCTACCTTCTGACCTCAGACTCCAGGTAGGAACAATAATGAACTACAACAATGAAATCCTTGTGGCAGGCAATGAACAGAAGGTCGGAAAAAACGATATAAATTCTGAGCCAGTAATATTGCAAACAATAAAAAAACACCCAAGATTAAGTCATCCAATCCCTGAGGTCCAAAGCCCAAAGACTGTTGAAGAAGCCAAAGAAAATAATGACCATGAATATGAAAAGACAGCACTTGTTTTTGGATTAACTGGCCTAGGATTACTTGGTCTTTATTTTACTAAATATTAACCCTACTATTAAGAGAACTAATGTCCATAAGTGCTCGGCCATAAAGCTAACTACTTTGCTCGCAGTAGACAAAAGCCAGCTAACGACACCCCTAATATACCTGGTAAAGAGTCTATAGCTTTACCGGCTAATTTTTTTTTTAATAAACTCGCAAGATGATCAAGCTTTTTTTTACCCATGATTTATCAGGTGGTGATGGAGGAGATGGCGGGGGAGGCACCGGACTTTGACCACCGCCACCTGTAATAGCCAACACCAGTGTACTTATTGCAAATCCTAAGGCTGTTATAACGCTTGCTAATGTGACTCCTTGCTCCCTAAACAGTGTTCGTATTCGTTCTGCTAGCGTTGTGTCTTCATATAAAATTTTTTCGATAGTTTCTCTTATTCTATTCACTTGAGTTCGTAATTGGTCTCGGTTAGTAGTTGTCACTTCTAGTCTTGCTGATCTTTCTTGTTCAAGATCTTTTAGTCTTTGTTTTATTCTTTCTTTAATATCACGTCCTAAGTTGGCGTCGTCAGCCTCAACGAGTTTTTCTTTTTCTCTTTTTATATGCTCATCTAGTTCACCCAGTTTTGCTAAATTGTTTGTTAATTCCCCTTTGATGGTTCTTAAAAGACGATCAAGGGCTAATAATTCTCTCATAGGTAGCGGTGGATCGCGCATAGTTTTTAATGCTGCTTCTTCAGTGGTTTCTGCTTCTATTGCTTGATTTATTTCGCCCGCTGCTTGACTTAAATCTTCAAGTTCCATGTTTTGCATTTGGTTATCTGTTGGAGTTCTTGTTGTATGTTTTGAAGTTTAGCAACTGCCTCCACATCTAATTTTGGTTCAGTAAGGCCAAGGCGATTTCGAACTTCCACCTGAAGGTGTTTTTTGATTGTACCCATGCCTACAAACTTTGATGAGTCTCGTTTATGTGTAAGCTGAAAAGGTTCTCCTTGCTTGTTTTTTACATACAAATGGTCATCTTTTACTTCAAAATCATCAGGGTATATAGTTTTGGGTTGTTCTAGTCCTAAACTTTGGTATAATGATCTGACCTTACTTTCTGTTAATCTACGCCTTTGCTGCCCTTCTTCTACTAATTCATCATGCAATGAGGGCCCTGAGTGATGCCGCTCCCAAGGGGAATCACTCATGTCGGCTCCAAGATCACGAATATCATAATCTCCAAAATCAATGCCTGCCATGTTTTTAAATAATTAACTTTTTATTTTGTTTTATAAAAATGTCACAAATATATGGCTCGATTCTTGACCCGCATAGAAAACTAAAGAGCCCCTTGGTGTGCAGGGAAATAAACGGAATATTACTGTTCCAAATAATCCATCTACTATTGATGCGGATCAAATTCTTACTGTTAGATTTCCAGACCTAGGAGCGGATGAAGTGATTGTGCCAGGCTCTGCACGACTTACTTTCAAAATAGAACTCGCATCAGAAACAGACCCAAACAGGACAGTTGTCCAGAATTTGGGACGGGCAATCGTTAAGAAAATTTCTGTAAAACTTGAGGGGCAAGAAGTATTTTCTTTAAACAATGCAGACATATTTTTAACCTATTCTGATCTATGGCTAACCGAGAATGAAAGGGCTGATCTTGCGTTTCAAGGAATCGAAAATGATGATGGACTAAAACACAGAATAGACGCCGGAAATGCTAACCCGGACGGCAAAAAGCATTTAGCTGTAAATTTTGCGTATGGAAATCGCTTTTCCATTTCCCTTAGATTTTGAGTTGTTAAAATCTCATGCGCCATTACTTTCAAAGAGCATTAAAAGACAGATTGTCATATGAACTAACTTTTAATGAATACAAACGTGTTATTAGATCATCAGACACCGAAGCAAAGTACAGCATTTCTGACATCTCGTTAGAGTTTGACGTTGTTAGCAACCCTAAATTAGCAGAGCTGATTGAGCAACAATATGAGTCAAAATTACAAATATATTACGAAAGAGTGCATCATCATTCAACATATCCTAAAAGCAGGGCAGACACTATATGGAATTTAGTTTTAGTGGCCGAGCAGAATCGCTTAAAGGTATTTTATTGCTGTGTGAAGATGAAGAACCATTTAAAAGACAAACTGAAAAGTTTATTAATCCTAAAATAACGAAAGTGCAATGTACAATTGAGGGTAGCCCTAACCAAATCTACGCTAGCGGGCTTAAACCTTATCATCATTTTGACGAAATAAGAAAATTGTTTGGGGGTGGGAGGTGTAGAAATCCAACAGTAGACCTTGCGTCTAAAGATTTGCACCTTCACAATGTTAGACTTGATGATTATTTAACAACGAAATACGGCTTATGGATTGACCTAAGGTCGACAGAGGATAATAAGTTACATGGAAGCGGGAGAAAGGTTACAAACGTAATAAACATTCAAATTGATAAAGAAAAAGAGAGTGATAAACCCCTTAATGCGCATTTGTTTTTAATATATGATGCGCAGCTGAATATTCGAGAAAGCAGATTACAAAGTATAGTATACTAAATTATTTTTTCATTTTTAAAAAAGCATGTCTGTTGATAATTATCCAAGAGTACCTAGAGAAGAGATAGTAGGCAATTCTGCTGCTATAGAAACCCCTGAAGTAAAAACCTTCAGATTAACAAACATTACACAAATGCAACAAAAACTAGAGCAGGACCTTTCAAAATACAGCAAAACCAAACGAAGGTATTCTGCTGCCTTTAATGCTGTTACCTATGTTAATACTGGAGCATCAACTATAAGCGCCGCATCAGCAGGAACGAGTGTTGGTCTCTTAGCAACGGGCATAGGCGTACCCGCAGCTTTACCTCTAGGCGGTTTGTCTTTAGCTCTCGGTCTGTGCTCATTAGCTGTAGGTGCTGCTAGCAAAAAATAAAAACTAAACTCCAAAAGCACACAGCCATGGTTCAACTAATAACAGCTAAACTTAGTTCCTTCAATCTGATAATAAATAAAGCACTAGCTGACTCAAACATCACGGATGAAGAATTTAGCCGTTTACAGGCTGATTTTAATGACTACAAAAGACAAAAGTTTGATCTTCAAAGAAAGGCAAGGACAAGTTTTTCTCAACAGCCAGACACCGATCAGATAAAAAAGGAATGTTTAAAAAAAGTAAACGAAACATTAAACTCTGCTCTAAACAGCTCACATTAACAACGCCAAAGGGTGTTTATACTTTAGTTTATGAGTCTAAGCACAAAAAGACCATCGATATTGATTAATTATTTTTTTGATTTAAATAAATATTTTGAGTTAGAAAAGAAACTCAGCATGGATAAGATATATGAAGGACCGGACGAATTGTTTGAAGAATGCTTAAGGAAGAGCGTTTGTCAAGAGCACTGAATGATATCAGTCTAGAAGTCATTGATCCAGCAAACGTACAGGCAAGTGTTGCTCATGCTATTTCTCAAGTTCCAGGTAAACTAACAATAGACCCGCCAGTTAAAGTAATGTTAGCTGTTTTAATTGACTATGTAACAATAAATGAAGAAAATCTAGAAGTCTGGGTCTCAACTAAACAACAGACTATTCTTTCCTCTAATGACTTAACCCTGGTTGGGCAGACCAGCTGCTTACACAGTTTGATGTGGCCGCTGAAGAAGCCAAAATGAGAGGCTCTGGTTGGTCAGAGGGCGAAGTCCTAGAGATCAGATTAAAACAGGCTAAGTATGCGCCGATTGTTGGCAAGGCTTACATTCCGCTGCCCCCAGCATTGGTAGCGAAAAGAGCAGTTTTAAACATACAAAATACAGACAACAAATGTTTCATGTGGTGTGTTTCTCGCAAGGCTGCATCACGTCCGCAAAAACGCAGAGAAGAGTATCTAACTATTGGGATTACATTAATGATCTCAACTTCGATGGAATATCCTTTCCTGTTGGTATAGACCAAATTGATCAGTTTCAAGAACAAAACAAACCAATAACTGTTAATATCTACACATGGGATGAGGAAACAAATCTACAGCCGATTAAAGTGTCCAAGAACAGCCCAACGATTGGCGAACCAGACAAAAGCCATGTGGACTTACTACTGATGTTTTCACCAGCGGGGCTACCGCATTACACATTAATACGTACAATGAGTAGATTATTGACGCATACTTCAAAGCAAAAAAATAAACAAGAATTCTGCAGAAAATGTTTAACAAGAATTCCATCTGTTCAAGCCGCGAGCGAACATAAGAAACATTGTAGTAGCCCAGTTGACTGTAAATACAGAACTAAATTACGCCCCCAGAAGGCAGTAAAGTTAGTTTTAAGAACTGGAAACGGATGCAAAATACTCCATATGTTGTTTACGCAGACTTCGAATCACTCATTGTTCCTTATGAGGGGCCAACCCCACAGAAACTTCCAAAAACAGCCTTTGTGAGTAATCATCAGATTTGTTCATTCGCTTTCATTGTTGTCAGGTCAGATGGCGCCCATTCAACGCCAGAATTATACAGAGGACCAAATGCGGCTAGAAGATTTTTACAGCGCATGCAGCAAGTGCGTAATGATTGTTCTAATAATCTGAATTTATCTGAAATCATGATGACGCCTGAAGATCAACAACAGTATGACTCAGCCACACATTGTTGGATTTGTGGTTTAGGCCTCTCATCAGACGCAGCGAATCCAACAGTAAGAGACCATGATCACATTAGTGGAAAGTTCAGAGGAGCAGCGCACAGTAAATGCAATCTTCAACCAAAGTTTGAACCAAAGACATGGAAGCTGCCTATATTCTTTCACAACTTGCGAGGTTACGACTCTCATCTTATAATGAAAGCAGTAGACGACGCCTTCAGGGTAACATGCATTGCACAGTCATCGGAAAAGTACATGTGTTTCACTTTAAATAACATGTCTTTTTATGACTCTATGCAGCACATGATGGGATCATTAGAGTCGCTGGCTATGTCCTTAAAGTCCTGCCCAATAACGGAAGAATATTTTAACCCAACTCTCGTTAGAAAGGGCGTTTACCCTTATGAGTACATGAACAGTTGGGAAAGGTTTGACGAAGATACACTTCCCCCTAAAGACGCGTTCTTTTCTAGTCTTAGAGGAAAGGCCATAAGTGATTCCGATTACCAGCATGCTCAAGAAGCGTGGCAGAAGTTAGAGTGTAAAACGATGGGAGACTATCATGATGCATATTTAATGGCTGATACATGTTTGTTGGCGGACGTCTTTGAAAATTATAGAAAGATCTGCATGAAACATTACAGCCTGGATCCTGCGCATTATATTTCTGCGCCCGGGATGAGCTGGGACGCTTTCTTAAAGTTTACTAAATTACAGATTGATTTATTGTCTGACCTGCCAATGATTCAGATGATTGAAAACGGATTGCGTGGAGGAATTAGTATGGTGTCGCATCATTACTGTAAAGCAAACAACAAATACCTAGATGATTATGATCCGAGTAAAAGGTCTAACTATCTCATGTATTTAGATGCAAACAATCTGTATGGATGGGCAATGGCGCAATCACTTCCATTACGCAACTTTAAAATGTACACAGATAATACGAATAATATTCAAAAGGCATTAAAATGGTTGAGCAGTTTGGCGCCGGGTCAACAGCGTGGATACATTCTAGAAGTTGACTTAGAATATCCTCATGAACTCCATGACCTGCATAATGACTATCATTAGCAGCAGAAAGCCTAAAGATGGCAAAAACAGAGCCGCCTAAACTTGTGCCTAATCTTCGAGGCAAAAAAAATTATGTCTGTCATTACAGACTTCTGCAATTTTATTTAAGACATGGTTTAAAGTTGAGAGCAGTTCATCGTATAATTGCTTTTGATCAAGAACAGTTCATGAAACCATGCATCATGAAGAACACTGATCTCAGAACTAAATCCACAGATGCTTCAGAAAAAGACTTTTTCAAGCTGATGAACAACAGCTGTTTTGGAAAGACTATGGAAAATCCGCACAAGCGTAAAGATGTCAGATTGGTCACCAAAGAGAACGAAGCAATTAAGCTGACTTCTAAACCTAATTATCAAGACTTTAGAAGATTTCATGATCAGCTTTTTGGTATAATGATGAAAAAAAAGAAAGTCAAATTGGATAAGCCCGTTTTTATCGGGTTTACTGTTTTAGAATTATCAAAGCTTTTGATGTTAGAATTTCTTTATGACTACTTTAAGCCCTCGTATCCTGAGTCCAGAGTACTTTACACAGATACAGATAGTTTTGTTATAGATATTCCTACTGAAGACATCTATAAAGACATGGAAATTAGAAGTAGCTAAAGGGCACGCAGGATGGTACGACACATCCGATTATCCTAAAGATTCGCCTTTGCATTCAATTACTAACAAGAAGGTTTTAGGAAAGATGAAGGATGAATTATCTGGAAAGGTGATCAAGGAGTTTGTTGGGTTAAGGTAAAAAATGTACAGTGTTTCGAGCCAGGAGAAAACTATCAAAAAGGCAAAGGGAATATCTCGCAGTGTTGTGCAGTCGAGCATATCGCATGACAACTACAAAGAAGCATTGTTCAATAAACATACTTTTCATCATGACAACGTAAAAACTACGATCTAATCTACATGAGATCAACACAACTGTTGTAACAAAGAAGTCATTAGATAGAACAAACACAAACGAGTATTTGTTAATCCAGAATTTTCATATGCAATCAGGCATTGGAGAACAGCATAATTATATATCTTTCTTCGGGTTTATATTCGGGTCCATATTTTTCCTCAACTTTATCTAGAAAATCAATCATATCATCCTCCAATTCAGACAAATTTTTTCTCATGTTTGCTTGATGCGCTCGAATTTTTTTTTATTATTTCAAGATATTCTTTATCCCATTTTTGATAGTCAAAATTTGGGATTTTGGGCTGTAGGTGATCTGGATGGTTTAGCATGTGTTGCTGAACCCTCACAAGCGTTGCTTTAATAGCACAATTCGTATCATATGTTTCTCGTATCAATTCCAAGGTCTTTTTATTTATCATTCTTGTATCATTCTGCGCTTCCTTCTGAGCTTCCATTTTAACTCGAATATATTTATGTAAATTAATTAAAGCGGAACTGTGTCTGGTGGAATTATCTGCAGTTCTTCTTTCACAAAAGATCTTTGAGGAGCTGGTTGTTTTGTTGTGTCAGTTTCTCGTAAATAATACACGGTGGGATTCATCTTTACAATTCTTTTTATTTCATATGGGTCAACACTCCAAACTGGATCGGTTGCCCTGATGCGAGTGTCCCCTTCTGCTTTCCCCGGTAAATAAAGGTACCTTACTTTTAAACCAAACGGCAATAGTTTGCCGGATGAAGACCTCTCCTTCAACAGCATTTATTGTTTGTTTTTTGATTGCTTGTACTGGTTTTAGCCCTTTAAATTCTTCATTATTCATTGCGCGCAAAACTGAGGGCAGTCTTCTAACCCATTCTGTGTTGCGAGAATTGTCAATAAGCTCTCTGTGATACTGGTAAGAAAAAAGTCTTTCAGCTAACTGTTTGTTAAAGTTTTCAACTAAAGCCTGTGATCTGTGAACTCCCGGAATGCCTCTTTTAATGGTAACTCTATGTTTCAACAATAATTGATTCACTCGGCCTTTAAATTCTTTTCCATCATCGACTTGAATCATGCGGGGATAAGTTAGCGGGCCTCGTTGGTATATCAGTTGTATAGCGACAGCAACAGCAGAAGCACTCTTTTGTGTTAATGGTTCCGCATCTTTGTATCTTGAAGCTACGTCAATGACTGTAAGTGCGTACTTAAATCTTTTTCGTCTAATCGTATCATGGGGTAAATATAGAACATCCATTTGATGGGTGTCGTTCGGTATTGTGTTGACAAAGTGTGGTCTCTGTATTCGTCTAGGCGCAGGTAAATAAATTTGCCAAATCGCTTGTTTAGATAACCATTCCTTTGCTGTTTGTTCGCTAACTCCCGCTGCTTGGCTTAGCTTTTTGATTGCTGTTATTCCCTTCCAATATCCTTTTGGCGAATAATAGATTTTGTTCATTTTTTATTCAGCCAATATTATTCGCAACAAAATACACGATAGTCATGCCAACGGCAATAAACGCGATTTCTTGCATCTTTTGTTTTTCTGATGGATGATAAAAGTCGCTGAATTTTGGTGGGGGCAATGTCTAAATTGGTTTGCCTGTTACAAGATAATATTCTTTTATCGCTTGATCAACATCTTTAAATGTGTAAGCTGCATGCCCCTGTTTTTTCAGTGTGTTATTAATAAAATCTAACTGCTCAATTCTCTGCTTTTCATAGCGATCTTGTGCTGCGGCTAGTTGCTCCACAGCTTTGTTATGTCTTTTTCTCTCGCCGTCATCCCGTAGTTTACTAAATGCGTAATTATTCCGCTAAAAGCAAGCGCATTTACTACTGCGCCACCTATCATCATTACGAGCGAAGCCATTTTTATAAATGTATTTTTTTTACATATTTATATTCTCTGGAATTATTTTTTGATTAACTAGAAAATCTTTCGTAGCAAATGAAGCTGTTATAACAGCAATCAGTTTTGCTGAGTCTTCAAAGTCTAGTTTACCAAGATCTGCCGGTTTTAAACAGGCTTTTACCAAGCATTGTGTATCCTACACTTAGGCCTCCAATAACAGCAGAATGGTATACAAGGTTGGCAATAGTTTTTTTCGTGCTCATTTTAAAAAATAAAATAATTATAATTAATAAAAAACATGAACACCGATGATCTGCTAGAGCTACAGAGCGGCCTAAACCGTCTTGGGCTTACAAATGAAGAAGTTGATGACCAAGCTATTATGCCCAAAAAGGAGAGGCTGTATTCTTTGGCAGCATGTGGAAAAACAAAACAGTTCCTCGGAACTGAATTCAGCATAGAACAAATTCAACAGATGTCGCCACAAGACATTGTAAAGTATCATAACAGGTATGAAGCGCAGCTGGGGTCTAGAATGGTAAAAAGTGTGGGGCAAACGGTTCTTAGTTTGTACACTAAACTAGTTAGTAAATTTGCTCCCATTGATTCTGAACAAGACTTTATGTATGATTTAACGCAGGATCCAGTTTTAACAAAGTCATTAGAGTCTCTAGGCTGTGATCTATATTACAGATTTGGAACATTGTTATCGCCATTAATCATGGGATTAATTACTTTTAATCATATAGATTTTTTTTCCCTTCAAAATGACCGAGCCAGAAAATCAGCAGAATCAGAAAACACTGAATCAGGTGGAGAAAGTAACCAAGCCAGAAAATCAGCAGAATCAGAAAATACTGAATCAGGTGGAGACCAGTGAAAAGCATCCTCATCCGGGGCGTGTTAAAGCAGGAAGAAAATTAGCAGAGTGGAACAGACAAAAAAAATTAATGTTACAATCACAGAATATAACTCATAATGAAAACATAACACCGCCAATGCCAGAACAAGTTGATTCAATGCCAGCTATAAAAACTCCATGCGATTCAAGGCCTACAGCACCAAAGTCTTCATGGAATATTGAACTTAAAACTGTTGCCATTTTTGGCGCCCTTGCTGCTGCTGGGGTGGTTTATTACGGTTATAAAATATATAAACAATGGCAACAAAAACCAAAGCAGTCCAAACAACCTGAACCACTAAATACAGAAGACAAAAACATGCCAAAACCACCAACAACAAAAGATCGTTTTGATCCATTGAAATGTAATAATATTTTAAGAACTTAATTTAAAATTTTTTTGATAAAAATAGATCATGGCGTATTATAAAATGATGGAGTCAATAAATAAAGACATGGAGTCTATAAAAGACATTTCCATAGACCAGAATTGTAATCAATGCGGTTGCTTAGGATGTAAGAACTTCATTAAAATCTATGCTAACCGATCTCGCGCAGAGAACGCCGAGCAAGATATTCTCAGCGATGACGCGTTTTTTGAGGCGTGTGTGTACTATATTAGACATCTACTATTTAAGATAAAAACATAGATTGTATTTTTTTTTGACAATAATAAGATAACTTGAATAAGAACTTGTTTGTACTTAAAGGATGACTTAATTACAATCTTGAGGCGACTTGAGTAAGAACTTGAGGATGACTTGAGGATGACTTGAGTAAGAACTTAGAAGTGACTTAAGTAGAAACTTAGAGGAACTTAATTAAGAACTTCTAAGTGACCTGAGTAAGAACTTGGGGATGACTTGAGTAAGAACTTAGAAGTGACTTGGGTGACTTGAGTAAGAACTTAGAAGTGACTTGAGTAAGAACTTGAGGAGGATGACTTGAGGATGACTTGAGTGATGGATACTTGAGTAAGAACTTAGAAGTAACTTGGGGTGACTTGAGTTAAGAACTTAGAAGTGACTTGAGTGTGTGCATGCGTGGGTGGGGTGGGGGGTGTGCAAGCGTGGGGTGGGGGTGTGGCACGTCTGTCCTAGTTACTAGCACCACTACATCCTGTTAGACTAATGCTGCTAAAAAAGGTCAGTTATAGTAACAGCCCTCTTGCTGCTAAAATAGGACGTTCACACATGAACGGCTATTTATAGCAAGGCGAATTTTACCACAGTCCTCTTGCTGCTATAAATAGGACGTTCACACATGAACGGCTATTTATAGCAAGGCGGATTTTACCACAGTCCTCTTGCTGCTAAAATAGGACGTTCACACATGAACGGCTATGTATAGTAGCAGTCAGCAAGGCGGATTTTACCACAGTCCTCTTGCTGCTAAAATAGGGCGTTCACACATGAACGGCTATGCATAGTAGCAGTCAGCAAGGCTGACTTCACCGCAGCCCTCTTGCTGCTAAAATAGGGCGTTCACACATGAACGGCTATTTATAGTAGCAGTCCGCAGCAAATATACTAAGGTCTGCCTAGCCCTATCCCAGTTTGTTTGCCAAAACTCCCGAAAATCGCTATTCAGTTGCATAATCCTAATAATACTTTGACGTTTGCTACACAGTTTATTTATACTGATTCCTAGCTTGTGAAATTTAGGATAGTTATAAAAACACACCGAAAGTTGAATGAGTTTCCTAGCATACGAATCAGCCATGTTTACTTGCGTCTTGAAAAAATGAACGCCATGTTTGACGCGGTTTTGTTCTTTTAAACATGGCTTTAGCTGTCTCAAGCCAGCGCCCAACAATCAACGCATGATGGATTGTTTTGCTTTGGCCAACTTTCAACAACACAGCGCCATTTTTAGATAAGGAACCATCTCATCAATAGTCAAACACATATTGAAACCGGCTACATCTTGTTCAGCAATATTTCTTTCAGCGTTTTCATTTTCTTGAACCAACAAACCTTTAAGATAGTCGTGCATTTCCAAAGCAGTCAGTTCACTTTTTTCCTTTTCTGTTCCTTCCAAAAAAGCAATGCTTCTTTTCGGTTTAACTGGTAGAGAACATGCTTCGCCTAGTTCTTTTTTGACAAATACTCTAACATGCTAGTGAAGTAAACCTTGTGATCTTGAATAGCACAAGCCTGTAAACCTGTTAGCCATTTTAAAATAAAACACAACCAAACACAGTAGTCAACAGAGCACAGTAGAAAACAACCTTCTTGTGCGGCAGTCCGAGAAAGAATGGCGAAACCGGTCTTTCTTTTGTGATTGCACCACAATGTTGCAAGTTAACCTGGTCAGGTGAGCGCCACCAGTCCCCACCTTATGGTGGTTACAGTTAGTTAATTACAGGTATCGCATGAGCCACCCAGGACCGCCGTACATGGTACTGCCTGCCACAAACCCCAAGCCTCTAATTAGGGTTGTTCGCACAGTGTCTCAGCCAAGTCTTAGTTTGATGACTGTCTGCGCAAAAATGATGTTATTGAAAATGACTGTATGCGCAAAAATGATGTTTGTTTGTAGGGTCGTTATTTTTTGGTTATTGAAGTCTTACTTGTCAGAGAACGATAGAAACACGGGGTCTGGAGTCGCCCGGTCGAAACTGGTTGAGACCGGGTGAGCCAGACCCCGTGTTTCTACGTTCTCTGAGAGAGAGAGAGAGAGAGAGAGAGAGAGAGAGAGAGAGAGAGAGAGGAGAGAGAGAGAGAGAGAGACAGGCAGACAGACAGACACAGACTCTCTCTCTCTCACACATACACACACACACACACACACACACACACACACACACACACACACACACACACACACACACACATACACGACTGCAGTGTCATTGAAAACAATGCGAAATGCACACGAGAAACAACGTGTAAAATACACAATGAGAAATGTACAGGTGAATTTTCGACCAATATGTTATCTTCAGACGTTACCAACAACAGATGTAAAAAGACAGAAATCAGTACTTCTTAGATGTCAGTCAGCATCTATAGAAATGTACAAAACAATACTCTCCAATGACTGTCTGCATTTGCAAAAATGCGCGAAACAATACTCCCTACATGGCAGTCAACATCTACAAAAATGCAGAGAACAATACTGCCCACATGGAAGTCAACATCTAAAAAATGCACAGAACAATACTCCCCACATGGCAGTCAACATCTATAAAAATGCACAGAACAATTCTCCTTACATGGCAGTCAACATTAAATGAAAATGCACAGAACAATACTCCCCACATGGCAGTCAACATCTATAAAAAATGCACAGAACAATTCTCCTTACATGGCAGTCAACATAAATGAAAGTGCACAGAACAATACTCCCCATTGGCATCAAACATTCATAAAAATGCACAGAACAATACTCCCCACATGGAAGTCAACATCTATAAAAATGCACAGAAGAATACTCCCCATAGCAGTCAAATCTATAAAAATGCACAGAACAAGTTCCCCACATGGAGTCAACATTTATAAAAATGCACAGAACAATGTCCTTACTGCCATTCAACATGATAAAAAAAAATGCACAGAACAATTCCTACATGCCATTCAACATTTATAAAAATGCACAGAACAATACTCCCCACATGGCAGTCAACATCTATAAAAATGCACAGAATACTCCCCATATGGCAGTCACATCTATAAAAATGCACAGAACAATGCTCCCCACATGGCAGTCAACATCTATAAAATTGCACAGAACAATACTCCCCACATGGCAGTCAACATTTATAAAAATGCACAGAACAATACTCCCCACATGGCAGTCAACATCTATAAAAATGCACAGAATACTCCCCACATGGCAGTCAACATCTATAAAAAATGCACAGAACAATACTCCCCACATGGCAGTCAACATCTATAAAAATGCACAGAATACTCCCCATATGGCAGTCAAATCTATAAAAATGCACAGAACAATGCTCCCCACATGGCAGTCAACATCTATAAAATTGCACAGAACAATACTCTCCACATGGCAGCAACATCTATAAAAATGCACAGAACAATACTCCCCACATGGCAGTCAACATCTATAAAAATGCACAGAATACTCCCCACATGGCAGTCAACATCTATAAAAATGCACAGAACAATACTCCCCACATGGCAGTCAACATCTATAAAAATGCACAGAACAATACTCCCACATGACAGTCAACATTTATACAAATGCATATAATAGTATTCCCAACATGGATTGCAACATTCTCATGCTGACTACCTTTTCAGTGAGAGAGAGAGAGAGGAGAGAGAGAGAGAGAGAGAGAGAGAGAGAGAGAGAGAGAGAGAGAGAGAGAGAGTGTGTGTGTTTGTGTTTTGTGTGTGTGTGTGTGTGTGTGTGTGTGTGTTGTGTGTGTGTGTGTGTGGTGTGGTAGGTGTGTGTGTGTGTGTGTGTGTGTGTGTGTGTGTGTGTGTGTGTGTGTGTGTGCGTGCGCGCGTGCTTGCGTGCGCGCGCGCGTGTGTGTGAATGTGTGTGTGTGTGTGTGTGTGTGTGTGTGTGTGTGTGTGCGTGTGTGTGTATGTGTTGCATATTTATGTCTGTGTTTGTAACGTCAGGAAAAGACATTTTTAGATAATTCTTTTGTCTGTTTTGTATTGTTTATGAAATTAGCATAGTTTGCATCTTGGTTTGTGCGTCCATCGAATTTCTCCCTGAACGTAAGTAACAAGGACAGACAGCATGAATCGACACTCTCCTTCACTAGGCCCATCAACGAAGACTGTCCGATAGCTGACCTCATCAGATAGACGGTGGGCAGTCGACAACGACGGCGATGTGGGGTTTCTTCTGGCTGCCTTTTTGCCGCGAGATCTTTAACGTGTAT
>CM031598.1:108339415-108376915 GCA_018398815.1 Conus ventricosus
ACGTTAGCCCATTGGGAAACTGGGTTGGAGGTCTGACTGGTATCCTTTTGAAAATATTTACTTGTTTGGCTGGTTGGTGCTTTCGTTTCTTTGTTCATTCAAACAAAGTTGAAGGGAACCACGAGAATAGCCCTCGCAGAAGAAAGAAAGAAAGAAAGAAGATAACCTGCATTTCTGATAGTCTTTCACAGAATGACATGTGCAGCAGTTCACATGATACCAGGGAGAGTGAAAGGGAGATGGAGTGGTGATACGGGAGTGGTCAAAGCTGGGTGATGGGTGTGGGGGATGGGGGTGGGGGTGGGTGGGGGAAGAAAGAGGTCAAACGTATGAAAGAGAGAGGTCACGGAAGGTTTGTATGATGTGTTACAAATGTAACGTGAGTCGTGTGTGTGTGTGTGTGTGTGTGTGTGTGTGTGTGTGTGTGTGTGTGTGTGTGTGTGTGTGTGTTTTAATTGTCTTTCACTGTATTGTGGTGCGGTCTGTCTGTGCATGATATTGTATTGTCCTGTAGTAATGTTGTGTTGTGGTCTCTTCTGCTGGATTGTATTGAATGGTGTTATATTGTGTACCGTCTCTTGCACTGTATTGTATTGTACTGACTGTGTGGTGGTTCAGTACTGTATTGTGTTGTGTTATGATGTACTGTACGGTGTTGTGCTGCACTATTGAAAAACTACAGCTTTAAATCGTGCGCAGTGTGGTCTATAACTTTTGCGTATGTGGTGTAGCGTAAATGGACTAGTTCGCATGCAGTGTGACGCTCCTTGGTGAAGCTGAAACTGAAATTGTACTGTATTGTATTCATTGCAGCGTGCTGTGTGGAATTATGATGTGTGTTGTATTCTATGGCAGCGTGCTGTGTGGAATTATGATGTGTGTTGTATTCTATGGCAGCGTGCTGTGGGGGAATTATGATGTGTGTTGTATTTATGGCAGCGTGCGTGTGGAATTATGATGTGTGTTGTATTCTATGGCAGCGTGCTGTGTTGAATTATGATGTGTGTTGTATTCTATGGCTGCGTGCTGTGTGGAATTATGATGTGTGTTGTATTCTAGGGCTGCGTGCTGTGTGGAATTATGATGTGTGTTGTATTCTATGGCAGCGTGCTGTGTGGAATTATGATGTGTGTTGTATTCTATGGCTGCGTGCTGTATGGAATTATGATGTGTGTTGTATTCTATGGCTGCGTGCTGTGTGGAATTATGATGTGTGTTGTATTCTATGGCTGCGTGCTGTGTGGAATTATGATGTGTGTTGTATTCTATGGCAGCGTGCTGTGTGGAATTATGATGTGTGTTGTATTCTATGGCAGCGTGCTGTGTGGAATATGATGTGTGTTTGTCACGGACTAAAATAGAAAAACCGAATTCGTGGTCAGTCGCCAGCAGTTCAATCGGACATAAGTCCAAACTCAAACATTTGGTCTCCAGGCAGACGACTTCGGTGTCGCGTCAGCCAATTAGCACAGCGAATAGGCTATTTTTAGTCCTCACGGAGACAGCACTGTCCAGCAGACAGACTAAGTAGCTGGACAGACGTCTCAATAGGTCTGGCCAGGGGGTCTTGGCGCCTGAGTCAGACTAAGACAGCCAATTTGCAGGACCAGCGCCGACAGTTAAGTCAGACGTCGCGGTTGAAGTAGGAAGGGGAAGGTATTGTGTGGTGGGGGTAAAATCAAGCTAATTAATTAAATGAACCATTGACCACCACAGAGAGCAAGCCAGTAGATGTGACTTTGACGATTTGAACGTCCAATGGAATGAGAGGGGAGGTAACCCCAGTATAAGGCGGGAAAAATACTGACCAATGGTACTCACCTTTGACACATAGGATAAGAATAAGAGAGTGAGGAGAGGGAAGAAAAGGAGAACCAGAGGAGGAGAACGAAGAAACAGAGAGAGAGGAAGAGGTTCTGGGTGTAGGCTCTGCATGAGAGAAAGGCAGGGAGATGAGGGGAGGAGTGAAGAGAACCGAGTGAAGCATTAGCACCAGATAGAGTCTACAGAGGAAGGACTAAGGAGAGATGTAGAGAGAGAGAGTTGCTAACTGATGAAGAAAAAAAAAAAGAAAAAGAAAAAAAAAGCAACCATGTCCATTTGATAGAGCAGACTAGAAGAGAGAGAGAGAGAGAGTGCATGCGTTAATGCAGGAAGAAAGAAAGGAGAACAGATCGATGTCTGATAGTCACTGTTCAATCTGAACCGGGGTTCGATCTCATACCCGGCCGCGCCACTTTCATCAAGCAGTCCAACCCGACCAGTGCCAGCAGTCTAACCTGACAGTGCCAGCAGTCTAACCTGACCAGTGCCGGCAGTCCAACCTGACCAGTGCCAGCGGTCCAACCCGACCCGTGCCAGCAGTTGTGTCGTGACTGGTGTTTGTGAAAGTGACAGTGAAAAAGAAAAAAGAGAAAAGGAAAGACAGTGATTCGTAAATAGTTTAAGATCACCTGGCAGGTAAAGTGGAAATCTATTTATACCGGGTTAGTTATGATGATTTAGATAAATGGTTTTGTGACGTTCAAGGAAAGAGAGAATGTTTTATTTTGTTTGACTCCATGCGCATTGATGTTTTCTTCCATGATTAATGTGTAGTAAAGTTATGACTTTACTAGTGGTTTGATTTGACGAATGCATGATATATGAATGAGATTGTAAGCAAGCTGTGAGTGTGTTTGGGCTGTGCGCTAGTCCTTCCTCACTGACATACCCCGAGGTTGGGCATTTATTGGCGAGCCTGCCAGGGTATTCTGGCCCATTTATTATAATTGTTCAACTTTCAGAGAGGAAGCTGGGTGGGATTCAAGTATTGTAATCCTAAGACAAGGTAGTGTCTTACTGTCTGTTTCCAAGATAGTTAAATACTAGGCTTGGCATTGCTTCCAAGATAGTTAACACTAGGCTTGGCATTTCAGCCCCAGAGTACTTATTTCGCACAGATTGCCTATAATTCGCTCTCATAGTTGGGTCAGGCGCTAGGCGTCTTATAAAAACTAATTACGTTGTCCCAAGCTAATATTATCATTCATAGGATTGTGCTATTACGTCACTCGTGTCGGTAACCACCAGTTTGGCTGTCGTAGTAGTAAAATCTTGTTCAAAAAAAAAAAAAAAGATATAATGGCGGAAGAAAAGAACACCCCTATTGAACAACTTGTGAGCGTCGCTTGTGATCTAGGCTACTCGGAGAAGAGTTGCGAGCATTCGTTGAAACCCAACAAAAGATGGAAAGAGATGAGCGAGCGGAAACACGCCGTGTCGCAGTAGAAATAGCATTAGCAGAGCAGGAAAGGGTTAAAGCTAGCGAGACGCAGGAAACAGAAAGAATAAGGATTCAGGCTAACGTAACGCAGGAAACAGAAAGATTAAGGATGCAATTAGAGCTAGAGAGAGTGAGAATACAGAGGGAGACCACCGATGATGGTAGTTCAGTTTCCAGTGACCCTGTGCGCAGTTATGCCCCCCCGACCAAAGTTGCCAAAATTCTCTGAAGGAACAGATTCGATTGATGCGTACATCAGTCGTTTTGAAACGTTTGCTACTAGTCAGGGTTGGCCTTCAGAAGAGTGGGCAGTCATTTTGTCAGCGCTATTGACGGGTAAGGCATTACAGATTTTCACTGCATTACCAGCAGACACCCAATCTGATTTTGGTGCTGTGAAGGAGTCTTTGATGAAGGGATTTGACCTCACAGAGGAGGGGTTTAGAAAGAAATTTCGATCAGCTAGATTGCAAGCCCAAGCAGCAGCGGAGAATATTTGCGCCCATGACATGGTACTGATCCTTGGCGATTTGAATGCAAAGATGGGCAGTGATAACACCGGGAGGGAGCATGTTATGGGCAAACATGGAATTGGTACCATCAACGATAATGGAGAAAGACTAGCAGACTTCTGTGAAGAGAACAACCTGTTGATTGGAGGCCACCCTTTTTCAACACAGAGATGTTCACAAAACAACTTGGACATCACCAGACGGGACCACCAAAAACCAGATAGATCACATCATAGTCAATCGGAGATGGAGGAGCTCCCTTCAAGATGTCAGGGCCTACAGAGGAGCAGATGTTGCCAGTGACCACACCCTTGTATTGGCCACCGTTTCCCTGAAACTACGCCGAACACGAGGAAGACAGGCACGTCAGCAGAGAATAGACTCTGACAGACTGAATGAGACGCTCACCAAACAAGCTTTTGCTGTGGAAATAAAGAACAGATTCCAGGCGCTAGGGGAACAACAAGAGTTAACAATTGACAGCTTCAACCAGGCCTTGCGGGAAGCGGGAGAAAAGGTACTAGGCTTCCGCCGAAAGAAGAAGGAAGAGTGGATAAAGAAAGGAACCTGGGAAAAGATAGATGAAAGAAAGCTGACAAAGCAGAAGATCAACAACACCAGATCAGAACGCTTGAAAGAGCAGCACAGAAGAAGATATACAGAAATAAATAAAGAGGTAAAGAAGATGACAAGAGCTGACAAGAAGGACTACATCGAGAAACTGGCAGATGAGGCAGAGGAAGCAGCTGGTAGAAATGATCTAAAAAACGCTGTACAAGATAAACAAGCAGCTAAACAATGGGTTCCAAAACAATGATGTACCAGTAAAGGACAAGAATGGGAAGGTCGTTGAGGGAGAGGCAGAAAAACTACAGCGCTGGAAAGAACATTTCGAGTCAGTTCTGAACAGACCAGACCCCCTCAGCTAGCAGATATCCAACCGGCAGGTATAGACCTGGACATCTGCATCGATCCACCGAGCCTAGAAGAAGTGACAGCAGCAATCAAAACCATGAAGAACGGAAAAGCACCAGGGGCAGATGGGGTAACAGCAGACATGTTGAAAGCAGATATTAATGTGACAGCCCCTATTCTGACGGAGATCTTCAGACAGGTTTGGGAAACGGGCCAGACCCCTGAAGCGTGGAAAACTGGTCTTATCTTCAAGTTGCCCAAAAAGGGAGATCTTGGAGACTGCAACAACTGGAGGGGCATAACACTTCTTTCTCTCACTAGCAAGGTATTTAGCAAGGTTGTGATGTCAAGGCTGACAGAAACCCTTGAGAGGAACCTCCGTCCACAACAAGCAGGCTTTCGCCCTGGACGATCCTGCTCAGATCATATCTTCACTCTGCGCCAGGTTCTGGAACAGAGCAATGAGTGGAACACGCCTTTGTACATCAACTTCATCGACCTGGAGAAGGCATTTGACAGCATCCACCGAGAGTCCTTATGGAAAATCCTGAGACACTACGGAATCCCTGCAAACTTGTCCGGGTCATTGAAAATGCTGTACGGTGACTTCAGTTCGCGGGTGATCTGCAACACAGAGCTCACAGACGCCTTCAGTGTCAGCACGGGAGTGAAACAGGGCTGCATCCTATCGCCTTTCCTCTTCATCCTGGCCATGGACTGGATTATGAAAAACGCCACAGACAGAGAGAGGAGGGGAATCAGATGGACACGACAATGGTAACAACAACACAACTGGAGGACTTGGACTTTGCTGACGACATTGCCCTGATGTCACATCGCTACCAAGACATACAGGAGAAAACAGATGCCATGGCAACAACAGCTGGAAACCTTGGCTTGAAGGTCAACACCAAGAAGACAAAGAGCATGAGAATGAATGCCAGAGTCCAAGACAACATCAAACTGAACGGAGACGAAATTGAGGAAGTTAGCGACTTCACCTATCTTGGATCCAAGATGTCTAATACAGGGGATGGGGAGGTGGAGATCCGGGCTCGACTTGCAAAAGCCAGCCAGGCCTTTGCCTCACTCAGGAGCACATGGAAGGCAGGGAATATCCGCCTGAAGACCAAGTTAAGAATCTTCAAATCAAATGTAATAAGCACCCTTCTTTATGGATCAGAATCATGGAAGATGACCAAAACCATCAGCAACAAACTAGATGTCTTCCAAAACAGATGCCTCAGACGCATTCTACGCATCTATTGGCCGAATACCATCACCAATGAAGAACTCCACCAAAGGGCAGAAACTGAACCCATCTCAACGCAAGTCAAACGAAGGCGTTGGCGATGGATAGGCCATGTGCTCCGCCAGCAGACAACAGCCATTTCCAGAATCGCCCTACGATGGACTCCTGATGGCCGAAGAAGAAGAGGACGCCCCAAGGAAACTTGGAGGAGAACAGTAGAGAGGGAGATGAAGGAAAATGGTTGGACATGGGGCCGTCTGGAACGTATTTCAGCCGACCGACATCAGTGGCGGGCTCTGGTTGAGGCCTTATGTGCTACCAGCACAAAGAGGACTAGATAGATAGATTGCAAGCAGGTGAAACGTACACTCAGTTTGGTGCACGTTTAGATCACTATTTTGAGAAGTGGTTAGAGTTGAGCGGTACGAAAAAGGAGTTCGCTGAATTGAAAGAGCTGGTTATGAAAGAACAGATTTTGTCAGGTTGCAGTCCAGAGTTAACTATACATTTGAAAGAGAGACAGCCAGAGACAGCAGGAGAGTTGCTGAAGTTAGCAGAGGTGTATAGGGAGGCACGTTTGGGCACTAAGGTGCAGGAGAAACAGGTGCCAGGCACAGGTGAGAAGAGTGCAAGGAGACTAGAGGATTTTTCTGCAAAGTCTGCAACACCAGTGGTGGGGCAGAAAGGAGGACAGAGGGACAATAGGTGTTTCATTTGTCACAAGAAGGGACATGTGGCGAGGGATTGTCGCATGAGGTTCCAGAAGGCAGCAGCCTTGCAAGAGGTTGATAAGGGTCGCCAGGGGAAACGACCTGCAGTGGAACCAAAAGGGATCCAATCTGAAGAGGGTAGAGGGCGGCCTATGGCTAGTACCGGACAGCAGTCAGTGTCAGGGATGGAGGGCACTAGGCTGAGTGGTTCATTACCAGTGGAAGAAGGGTGGATTGGCCAGAAGAGGGTGAAAGTGTTACGGGACACTGGTTGTTCATGTGGTGTAGTAAGAACAACGCTGGTCGAGAAAGGGATTTGACAGGGCAAATCCAGACCTGTACTCTAATCGATGGCACTGTGGGGAGTTCCCAGTTGCTAAGATAGAAGTACGTACCCTTACTTCTCAGGCGAGTTTTCTGCACTGGTGATGGAGAAACCCCTTTATGATTTGATCATTGAAAATATTCCAGGTGCAAGGCATCCAGGGGATCCTGAGTTGTTGACTGCTACAGGGGCAGCAGTTCAAACACGGAGCAAGAAGGAGGAAAAGGTTGATAAACCGTTAGTCGTTCCAGCAAGGAAGTCAGGCATAGATGTGTCGCCTGATGAGTTTAGGGCAGCGCAGGAACAAGACCCTTCGCTCGTGAAGTCTTGGGAGTTGGCAAGAGGTGGAGAGAAACAGGTGGTTAGAGGAGGTGAGACAGAATTTCTGGTGAAAGGCGGGTTGCTGTACCGAGTGTTCACCAAGGGGAAGACAGGTAAGGTGACAACTCAGTTAGAGGTACCAGCATGTTATCGTGACACTGTCATGTCAGTGGGTCACGAGTCGCTCATGGCGGGTCATCTCGGCACCGGCAAAACAGCTGACCGAATCTTTGATGATTTCCACTGGCCAGGGGCAATGGCAGACATAAAGCGTTTCTGCATGTCATGTGACGTGTGTCAAAGGTCAGCCACAAGAGGGGTGAAGAGGAAGGCGCCTCTTAAACAGCCCCTTTAATTGACACACCATTCAGGAGAGTGGCTGTTGATCTGATTGGCCCAATCTCGCCCTGTTCCAAAGGTGGGCACAGGTATGAGACATGTAAGGTTGCAAGGGAAAGTTTGCAGGAGGCTAGGGTCGTGCAGAAGAAGCAATATAACAAGAAGGTGAGGAAGCAATCCCCCAAGGTGGAAGATCAAGTCCTGTTACTGCTTCCACGGATCACAACAAGTTGCTGATGCATTGGAAAGGACCATTCACCATCATCGAAAAGGTAGATCAGGATTACCGAATTGATGTGAATGGGAAACCAAAACTTTTCCATGCGAATTTGCTCCGCAAATTATATTCAGCGTGAGACTCAGCACATAGGCGCAGCAGCAATCATTGATGGAGGTGAAGGAGACCCAGCAGAAGAAGGGGAGATTTTGTTGCCTGAGTTTCCAGGAGAAGAGTCATACAGGGATGTGTCACTGTATGAAGGGCTAGACAGTAGGAGACAGGAGGAAGTTAGGGGGCTCCTAAAACAGTATAGGGCGTCCCTGACTGATGAACAGGCAGGACAACTCTAGAGGCCTGTACGGTGGAGGTAACATCGCAAAAACCCGTACATGTGAAACCCTACCCGATCCCGTATGCCACCAAACGAGTGATCGAGGAGGAGGTGGAAAAGATGTTGGACCTTGGGGTGATTGAACCGTCCAAATCATCGTATAGTGCACCCGTCGTCTTAGTGAGGAAAAAGTCAGGTGAGCATCGATTCTGTGTTGACTATAGACGTCTGAACAGTGTCACCAAGGTCGATGCAGAAGTCATACCGAACGTGGAAGACCTGTTCGCTCAGATCGCCACAAGCAAGAGCAGGTATTTCACCAGGATAGATCTGAGCAAGGGTTATTGGCAAATAGCCTTGAGTGAGGACTCAAAAGAAGTCACAGCATTCTCCACTCCTATGGGGCTATACCAGTGGCGAGTACTTCCTTTTGGTATGGTCAATGCACCTGCAGTTTTCTCTCGGATGATGAGGAAGTTATTGACGGGTTTGGAAGGCGTAGTGAATTTCATGGATGACATTCTGATAGCATCTGAGACATGGGAGGAGCATATGAGGCAGCTAGGAGCAGTTTTAGAGAGGTTGAGACGAGCCAATCTCACAGCCAGACCAACAAAGTGCCAGATGGTTTTCCAAGCCTGGAGTTCCTAGGTTTTGTTGTTGGAGGCGACACAAAGCAGCCAGAAAAGGGAAAGGTGGAGAAGATAATGAATTCAGAGAGACCAAAGACCAAAACAGAAGTCAGGAGTCTGCTAGGTTTTATTGGTTTCTACAGGGAATTTGTACCAAATTTCGCAGCAATCACGAGTCCTCTCAGTGATTTGGTCCAGGCAGGGAAACCGGCAGTGGTCGAGTGGTCAGACGCTGCAGAGCAAGCACTGCAGACCGTGCTGGAAAGACTAGGTTCCCGTCCCATCTTGAAGCTATCAGATATGTCTAAACCATTTTTGTTGCGTACAGATGCATCAGGTGGGGGAGTAGGTGCAGTATTGTTGCAGGAACACGAAGGGGTCGCGTTTCCTGTGAAGTATGCTAGCAGGAAGCTGACGAAGTGTGAAGAAGGGTACGCAACAGTAGAGAAGGAGTGTTTGGCTGTCGTGTGGGCCGTGCAGAAATTCCACAAATACTTGTATGGGAAAGAGTTCATGATAGAGACTGATCATCAACCACTCAAATTCCTGCAGGAGGCGCAGCTGAAAAACAGCAGGGTGCTGCGCTGGGCAATGGCACTGCAGCCCTACAGGTATCGAGTTCAGTACATTCCAGGTCGACAGTATGTAGGAGCTGACTATTTAAGCGTGTAGTCTAGCAAGCTGCAACTCAGAGGAAGTCGGTCATATCCGGGGCGCATAGCTACTCTGTAAATAATATGTGTTGATTACAGTGAGATTGAGTGGATATGGGTTCATTCCCACTTGGCTATGGTTCATATTTTCTGTGTGAGACTTGTTCATGTAAATGTAGTTATGTTTGGAGCATACAGTCACTTGTGTGGTAATACACTGTTTGCGATAAGTGAGGATGGAGATTCCTCAGTGAGGTGTCATGGTTCATTGTCATATTAGATTGTGCTTTTCATAGTAGTTGTGAAGAGAGATGTGGCAAATCCACAGGTAGGGGATTGCATAGGTGCGCACAGAGGTTATCAGAAAATGAGTTGAAAAAAAAAAAAGTAAAAGCGCACGTCAATGATAACCCATTGGGGTGATATTTACGAGTGATACATCCTGATAATTTGTAAACCGTTGTGTAAATAATTTTTCAAAAACTTGCACGTGTAGCTGTGGTGTCAGCAAATTCGGTTGTTGTTTTTTTGTACCGTTGTTTTGAGACAATGCTGAGCATAGTCTTTTGCAAGGGGGAAATTGTCACGGACAAAAATAGAAAAACCGAATTCGTGGTCAGTCGCCAGCCAGTTCAATCGGACATAAGTCCAAACTCAAACATTCTAGTCTCCAGGCAGACGACTTCGGTGTCGCGTCAGCCAATTAGGCACAGCGAATAGGCTATTTTTAGTCCTCACGGAGACAGCACTGTCCAGCAGACAGACTAAGTAGCTGGACAGACGTCTCAATAGGTCTGGCCAGGCGGGTCTTGGCGCCTGGGTCAGACTAAGACAGCCAATTTGCAGGACCAGCGCCGACAGTTAAGTCAGACGTCGCCGGTTGAAGTAGGAAGGGGGAAGGTATTTGTGTGGTGGGGGTAAAATCAAGCTAATTAATTAAATGAACCATTGACCACCACAGAGAGCAAGGCCAGTAGATGTGACTTTGACGATTTGAACGTCCAATGGAATGAGAGGGGAGGTAACCTCAGTATAAGGCGGGGAAAAATACTGACCAATGGTACTCACCCTTTGACACATAGGATAAGAATAAGAGAGTGAGGAGAGGGAAGAAAAAGGAGAACCAGAGGAGGAGAACGAAGAAACAGAGAGAGAGGAAGAGGTTCTGGGTGTAGGCTCTGCATGAGAGAAAGGCAGGGAGATGAGGGGAGGAGTGAAGAGAACCGAGTTGAAGCATTAGCACCAGATAGAGTCTGCAGAGGAAGGACTAAGGAGAGATGTTGAGAGAGAGAGTTGCTAACTGATGAAGAGAAAAAAAAAGAAAAAGAAAAAGAAAAGAAAAGCAACCATGTCCATTTGATAGAGCAGACTAGAAGAGAGAGAGAGAGAGTGCAATGCGTTAATGCAGGAAGAAAGAAAGGAGAACAGATCGATGTCTGATAGTCACTGTTCAATCTGAACCGGGGTTCGACCTCATACCTGGCGCGCCACTTTCATCAAGCAGTCCAACCTGACCAGTGCCAGCAGTCTAACCTGACCAGTGCCAGCAGTCTAACCTGACCAGTGCCGGCAGTCCAACCTGACCAGTGCCAGCGGTCCAACCTGACCAGTGCCAGCAGTTGTGTCGTGATGGTGTTTGTGAAAGTGACAGTGAAAAGAAAAAAGAAGAAAAGGAAAGACAGTGATTCGTAAATAGTTTAAGATCACCTGGCCAGGTAAAGTGGAAATCTATTTATACCCGGGTTAGTTATGATGATTTAGATAAATGGTTTTGTGAAGTTCAAGGAAAGAGAGAATGTTTTATTTTGTTTGACTCCATGCCCATTGATGTTTTCTTCCATGATTATGTGTAGTAAAGTTATAGACTTTACTAGTGGTTTGATTTGACGAATGCATGATATATGAATGAGACTGTAAGCAAGCTGTGAGTGTGTTTGGGCTGTGCGCTAGTCCTTCCTCCACTGACATACCCCGAGGTTGACAGTGTTGTATTCTATGGCTGCGTGCTGTGTGGAATTATGATGTGTGTTGTATTCTATGGCAGCGTGCTGTGTTGAGTTATGATGTGCATTGTATTCTATGGCAGCGTGCTGTGTGGAATTATGATGTGTATTGTATTCTATGGCCGTGTGCTGTGTTGAATTATGATGTGTGTTGTATTCTATTGCTGCGTGCCGTGTTGAATTATGATGTGTATTGTATTCTATGGCAGCGTGCTGTGTGGAATTATGACTTGCTGTTCTGTATTGTGTTGTAGTCTACTGCACAATGATGTATTGTACAGTTCTGCGTTTTACTGTATTGTAGAGTAGTGTACTGTTATGCATCGTATGGAATCATATTGTATCGTGTCGTGTGACATTGTATTCATTGCATTGTGTTACACTGCGTTGCATTTACTGGACCGCATTGCATTGTTTTGCATTGCATCGTCTTGCATTGTATTGTCTTGCATTGCATCGTCTTGCATTGCATCTCTTGCATTGCATCGTCTTGCATTGCATTGTCTTGCATTGCATCGTGTTGCATTGCATCTCTTGCATTGCATCGTCTTGCATTGCATCGTCTTGCATTGCATTGTCTTGCATTGCATCGTCTTGCATTGCATCGTCTTGCATTGCATTGTCTTGCATTGCATCGTCTTGCATTGCATTGTCTTGCATGGCATTGTCTTGCATTGCATCGTCTTGCATTGTATTGTCTTGCATTGCATTGTCTTGCATTGCATCGTCTTGCATTGCATTGTCTTGCATGGCATTGTCTTGCATTGCATCGTCTTGCATTGTATTGTCTTGCATTGCATCGTCTTGCATTGCATCGTCTTGCATTGCATCGTCTTGCATTGCATCTCTTGCATTGCATTGTCTTGCATTGCATCATCTTGCCTTGTATTGTCATGCATTGTATTGTCTTGCATTGCATCGACTTGCATTGCATCGTCTTGCATTGCATTGTCATGCATTGCATGGTCTTGTATTGCATGTCTTGCATTGCATGTCTTGCATTGCATCGTCTTGCATTGCATCATCTTGCATTGCATTGTCTTGCATTGGCAATCGTCTTGCATGCATCGTCTTGCATTGTATCGTCTTGCATTGCATTGTCTTGGCATAGCATCGTCTTGCATTGCAGGTAGTCTTGCATTGCATCGTCTTGCATTGCATCGTCTAGCATTGTATCTCTTGCATTGCATTGTCTTGCTGCATTGTATCGTCATGCATTGTATCGTGTTTGATTGCATCGTCTTGCATTGCGTTGTCTTGTCTTGCATCGTCTTGCATCGTCTTGTATTGTATGTATGTATTGTAATTGTATTGTATTGTATTGCAATTGCATTAACTTGTATTACGTGTGTAATTCTCGTCTATACCACATATTTCTCGGTGGTGAAAATATTCGTGCTGCCATCCCGCAATGGAAGAACACGTCGCCTCATTACAGCGCCACAGAGACAGAGGTCAGTCACTGGTGATTTTATTTTTTTGTTTAATCTGTGCATGTGGACTCTCTCTCTCTCCTCTCTCTCTCCCTCTCTCTCCTCTCTGCTCTATCACTCGTCTCACTCTCTCTGACTCTCTCTGTCTCTCTCACTCTGTCTCCTCGTGCTCTCTGTCTCTGTCTCTCTCGGTGTGTGTGTGTGTGTGAGTGTGTGGAGTGTGTGTGTGTGTGATTGTTTGTGTGTGTGCCGCGTGCGCACGCCGTGCGCGCTTATGTGTTGTGAGTGTTGTGTGTGTGTGTGTGTGTGTGTGTGTGTGTTGTGTGTGTGTGTTTCTGTGCGTAATTACATCCCTATAAATGCATGTCTATTTATGGTATTGTGGATTATTAGGATAGGATATAATCCTCGGAAATAAATTTCGCCCAATCACACTGGCTCTGTCCTGTCTGTCCTTGTCTGTCCTGTCTGCCTCTTCCTGTCCTGACTGTCTGTCAGTCAGACTCACCCCTCCTCTTCCTCCTCTGGTGTGTGTGTGGTGTGTGTGTGTTGTATGTGTTGATTTGTGAAAGGGGGTGTTGTGTGTTTGTGATTGTGTGTTAGTGTGTGTGAGTGTGAGTGTGTTTGTGTGTGTGTGTGTCTGTCTTCTGTCTGGTCTGTGTCTGTTCGTCTGTCTGTCCTGCACCCAACTCCCTTTCCCTCTGCCAACACTATGTCTCGTGTCTTCCAGTCTGTCTGTCTGATTGTCTCTGTCACTCCTCACTCTCCGCGTCACTCCCTGTCGGTCTTCCTGTTAGGTAAAATTAAAAACCAGTTTAGTGGAAAAACATGAAAAAAAGAGGCGAAAGTGAAAGAAAAATATTACCACCAAAACAAAACGTCAAGACAACGAATTTTGTGGATGACAACTGACTTGAAAGGAGAGGGGATGGGGTAAGGGAAAATGAAAAGGCATGATCCGCATTATCCCTCCCCTGTACACCCCGCCCACCCCCCCTCCCCAACGCCCGGAACAAAACAATTGGCTTTTATATATATTGCCTTCAACCGACGTGAAAACAAAACAAACAATAACACCAAGAAGAACAACAATCAATACGGGTGGCCAAGTTTTCTTTTTAGTGTTTGATCCTTGACGCTAAAGGGAAAAAAAAACATGGTCAGAGAGAAAATTTGTGATCGTACTGAGTGTGTGTGTGTGTGAGTGTGTGTGTGTGTGTGTGTTTGTGTAGTTTGTGTGTGTTTCGTGCGCGAGCGTATGTGAGGTGTGTGAGTTGTGTGTGTTGTGTGTGTTGTGTGTGTGTCCGTGTGGTGAGTGTGGGTGTGGTGGTGGTGTGTGTGTGTGTTGTTGTGTGTGTTTGCGATAGATGAGAGGGATGATAGCGAAGAGAGAGATAGAGAGAGAGAGAGAGAGAGAGATGTTTCTTTTGGTTAATTTTCAGCTGATACGACGTTGAATACTTAGTAGGGAGTTTTGCATGACCGGCTGGCGATACTTAAAACAGCTGTCATGCGTCTGCTGTTCTGTGAGAAATAAGGTGGAGGTAGGGGGATTGGAGCGGAGGAAATGTCGGGAGTGAGCCAAGGAGATGTAGGGGGCATGGAAGGGGGGGTTAGGTTGGGGGGGGGGGGGGGGGGGGGGGGGGAGAGGGACAGGGAAGGGTGGGGAGATGGTAACGACTGGATGTTTAGGGTCGTATAGCAGCGAGGTCGCTCCAGCCGGCGGTTCCCGACATAAGTGTACATTATGACCACTATTATAATCATCTGTGAAATACTCTTTCTTCCTTCTTCTTTGCTCTTCACTTATGTCTTCTTCTACTTCTATTCCTGTTGCTGCTGCTATACTGCTGCAGTTTTTACTATGACCACTGCTTAGCGTTCTTTCTGTTCTGTTGCTCTGCGGTTGCTCCTTTTTCTTCTTCTACTTCTACTTCTTCTTCTCCATTCTTCTTTTCCTTCTCCTTCCTTCTGTTTCTTTCTTCTTCTTCTTCTTCTTCTCTTCATTCCTTCTTCTTCTTTTTCTTCACTTCTTCTTTTTTTTCTCCATCGGTTCTTCTCTTCTTCTCATTCTTCTTCTTTCATCTTCTTCTTCTTCTTTATTAGTATGTCATCGGATAGATGTACGCAGTGGTTTTGGGAGACTGAAAAAAAGAAAAGACAAAGCATGCAATAATGAAGGTCAAAATCTTCAACAACAAACAAAATAAAAAATAACAATGAAGAGACACGGATGTCGGACGTCTTTTATTGACAGCTCTGCTCTTGATTAACTTATTTAGTTAATTAACCAAAAACCGATCGGTCACCAAAGAAATTCCACGAAGATAAACAGTGTATCTACAGCCACCTCCATCCAGTTTTTGGACTTTTGGTCAGCGTGTATGTGAAGAAATCGTTGCGTGAAATGACTGTCCCCTAGATGTGTCCAGTGTGCAATGATCTGGCCCTCCCATACATGAATAGAAAAACATCTTACGCAAGACTATTGACTGATCAGGCCACTAGTTCCCTCCACAACTCTAAGTATAAACAGTGACATAGACAACCCCAAAGAAACAGAAGTGGAAACTATTACTCCACTTTCTCGGGCCAGTGAACAGAGACTTCTTTACTAAATTTGTTTTTTTTCGACCCGAGAGGACAACATGGAGGACAAGGGAACGACACGCTCCCAAACCACTTCAAACGAGTTGGACATTGTTTTCTCACCCGGCTCGCGATACGCACCGGCTAAAAGAAACCCCCAATGTAACGAATTCCTCTCTGATGGCAAAGCACTGTGCCAACGGAGCAGAACTACCCCGGTTGCCATTGCTGGCTCTAAATGCGGTGGAGGAGGCTGAGGTCTTTTGCCCTCCATTACTCAGTCCATACTGAGAACTAGAAGCTTCGTCTAGATCTGACCGATGCCCGAAAGCGAGAGTAGCAGACAGCCAACCCAGCTTGCCGAGTGTCGTCACCTTGCAGAGCTGTCCTGATCGTCGTACCTATGACGTTTCCCGCCTACGTACGGAGAACAACCTTCGTAACAACGTATGCAGGAAGCGGAAGTGGGGGCGACTAGACGGGGGTACAGTGTAGATTGAGAATGTTGCTATCCTCTGTTCAAACCGTAAACTTGAACAATGAGGTTGAAGAGAGAAGACCTAGCGGCAGTGCACTAGGGAGGCGGTTCCAAACATGTTTCCAAAGCGTCTAAAAAACTCTTGCCGCGGATTATTTGTTCGTTTTGTTATCCCGTCGAGTCAGGGACTCTGAGCTCTACGCGCGCAGAAATTGAAAGGAACCGGGTTCACTATGGTGAAGATCTGAACCTCCACTGGCCTATCAGCTGCTAGTTCTTGCGTAACGAGAGGGACATGTGCCAGCAGGCGAGACTAAGAACGGTGCAGTGTTGTTGTGGGAAGACGGTGTCCTACGAACTCGACAGAAAAATCTCTTGCCGATGTAAGCAACTGCGTTAGAATTATGTTTCTTTCCCCTCTTTTATGTGGGTCCACGCGGCCGTTTACATTCCACCTGTTGCTTTACATGTGTCTTCTGCTCGAACTTGAAAAGTAGACCAAATTTTATTATTAACCAGTCTGTGCCGATAAATTTCTGTTCAAACTCGATAAAGTTCGTGAAATCTTAAAAGTTTGTGTTATATTTATTCTACTTGACTGTAAATTCTCTGTATCTGTTGCGCATTTTTTTTTTTTTATACTATAACTACTTTGGCGATTATTTCTTTTGTTGTTGTAGATGTTATTGTTTTGTTTGGTTTTGTTTTTCCGCGCCCCCACAGGACGATGTAAACAACTTGGGGGTAAGCTTTTTGGGATTGGCAATTCGGGGGATCAGTCCTGAGGCGTCGAAGGTAAGTAGTGTACAAAATTAATAAAGAAAACGAGCCTTATGGAGGAACAATATCATGATTTTTTTTTTTCCATATATTTCATCTCTTACTTTCTCTTTGGTGTCCCACGATCCATGAGATGATCATTCAGGCACATCATTGTATTTGGTCTTTGCCCACAGACAATGTTATTGTATGTAGGTATTAGTAAACTTTTTGATCACCGTATAATACAGTCATACAAGATGACCTGACACGAGTTGTATTTAGTTGTTTTCTTATCTTTCTTTTTTTTCTTTTTTTTTTTTTCACTTCCATATCATTTCGCTATAATTTGTAGTAGAAAGATGTAATGAGTTGTAATCCAAGCTCCGTTTGGAGCAATTTCTGTGGTCCCTAATATAACATTTTGGTGTGTGTATGTTTGTGTAGTTTTATGTCTTTGCTTTGTAATCTGGTCTTTATGTTATACATACATTTCCATTTTCTACATATCCAGATGATAGGCATGAGTGTGAGAGTTGGAATTTTAACAGGTCAAGGAACACTTTATTTGTTGCATTTAAAAGATGTTTTATAATTAATGATGGGTGTGATCTTGCTACTATTACATTGTGAAGGTTGAGGCAGAGGTAGCTTCTGTTCAACTTGGGTATGTGGCCACATCACTTTAATTTCAAAAAGTGTGTCTCTATTATTATCACACATTTGAGTATTTCATTCTTACTATTTTCTTTTTGTATACCTTTTTATATTATGTGTTTGTATGTGAGTATGTATATAAATTATGTATAGTAAAAATGTATTAAAAAAGTATATATGTGAGTATATATATATTTATAAATAAATATATATAATAAATATTAAATATATATTTTTTTTATTATTTAATTATATAATGCAAAAATCTGTTAACTACTTTAACCAATCCTTGCCAGAAACTCAACATTGTCACAGGATAGTACATTTTAAAATTTGTTCTTTTGAATGTAATGTCTAAATAAAATAAAAAAAGAAAGATTTAAATGAATTTCTTTAGAAAAAACGCAGCTCATATTTATTGTCTTCAAAGACACACTTAAAGGAAGACACTGAGAATTTTATTCGATCCAGCTGTGGATATAATGTAAGGCATGTGTGGTACGGAACAAATAAAACAGGTGTTGCTGTTCAGTTTAATAATAACTTTGAGTACAAGATACATGATTTGTATAAGAGACCACATGGTTTGTTACATTGTAAATGATCAATCAATACTTAAAAAATAATGTATTTACTTTGTTGAACTTAACGACGGGCCTATCAGTGGTGAAAGCCCCGAATTTTTTGATAGTGTTAGTGCACTCATTTGAGAGCTTTGGCAACCAACATGTAGTTATAACGGAGACCGTAAATTGTGCCCTTAAATTAAAAATTGGATGTTAAATATAATAACAATTGACACCAATCTTCCAAGAACCCGAGCAAAAATCAATATATAATTGACAAAATACAATCTGTGCGATGTTTTACAGATAATTAAACCCCCTCTTTAAAATGAAACTATACTTGGCGGAATTTTTCACTCTTATAACAAATCAAGACTAGTACTACTTTATTACACAGAAGGCAAAATGATTAGAAGTTCATGAAGTTAGCATCGACCCTGGATATCGATCCGATCATTCCTTGTCACATTCATTTAAAACAAGATAAGTTTCAAACGCCAACGACAGACCTATTTGGAAAAACAATTCAATATTAATTAAGAGATAAGCAATAAATTTCAAAAATAGAGAGCTGATCCATGACGATATCCAATAAACATTATGCATTACCTGTATACAACTTAGATAATATACATAAAATTAGTAATGAAAACCACTTTTATTCAAATTGGATGATCGTCTCATATTTTGAGCAATAAAGAAGGAAAAAAGATGCAAAGACAAACACTTATAGAACTTATAAGAAAAAAATGGATCACAAAGGAGAAACATGACCTATAAACAAAAATAAAAAACATTGAACTGAATTACAAGAGAAACTATTCCACATTTTAGAAAACCTAAAAACAGAATTGCAAGAAATCAGGAATCATAGACGATGAATGCATGCAATGCGCTCGAGAGATCACTGGCTTAAGTCAAGGTGAAAAGAGAAAAAATATTTTAGCACTCCTGAAAATCGAAAGTTTTTACAAGAAAAATCCTATCCCATTTATTAGAAAAGAGGATGGTTCAGTCAATACTGAACAAAAAAGTAACCTCCTAGAGATAAAAAAAAATTTTAAGAACAATTTAACAGCTTAAGAGATTAACTGAAATGAATATTTCCTGAAGAGCTTCCTGAAGCTCCAGCTATATCATAGATGAGAGCTCCTACACTATAGGTTTGATAACACTGGAAGAGTCTTCTACAGTTTATGAAACGAATTCAAAATTAGAAAGATTCCTGGCCAGATGGGTTTATCTGTTGAATTTTTTAAGATTTGTCTTTGTAGATATTGGAACTTGTCCTTGTACGAACTATTAATGAAGGATTAGCTAAAGGCCAGATATACAACAACCCAGCGACCAATGTACCATAATATTTATCCCCAAGGAAAGGGAAGCCGAAAAGATTTGTGAAAACTGCGCCCATCTCTTTGTTGAATACTACATATAAGATATCTTTGCAAGTGTAGTCAAATCTAATATGAAAAATGTTCTTCCATACATCATACATGAGAGTCAAAGGAGGTTTTTTATTGAAGGCAGATTTATTTGGAGAAAATATAAGGATGATGTATGACATGTTATTGTACACCATATAATCAAATGTTCCAGGTAAGCTTATTTTTTAAGTGACTTTTGAGAATGCTATTGAATAGCGTCTCATGGTCATACTTACATAACAGCCTTAAATTTTTCAAGTAAGTACCTCACATAATTAATTGGATAAGACAATTTATTCACACAAATCTACCATATTTATGTCAATGTCCATTACTAACACCATGGTTATCCGATTGATAGAGGGTTAGGACAGGGGGACCCATTATCCTCCTAACCTAACCTAATTTTGTGCTGAGGTTCAGTCATTTACTGATTCGATACAAATGGAGCATAATAAAGGAATATAAATTTGTTAACAAGGAACATTCTGACTCAATTAGTCTGACGAAACTAGTTTATTTCAAGATGGTTCAGAAGAGATCTTTAACGAGCTGGTATCTGACCTTACTAAATTTTTACAACTATCAGGTTTAAAAATCAATTTTGACAAGTCACAAGTAATAAGGTTTTGGGGAGTATAAAGAATTGTTGAATTAGATTATGAGGGACAAAATTTTAGTTGTTACAGTGTACTTTCAAATTCAATTAATCAAATACACCCCTACACAAATAATAATTGTACAGAAAACCTTTGAATAATAAACTTTTTGAAATAAAAAAAGAGTCCCTAGCTTATTAGGAAAAAAAATAACAATAACTCATTTCCGGAAACATAACTAAAATAAATAACTTAGGCCTATTCTAAAATAGTACAAATTATTTATTAATCTACCAGACCCCCAGAGGATTATAATGTTGCTTTGGAAAAAAGAAATGTAAATTTCTTATGGAACGGTAAAAAAAGTAATGCTTAAAAAAATCTGTGGTTCGAAAGCAGTACTGTGAAGTTGTATTAAAAATGTAAATGTAACAAAAATTATTTCTTCTCTAAGGTAAGTTTGGCTGAGAAGATTAAAGAATGAGTCGTGTTGGCCGGAATTTACCATTAATATGTTCCCTAAGCATGTACATATAAAAAACTTTGTTCAGAACATTTTTCTAATGATAATATGCAAGATGACAAAAACCCAATCATGAATGTATTGTGATTAAACACTACAAGCAACTGTTTTCAAAGTTCTGTCCTACTACGAACTGATTTCCTCATGCATATAGTATTCCATAACAAAAAAAAAATTTTAAGATAAAAAAAAAAGTTATTTTTGTACAGGAAAGTGTGTAATTATGGCATATTTTTCATTAAACACTTTAAAACTTAAAATGGTCATTGGATGACTTCCAGAATAATTAAATTCCATATCACGGTATAAGAACAAACTTTCTTCATTTCAGAAGTCAAAAAAATGCCCCCCCTTTTTAAATAAAAAAAACATTCGCAACTATTTCCAAAAGCTTAATAATTATCACAACTAACCAATATACAAACATCTTAGACCAAAAAGTCTTGTTTTGCATTAAAATAGGCAACAAATATGTATAAACAAAAAACTTAATAAATGAAAAAAATGCCTCTCCCGCTTCTAAAAAAAAAAAGAAAAATCTATTTGAAAATCAGAATTGGAACAAATATTCCTTCATAGATATAAAGTAATCTACAGCCGACCATCATAATGGTTCCAATTCGACTTCTACAAAGAATCAGCCGAACCCAGATACCTGATTCCACAGTGGCAAAATAGTAGATTCACCATTAAGAAACATTTTGTTGATCAGGAACAACAGACGATTACACACAAGCATTCTTCGACTTGTAAATTGTGCAGGCGGTTTTGGAGGAAATCTTCAAACCAGCAAATGATAAAAGTCGCACTGCGCTAATCTGTATAATTGAGAAAGATTTTTAGTTCAGTTAGTATGAAACAAAATGAGGAAAACTGACAAAGTTCTTAACTTAATTCTGTTGTTTGCTAAGTTTTATGTTTACAAATGTAAAACTACAAAATAACCACCCAGACCTTCATGTTTTTCCTACACTCTTAGCTATATATATAAATTGGAAAAAAACATAGCTATACCTGAACAATGATTCATATCAAATTTGAACAAAAACCTGGTTTCCCTAATCCTCTACATTATCCTAGCATTATTGTGGACTATTCTTATTCATTTTTTTTTTTTTTTTTTTGACAAATCTTATGTACACATTGTCCCAACTTGAGTAATCCCCCCCAACCTAGATAAATCTACATAGATTGGAGAAGGAAAACGCTGGTATCTTTTAACATAACTATCCAACTCTTCTTATGTTGTAATTACCCATCTTAAATTTTTTTTTTTTCTCCCTCCTCTCATGCCTCTCACCCATTGCCACCCCTTGGTATTATCCTAGTTTTTGAAGATATTTGTATCATGTTTTTGTGCCAGTTAATATATATCCTGCATACAATTCAATTGTAATGAATGTTTTTTTTTTGTTTGGTTATGTGTTAAGTTTTTTTTTTGGGGGGGGATATGCTAGTTGTTCTTTTATTGTTTCTGACTTCTTTTGGTTCTTTGGTACAATTATTATGATCCGTATGTCCGTATTTTTAGTTTTCGTGCTTGCATTGTTTGATTAAAAACAAAAAACCTCTTGCTAATACTTTAATAGCAACAATTATAACAATTCCAACATACATGGGGTCAAGTTTTATTTCAACACATTCTCCCCTTCATACATCTTCCACACAAAGAACACCATGTCAAATGTCATAGGATATTTTGGGAATTAGAACTCTTTATTGTAACTACCTTTATATCTGTACATACTGAGTTAATAATTATATTGTTTTAAGTAATAACCTGCCATGTTTTGTTAAGGGATGATTGTGTGAGAAAATGAAGGAATTGTAGTAGTGGAGGATGAGATAGGTGAAATAAAAATGTGGAAAATACAAAAAAACAAAAAAAAAAAATGAAGAGACACAAGGAATGAAACATAATAAATCCAAGAAATGCTGCAGTGAAGCTGGGAATTAGATAAAAGATGCAAATGAACGAGAAATTGAAACGCGTGTGTGCGAGCTTTCTGTTGACTGTATGTATGTGTTTCAGTATTGTATTGTAATATAAAGCGCGCTTGCTTGTTGTTTGTGTTTGTGTGTGTGTGTGTGTGTGTGTGTGTTGTTTGTGTGTGTGTAGGGCGTGCGTGAGTGCGCTTGAGAGAAGAGAGAGGGGATGGCACGGTGTTTGCATCCGTGTCTGACATACAGAAAGAGATAGAGAGAGAAGAGAGAGAGAGAGAGATAGAGAGAGAGAGAGATAGAGAGGGCGAGAGAAAGACAGAGACAGACAGAGAGAACGGGAGCGTTGCTGTTACACCCACATTCTTCTTGATAGATATAGAGAGATAGATAGAGATAGAGATTAGAGAGAGAGAGATGAGAGAGAGACATACAGACAGAGCGCGTTGGCTTACTCCAGAATCTTCATGACTGTTTGGACAGGAAAGTGGGGAGATAAGTTGTAATGTCATCAGATTGGCTAGATTTTTATGTTGGGGAAAGGTGAGGTAATAGTGATGGAAAGTGCGTTGCCGTTCAGCAGACAAGAAAGCATCTGAGGATACTGTCTGCTATCCTCTTCCCGGAACCTGCTGTCATCTTCTCTCGTCTGTCGTCTGCCTCACCCACACTGTCCTGCGTGTATATATATATATATATATATTTATTCTCTGTCTCTGTCTGTCTCTGTCTGACTGTCTTCTCTCTCTCTCTCTCTCTCATTCTCTCTCTCTGCGTACTCTCTCTCTCTCTCTTCTCTCTCTTCCGAATCTCACTCATCTCTCGTCTCTCACTCTCATCAAAACCTTATACAGTGAACATCAGCAGTTTTCAAAAAAGCTATTACCGACCATCGGATCATATGTTCACGCTGGTAGTCCTTAATACCAAAACAATTTTTGTATGAATCTTAAACCTATGTAGCTTTTGTTGAATTTGAGAAATCTTCGACTCTCAATTAAAGAGACATTTACATGGCCTATTCATTTAAAAAAAAAGGAATAAAAGGGAAAACTTTTTCGGTTTATTAATAGTATGTACATAAAATTTCAAAAGTATAATCCGAACTGGGGATACGTTAACATGACTGAATAAGCATGTACAACGGGCGTGAAACAAGGAGATGCTACTAGTCCGTTATTATTTACATTAATCATCAAGGAACGGCATTAGAAGTAATCAGGTGTGGTGAGACATGGTGCAAGGATACAAATTGATTATTTTGAATTATTCATTTTGTTATTGCAGATGAAAGTATTTTTTATTGACTGAAACAGTAGTAGGCTTACAAACTGCATTTTAAAATATTCTTCATCGCTCAGCATCAGAACTTCATATGACTGTAAATAAGAACAAAAAGCAATATAGTTGGTGTTAGAAATAGATATTTGGCAGCCCGAGAAAGATGTGAATTACTAAAGGGGTCTTAATGCCTGAGGTAAATAAATATAAAAATTGATGAATCTATTTCTCCACGATCTATATTTACGTTCAGCCATCCATTAATCTTGTAAGCAGAGCCAAGGAGGGCCTTAATGTGTGTATTGCCAAATTTTGTACAAATTGAAGAATAATTCCTCTGATCTATATTTAAAGTTATTTGATCTCAAAATCAACCGATTGATCCATATGTGCCGTAGATATGGTTCATGAAAATGCAGCTCTTTAACCTGCAAAATTACAAATGTATCGCACAATAAAAAGTTCATAGGAGTTGAAATGAGAACACCAATGATCATATCTAAGGGAACTAACAGGAATCCTATCTAAATAAAATCATGCAAAATTGCAGTGTATTAGATACTGGTTAAAATAACACCGATTAGAAGAGTGCATAATACTACCGCGGATAAGCCAATAGAATGTAATTATTTAGATGTACGAATAACGATAAATAGGTGTGTTAAATAATCGATGGCAAAATATATACTTATGGTTTTTGGCTACGTAGGTTGAACCAAGGAGTTGAGAAAAAGTCTCTTTTAGAATCATTTTTAAAGACAGATTGATAATTTTGGGTAGGTGGCAAGAAGGGAACTCTTTTTCCATGTAAAAAACAGTGAACGGTATCAAACATAATAGACCGTTATTGTACTGTAAATGATAAACATCCTACTTGAAGTTGAAATTATATAGGCACTTGCAATTTAAATTGACCAGATATAGGTTTGGTGTGTCCTGAAATTGTCTTGTCACAACTATGTTTATAGATCACTTCCAATCATATATTGAATTATGACCATTGTGAAGCAATTACCAATAAGAATGAAATACATTTTCTTTTGTGCTGTCAAACAATTAGAATTAATTACGAAAACATATAACCGTTAAAATTTTAAAAGCAACCCAGCCAATTTCGATTTGAATTTACTGATGGCGTCTAAAATGAAAACATTGTCAGAAATGTAATCAATAATCTTGTACAAAGCGTTTAAAATAAACGAATCTGCAGCTATGTCTATAATATCTTGAATATATGTGAGCATATATGACAGTTGTATACTACATAAGAAAGATGCAAAGTTTGTAAAGTTTTTTCAACTGGAAAGTGTACCTCCCATCATGATGGGCAATGCGCCTATGATAATATCCGAATCATAACTCACTCTCTCTCTCTCTCTCTCTCTTCTACTCTCCACTTCCCTCTCTCTCTCTCTATCCACTCATCTCTCTCTCTCTACTCTCTCTGCCTGACTGTTGCTATTTTTTTTCTATTCTCCTCCCCTTTCTACCACTGACTTTATAAGCTGTTTCTTCTCTCCCCCACCCCCTCCCACCCCCGCTCTTTCTTTTCACCCTCCTCCCTCCCCTTCTCTTTCTTCTGTATTTCCATCAGTCTGTTCCTTTTCCTGTCCCCATTCGTTTTCTCACCTCCTACTTGTCCTGTCTGTCTGTAAGTCCGACATTCTGTCTGTCTGTCTGCCTGTCTGTCTTGTCCTGTCTCCCATTTCTTATGCTCCATCCATAAGAAAACATTCGTCATGTTTATATGGAATTATAATCATCGGTACACAATAGACCACACATAAACTGGGAAGAAAATGAACTTTATTAAAAGAAACATTACATTTACAGTTATACACACGTCGATTGGTATAAGCGTCCTCGTCCGTGGAATCATCACTTTATACCTAGCCAAAAAGTTGGGAACCGACTGAAAGTATTTTTTTATTCCCTGAACAATTCATAACATAAATGACACCTAATGATAATCCTTTTATATGATGATAATGTCCTTTACATGTAATTTGTTCGCCTACCTGAGTTAAAGGTGCTCAGAGAGGCATGTATTCACCCACATACAGAGCTTACAATGGAAATATCGTTACAACATGTTTGTTGGATGGGCCACACAGGAGAGCGCGCCTATCTCCATCAATGTCGAAATCAGATCCTCGCAACTTAGTACAAACACAGTCTGAAAGAACCTATGTCCATGATGGACGATAGTCATAAGAATTTGGAAAAGACTATAATGCCAACTGTTTATTTGACAAGACAGTTTCATTGTTTCCAAGATAATTGTAACCTTTCGTAAATAGTCATCAACTCGTAAATAGGTAATCACAGTGTATCATTATTCAATGAACATTTTGTAATAAACATTCCGGATCATCCAATCGAATTTCGGATCGGCATCACGAAACCGGACCAGATGCTACCTGGGACGATCCTTGGACCTCGTTCCACCACCACCCCACCCACCATTTTTGGTCAAGATCGTTCGGCAGTTTTTGCGTTATCTTGCCAACAGACGAAAAACTAAAGAGCTGGCTCGGAGAATACAGACGTCTGCCAAGGTCGAACGGATCCTGGGAACGTTTTTATTATTCGGATTCGGCACCAAAATTGACCAAGAACTTGGTTTGATCTTGGACCCATTCCGTCTTTTTCCCACTTAGTTCTGTTGAAAGTCAGATCTGTTAATAAAAATTTCCTTGCTGACAGATCAGAAATTAAGCGAAACAGACGTGGATATACGCCATCTTTCTTCCGATAGAAGCCCTTCTGATCTATCGTGAAGGATTCTGTACCTCGTCCTGCATTAAGAACGCCCCGCATTTACAAGGAGGAAGGTTAGGGAGAGGGAGACATACCTGTGGTAGTGGAACCACCACCCCTCACCCCCCCCCCACCCCCCACCCCACCCCAAGGATCACCCACAAATCTTTGAAGGGGAAACAGGGGTGGAGACCTTGCTAGCCATGTCAAGGTTTGAATGTAGACGCTGTTATCCATGTGGTCCTTAAACATTTGAGTCGGTGAGAATGTTCAAAGTACAGTATTTGATTCCGTCAAACTCTGGTCCCTGTTAACATGATCCCCATGTTGTCTCTTGCGAAACCCTCACATTTATCACGTCGACTGTAACAAAAGCGAACAGTTATTATGTGTGTTCACTGAGGGAGGATTTAGCCCACGTTGTGGTTTCCAAGTCTATACCATATCAACAACACAATGGCCCCCTTTGAAACACTGTGCAAACTCGAATAATATATATATAGTCCTTCCCTTCCATCCCTTTTTTCCCCTTCCCCCCCCCCCCCCCCCTCTTTTTATGCACAAAATGCAGAAACGAAGCGTTGACGGGAATAGAAGCGGTGGGCAAAGTGAAGAAGTTGTGTTCAGCGAAAAAGTAATCTCTCTCTCCCCTTGACTTTCCGAACTAAACGACACGAGAGGGTGAAAGAGCAGTATACGGGTGGGGGGGGGGGTGGGAGGGGGGTGGGTGGGTGGGGGGGGGGGGGGGGGGGGGGGGTTTTGGGGGGGGGTGGGGGGGGGGGGGGGGGGGGGGGGGGGGGGGGGGGCAGTGAAAATGGGCGGGCAGAGGGTGAGTTGGGGGGACGAGGAGGGGGAAAAAGAGTACAATAAAAGAGAGAGGAAACATAACAGGAGCGAGAAAGAATCCGATCAAGAAGAAAAGGATATACCGATAGGTGTTGCGGTGTTACCCATAGACGTACTGTCCTCAGCATGAAAAACAAAAACCAGCTGGGAGCAATCCAGTCACCACCCTTGGAAGCCTGCGCTGTGTTCACACATGGTTTGCAGGTACGCAACCAGGGCAATCCATTATAACACGTGAAGGGAGATAACTGCTCCCTGTGCAATGCCAATTTAGTAATTAGCCAACAGGAATGTGACACGACAGAACCACCACTGTGAGCTTACCACGGGAGTAACCAGCCCATTTTTATTCATGACAGCAGAGCCCACCGGCAAAAAAACACAACAAAAACGTCCACCGTCAAGCAACTGTCCTGTGTGCAATTCGTAGACCTCACTCGTTGCTGTTCCGCTAGTCTAATAACGACATTACAACTCCAGACACGGCCATGCCTTGCGCCATGGAGTCCTACGTGTTCTCTGAAGAGAGACAAATAAACAGTACAGACGCATCGTAACTATTCCAGAGCCAAACAGATGCCTGACATTATTTGGAATTCAATTAAATTGTCTGAGGCCAAGGACCCTCGGACACGTTCCGTCGAATTGCAAGGGGTTCGCAATGCCGTCGTTATGTAATATGATACTTGTACTGAAACCTGAGCTTTAAAAAAACCCCCACAGAGCAATCAAGAGAGAGAGAGAGAGAGAGTCGATATGAGAGAGAGGGGGAGAGAGAGAGAGAGAGAGAGAGATAGAGAGAGAGAGAGAGAGAGAGAGAGAGAGAGAGAGAGAAGCGCTGAGAGAGCGCATTCAAAACATATTATCTGCCAACATGCCTCGATCAAGTATACCTTAAGAACCAGTGTTCACGGAATATGATGTTACAAATTCAAAATACTGATATTTCCATCCAAGAAAAAGGAATCAGTCAGAGGGGATGAGAGAGAGAGAGAGAGAGAGAGAGAGAGCGAGAGAGATAGAGAAGAGATAAGAGAGAGATGAGATATATTCGTCATTGTGACGGAGAAGGGAGACAGATGATGATTGGGGTGTGGGTGTATTTAAGTAGGACAAGTAAAACATATTTCATGTGGTTGATTATTTTTTTTATTCTCGTTTAGGACGGGATATAGAGATAGAGAGAGAGGAGAGAGAGATAGAGAGAGAGAGATAGAGAGAGAGAGAGTGTATTTGAAAGTGTGTGAGTAAGAAGTTGTGTGTGTGTGGTGTGTGTGGTGTTTGGTTTTTGTGTGTGTGAGTGTGTGTTGTGAGTGAGGAGAGAAGAGTAGAGAGAGAGAGAGAGAGAGAGAGATAGGAATAGAGAGAGAGAGAGATGAAATGTTTTCAGAGGTGCGTGTGCGCGCCCGCGTCGTGTATTTAATTTAAGTATGATTTAACAAGACAGGCATTGACAGTCCCGCTTGTTTGCTTTCCAACCCACATGCGTTTTCCCCCCGATGATTACTTATCTATCCGCCCTACCTGTAGACCACACCCCGCCCCCTTCTCACCACCACCACCCCCCACCACCACCACCACCCCACTTCACACCCACTTTTGCCCTCCCTCTCCGCGTCTCTCCTGCGGTCTGCCTGTTATTAAATTGTAAACCGTTTTGTTGGAAAACATAAAAAAAAAGGGGGCGAAGAGAAAGAAAAAATTAAAAAACCAAAACAAAACGTCAAGACACGAATTTTGGTGGAGACAAAGGATTTGAAAGGGAGGGGGAGGGGAAAAGGGGAAAATGAAAAGGGCATGAACCGCATTATCCCTCCCCTTCCCCCCCCCCCCCCCCCCCCCCCCCCCCCAACGCCCGACAAAAAATTTGTTTTAAGATTGCCTGCCCCTGACGAAAAAAAACAAAACAAACAAAAACAAAAAGAAGAACAACAACAACGGGGGCCCCAGTTTTTTTTTTTAGTTTTTGATCCTTGACGCTTAAGGACATTGCCCTGAAAAAAATTTGTGTTGTTTTGGGTGGGGGGTGTGTGTGTGTGTGGGTGTGTGTGTGTGTGTGTGGTGTGTGTGTGTGGTGTGCTGCGGCGTGCGTATGGTGTGTGGTGTTGTGGTGTGTGTGTGTGTGGTGTGTGGTGTGTGGTGGGGTTTTTGTGTTGTGTGTGTGGGTTGCAGAGAGAGAGGGGAGAGAGAGAGAGAAAAAGGAGAGAGAGAGAGAAGAGAGAGAGAGAGAGAGGAGAGAGAGATGTTTTTTGTATTTTCAGCTTGATACGAAGTTGAATTTTTGTGGGAGGGTTCATGCCCGGCCCCGGGCATATTTTAAAACAGCTGTAAATGACGTCGCGTTCGGAAAGGAGGTGGTGGGGGGGGATGGGCGGCGGGGGGAAGAGGTAGGAGGGACCCAAGGAGAGGTGGGGCATGGAGGGGGTTTAGGGGGGGGGGGGGAGGGGGAGGGGACGGGGAAGGGGGGGGAGAGGGGTATGCGGGTTGGTTTAGTTTTTTAGCAGCGGGTCGTCCCCGGGGGTCCCCGATTTAAAAGTGATCATTAGCCCACTTTTATTAATTTTGATATATCTTTTTCTTTTTGTCTTCATTTTTGTCTTTTTCTACTTCTATTCCTGTTGCGCTGCTACGCTGCTTTTGTTATTTTGCCCTGCTGCGCGGTTTTTTTCTTTTGCTGTTGCGCTGCTTTTGCTCCTTTTTCTTTTTCTACTTCTACTTCTTCTTTCCTTCTTCTTTCCTTTCCTTCTTTTTTCTTTTTCTTCTTTCTTCTCTTTTTCTTTTTTCTTTTTCTTCTTTTTCTTCTTCTTCTTCTTTTTTAGTTGTCATCGGATGTTGTACGCAGTTTTTTTGGAGACAAAAAAAAGAAAAAAAAAGAAGCAAATAATGAAGGTCAAATCTCAAAAAACAACAAAACAAAGAAATAAAAATGAAGAGAACAAGAATAAACAGAATAATCCAAAAATCTGCTTTGAAGGGGGAATAGAAAAAAGACAAAGGAAACGAAATTTGATCGCGTGTGTGCGTGCGGCGTGTGTTGTTGAGTGTTTCAGTATTGTATTGTTTAATGCGCGCTTGCTTTTGTGTGTGTGTGGGTGTGTGGGGGTTTTTGTTGTGTGTGTGTGTGTGTGCGTCGTGCGTGCGCGTAAGAAGAGAGGGGGGATGGGGACGGGGTTTGCATAGTGCTGACAACAAAGAAAGGAGAGAGAGAGGGGGAAGAGAGAGAGAGAAGGGGGGGAGAGAAAAACAGAACAGGAAGACAGAGGACGGAGCGTGCTAGCTTTCCCCACATTTTTCTTGAGAAGAGAGAGGGGAGGAGAGAAGAGAGGGAAAAGAGAGAGAAAAGAGAGACAGACAGCAGACAGGGCAGACAACGAGCGCGTTGGCTTTTTTCCCCAAAACTTCATGCTGTTTACAGGGGTGGGGGGAAATAGGGGGGGTATTGATTGGTAGATGTTTTATGTTGGGAAAGGGGGGGAATAGTGTGGAAAAAAGGGGTTGCCGTGCTGCAGACAAGAACGCTGAGGATACGGCTGTTTTTCCCGGGCCTGCGTTTTTTCTTCGCTTCGTCTGCCTCACCACACTGTCGCGTGTATATATATATATATATATATTAATATATATAATATATATATATTATAAAATTTAATTTCCTGCCGTTTTCTGTCTGTTTTCTGTCTTCTGTCGTCTGTCCTCTCCTTCTTCTCTTCTCTCTCTCCTCTCTCTCTTCTCTCTCTCTCTCGCAAAACCTTTTATGACATCAGGCAGGTTTCAAAAAAGGGTATTCCACCATCGAATATGTTTACGCGTAGCCTTAAACAAAAAAAAATTTGGGATAACTAAACTCTTGTAGTTTTTTTTTATTTTTAAAAGCTTTTGACTCTATTGAAAGACATTTACTATGGCCTATTCTTTTTAAAAAATGGAAAAAAAGGGAAAAATTTTCGGTGTATTAAATATGTAATAAAGTCAAAAGTAGAAAAACCCTCGGGGGTACGTTTTCGACTATATTTTCTGTACACGGGCGTGAAAAAGGGGGATGCTATAGTCCGGGATTTTTTCATTATCATCTGAAAATCATTAAATAATCAGGGGTGGGAACATGGGCAAGGTTTAATATATTATTTTGAATTATTCATTTTGTTTTGCAGTGATGTATTTTTTTGTCTGAAACGTTGTTGGCTTACAAACGCAGTTAAATAGTCTTCATCGCTCAGCATCAGAACTTCATTTGAATGTAAATATGAACAAAAGCAATATAGTGGTGTTTAGAAAAGGAGGATATTTGGCAGCCAGAGAAAGATGGAATTATAATTGGGTCTTAATGCCTGTGGTAATATATATAAATATTTAGGAATCTATTTCTCCACGAGGCTGAGTTTTACTGCAGCATGCCAGGATCTTGTAAGCAGAGCCAAGAGGGCCTTATTGTGTGTATTGCAAAATTTGTACAAATTGAAGAATAATTCTCTTGTCTTTATTTAAAGTTATTTGATGCTCAAATTCAACCGATTGTTCAATATGGTGCCGAGATATGGGGTCTTGAAAATGCAGCTCTTTATCCTGAAAAATTACATATGTTCGCACTTAAAAAGTTCTTAGGAGTTGAAATGAGAACACCAAATGATCTTATCTATGGGGAGACGAACAGGTATCCTATCTATATAAATTCAGCAGTGCAGTGTATTAGATACTGGTTAAAATTAACACGATTAGAAGAGTGCAGATTACCGCGGAAAGCCTATAGAATGTTATTTGATTTAGATGTACGAATAAAAGAAATTGGGTTTCAAATATTCGATGCAAATTATATACGTATGGTTTTGGCTACGTATGGGTTGAACCAAGGAGTTGAAGAAAATAAGTCTCTTTTTGAATCATTTTAAAGACAGATTGATATTGTGTAGGTGGCAGAAATGGGACTTCTCATGTAAAATAACAGTGAACGGTTTCAAACATATAGAACGTTTTGTACTGTAAATGATGATAAATCCTACTTGAAGTTGAAATTAGATAGGCACTTGAAATTTATATTGACAAGATTTAGGTTTGGTGTGTCTGAAATTGCGTGTCACTACTATCGTTATAGATCACATACAGAAGCAGATTTGATTTGTCCATTGTGTTAGAATTACCAAGGAAGATGTAATTCATTTTCTTTTGTGCTGTCAAACATTAAATGATTTACCGAAAACAATATATACCTTTAAAATTTTATAAGCATCCCAGCCAATTTCGATTGACTTTACTGTTGGCGTCTAAAAATGAAAACATTGTCAGAAATGTATCAATATTCTTGTACAAAGCGTTTAAAATACGATCTGCAGCTATGTCTTAATATCTTGAAATATGTGTGCATATATGACTGTGTGTATAATTCATAAGAAAGATGCAAAGTTTGTAAAGTTTTTTCAACTGGAAAGTGTACCCATCATGAGGGGCAATGGCCTATGATTAAATTATCCGAATCTGAATCTCTCTCTCTCTCTCTCTCTCTCTCTCTCTCTCTCTCCTCTCCTCTCTCTCTCTCTCTGCCTGTCGGTTGCTATTTTTCTGTCTCTCCCCTTTCTTCCACTGACTGTTTAGCTGTTTCTTCTCCCCTCCCCTCCCCTCTTTCTTTCTCCCTCCTTCCTCCCCTTCTCTTTCTCTGTATTTCTCTGTCTGTCTTTTCCTGTCCCATTCGTTTTCTCACCTCCTTCTTTGTCTGTCTGTCTGTCAGTCCGTCTGTCTGTCTGTCTGTCTGCCTGTCTGTCTGTCTGTCCCTATTTCTTATGCTCCATACTTAGAGAAAACATTCGTCTTGTTTTTATGGAATTATCAGCGGTACACATTATACACACAGTAGACTGGGAGAAATGATCTTTATTTAAGGAATCATTACAGTTACAGTTATACACACAGTCGATTGGTATAAGCGTCCTTCGTCCGTGGAATCATCACCTTTATACCCTAGCCAAAAAGTTGGGATCGACTGAAAGTATTTTTTTTCCGTGAACAATTCATAACATAAATTGACAACATAATGATAATCCTTTTATGATGAGATAATGTCCTTTACTTGTAAGTTGTCGCCTGTCCTTGAGTTATAGGCTCAGAGAGGCATGTATGCACCCACACAGATGCTTTCAATGGAAATATCGTTACACTGTTTGTTGGATGGGCACACAGGAGAGCGCGCCGATCTCCATCAAGGTCGAACAGATCCTCGAAACTTAGTAGCAAACACAGTCTGAAAGACCTATGTCCCATGTTGACTTTGTCAGAAGAATTGGAAAAGACGATATGCCAACGTTTATGTGACAAGACAGTTTCATTGTTCCAAGATATTGTAACCTTTCGTAAATAGTCATCAACTCGTAAATAGGTAATTCACAGTGTTCATGTTCAATGGAACATTTTGTAATAAACTTTCCGGATCAGCCATTTGAATTCGGATCGGCATCACGAATCCGGACCAGATGCTACCTGGGTCGTCCTTGGACCTCGTTCCACCTCCTCCACCATTTTTGGTCAAGATCGGTTCGGCAGTTTTTGCGTTATCTTGCGAACAGACGAAAACTAAAGAGCTGGCTCGGGAGAATACAGACGTCTGCCAAGGTCGAACGGATCCTGGGACCGTTTTATGATGCGGATCGGCACCAAAATTGACCATGAACGTGTTGTTCTTGGACCCATTCGTCTTTTCACTTAGTTCTGTTGGAATCAGTTCCAGTTAAAAAAAATTCTTGCTGACAGATCAGAAAGTAAGCGAACAGACGTGGATATACGCAATTCCGGATAGAAGCCTTCTGATCTGATCGTGAAGGATTCTGTACTCTCCTGCAGGAAGACGCCCAGCATTTCAAGGAGGAAGGTGAGGGGAGAGGGAGACATACTGTGGGTAGTGGATCCTCCACCCCCCACCCCCCCCCACCCCCCACCCCACCCCAAGGATCTCCCACAAATCTTGAGTGGGGAAACAGGGTGGAGACCTTGCTAGCCATGTCAAGGTTTGAATGTGACGCGTTTCCATGTGGTCCTTAACCATTTGAGTTCGGTGAGAATGTTCTAAGTACAGTTTTGATTCCGTCAAACTCGGCCCTGTGAACATGATCCTGGTGTCTCTTGCGACCCTCACATTATCACGTGCGACTGTACACAAAGCGAACAGTGTGTAAGTGTGGGTCACTGAGGGAGGATTTACCCACGTTTGTGGTTTCCAAGTCTATACCATTCACAACACAAATGCCCCCTTTGTAACACTGTGCATACTCAAAGAATTTATATATAGTCTTCCCCCCCCCCCCCTCTTTTTAATGCTCAAAAATGCAGAACGAGTGTTGTCGGGATTTGAAGCGGGGCAAGGGAAGTAGTTGTGTTCAGCGAAAGTAATCTCTCTCTCCCCTGACTTTCCGAACATCGACACGAGAGGGTGAAAGAGCAGGATGACGGGGGGGGGGGGGGGGGGGGGGGGGGGGGGGGGGGCAGGGAATGGGCGGCAGAGGGGGGAGTGGGGGGCGGATCGGAGGGGGAGTAAGGAGGACAAAATAAAGAGGAAAAACAGAGACGCAGCGAGAAGAAGAATCCGATCAAGAAGAAAAGGATATACCGATAGGTGCGGGTGGGACCCAGAGAAGTACTGTCCTCAGCTGAAAAACAAAACCAGCTGGGAGCAATCCTGCACCACCCTTGGAAGCCTGCGCTGTGTTCACACAGGGTGCAGGTACGCACAGGGCATTCCATTAACCGTGAAGGGAGATAACTGCTCCCTGGCAGATGCCATTGTGTAATAGCCACTGGATGTGACACGACAGAACCTCCACGGGAGCGTTCCCACGGGTGTACCAGCCCATTTTTTTCATGACTGCAGAGCCCACGGCAAAAAAAAACAACAAAAACGCCACCGTCAAGCAACTGCCGTGTGCAATTTCGTAGCCTCACTCGTTGCTGTTCCGCTGTCTAGTGACGACAGTACAACTCCAGACACGGCCATGCTTGCGCCATGAGGTCCTACGTGTTCTCTGAAGAGAGACAAATAAACAGGTACAGACGCAGCGTACGATGCCAGAAGCCAAACAGATGCCTGCAGTTTGGTATGTCATTTATTGTCTGAGGCCAGGACTCGGTGACGTTCCGTCGAATTGCAAGGGGTTCGCAATGCCGTGCGTTTGAAGATGATACTTGATACTGAATTCTGAGATTTAAAAAACCCCCACAGAGCAATCAGAGAGAGAGAGAGAGAGAGAGAGAGAGAGAGAGAGAGGGGGGGGAGAGAGGAGAGAGAGAGAGAGAGAGAGAGAGAGAGAGAGAGAGAGAGAGAGAGAGAGAGAGAGACGCGAGAGAGCGCATTCAAACAGTTTCTGCCAACAGGCTCGATCAAGTTACCTGTATGAACAGTGTGCACGGATATGATGTTAATTAATTCAAATTACTGATTTTTCCATCCAAAGAAAAAGGAATCAGCAGAGGGGGAGAGAGAGAGAGAGAGAGAGAGAGAGAGAGAGAGAGAGAGAGAGAGAGAGAGAGAAGAGGAGAGAGAGAGATTCGCATTGGACGGAGAAGGGAGACAGAGGATGGATTGGGGGTGGGGTAGGAAGTAGGAGCAAGTTAAACATATTTCATGTGGTTTGATTTTTTTTTCCGTTTTGGACGGAGAGAGAGAGAGAGAGAGAGAGAGAGAGAGAGAGAGAGAGAGAGAGAAGAGAGAGGAGTGTATGTGTATGTGTGTGTGTATGTATGTGTGTGTGTGTGTGTGTGTGTGTGTGTGTGTGTGTGTGTGTGTGTGTGTGTGAGTGAGAGAGAGAGAGAGAGAGAAGAGAGAGAGAGAGAGAGAGAGAGAGAGAGAGAGAGAGAGAGAATGAATGTGTGTCAGAGTGCGTGTGCGCGCGCGCGTGTTTGTATGTGAGTATGATTTAACAAAGACAGGCATTGACAGTCCGCGTTGTTTGCTTTCCAACCCACTTGCGTTTCCCCGTTGATGACTTTATCTATCCGCCCTACCTGTAGTCCACCCCCGCCCATTCTCACCACCACCACCCCCCACCACCACCACCACCCCACTTCACCCACTTTTGCCCTCCCCTTACCTGTCTCTCCTCTCTTCCCTTACCATCCCCCCCTTCCCCCCCCCCCCCCCCACCTCCACTCCACTGGAATAAACCTCGCCCTCAGCTTTGAAATTCAACAGCCTTGCAACCACCCCCACCACCAATCCCCCCTCACCCCCCCCCCTTTTTTTTTTTTGGCCAAGTGTCAAACTACAGCAGGTAAATTGTATCCACCGTCTGCTGCCACCATCATCATCTGGTGAGAAAACAGTTGGGGTAACTGACAGCAGCATCTAGGCTGCCGCTTTCTTTGCCCCGGCATACTTTCGAAGGGGGGGGGGGGGGGGGGGGGGGAGGGTGGTGGTGGTGATGGTGGTGGGGGAGGGGGGGGGGGGGGTGTATTTGGTTTGCTTACTTGTTTTTGGTTTTCTCCTTCCCTCAAACTTTAGAAAATAAACGAACGGGTGAAAGGAAGAAAAAGGGAGAAAGGAAGGAAGGAAGGAAGAAAAAGAAAGGAGAAGGAAGGAAGGAAGAGAAAGAAAGGAGAAAGGAAGGAAGGAAGGAAGGAGAGAGAAGAAAGGAGAAAGGATGGAAGGGGAGGAAATAAGGGACGAAGGTAGGGAAGACAGAGGGAGGGGAAGAAATTAAAGAAGAAGGAAGGAAAGAAGGGAAGGAAGGGAAGATGGAAGGAAGAGAAGACAGTAAAAGGGGAGAAGGAAAGAAAAGAAGGAAGGAAAGACAGAAGGGAGGGAAAATAAGAGTTGAATGAAAGAAAAGAAAAAAAAAAGGAAGGAAAAGGAAAGAAAGAGAATAAGGAAAAATGGAAAAGAAGAACGAAAAGGAGGAAGGAAATACGGAAGGAGGAGGGGAGGATAAAAAACAAAAAGATGAAATGACGAAAGAAAATGAAAGGGATGATGGACGAAACGAAAGAAGAAAATAGGGAAGGAAAAAGGAATGAAGGAAGGAGGAAGGAAGGGATAAAGGGAAAAAATAGGGGCAAAGAAAAGGAGGAAGGATGGAAGGAAAGAAGAAGGGAAAAAATTTAAAGAAAGGAGGGAAGAGGGAAAAAGAAAGGAAGGGGTAAATGAAAAAGGAATGAAATGACAGTGAGGACAGGGAAATTGAGGAAGGCGGAAA
>CM031598.1:108385891-108393391 GCA_018398815.1 Conus ventricosus
CAAAATAAAACTACATCATCTGCTCACATACTACAAAAATGAAATTTCAAATATAATACAAAATATATATGTAAACCTTGCACCATGTCTCCCACACCTGATTACTTCTAATGCCAGTTCATTGATGAATAATGAAAATAATACCGGACTAGTAGCATCTCCTTGTTTCAACGCCCCGTGTACAGCTAATATAGTCTGTTAACGTATCCCAGATCGGATTCTACTTTTGACATTTATGTACATACTATTAATACACCGAAAAAGTTTCCCTTTTATTCCATTTTTAAAAGAATAGGCCATAGTAAATGTCTTTCAATAGAGTCGAAAGCTTTCTCAAAATCAACAAAGCTACATAGAGTTTACGATTCATACAAAATTGTTTTTGTATTAAGGCTTACCAGCGTGAACATAATGATCGATGGTGGAATAGCCTTTTTTGAAACCTGCCTGATGTCACCTGTAAGGTTTTGCGAGAGAGAGAGAGAGAGAAGAGTAGAGAAGAGAGAGAGAGAGAGAGAGAGAGAGAGAGAGAGAGAGAGAGACAGACAGACAGACAGACAGACAGAGACAGAGAAATATAAAATAATATATATATATATACACGCAGACAGTGTGGGTGAGGCAGACGACAGACGAAGAAGAAGACGCAGGTCCGGGAGAGAAGCAGCCAGTATCCTCAGACTGCTTCTTGTCTGCAGCACGGCAACTCCCTTCCATCACTATTACCTCCCTTTCCCCAACATAAACATCTAGCCAATCAGATGACCTCCCTACTCTCCCCACTTCCTGTCAAACAGTCATGAAGATTCTGGAGTAAGCCAACGCGCTCTGTCTGTCTGTCTCTCTCTCCTCTCTCTCTCTCCTCTCTCTCATCTCCTCTCTCTCTCTCCTCTCATCTCAAGAAGAATGTGGGAGTAAGCAGCACGCTCCGTCTCTCTGTCTGTCTCTGTCTTTCTCTCGCCCTCTCTCTCCTCTCTCTCTCCTCTCTCTCTCTCTCTCTCTCTCTCTCTCTCTCTCTCTCTTTCTGTATGTCAGACACGTATGCAAACACCGTGCCATCCCCTCTCTCTTCTCTCACGCGCACGCACGCACGCACACACACACACACACACACACACACACACACACACACACACACACACACACACAAGCAAGCGCGCATTATAATACAATACAATACTGAAACACATACATACAGACACACGCACGCACGCACACACGCGATCAAATCTCGTTCCTTTGCTCTTTTATCTATTCCCAGCTTCAACTGCCAGCATTTTTGGAATTATTATGTTTCATTCCTTGTGTCTCTTCATTTTTTTTTTTTTTTTTTTTTTTTTTTCCACATTTTTAATGTCACCTCTCTTCCCTCCACCAAAAATTCCTTTTCCCCAAAACTTCATCCCTCAACAAAAACCCTCAAGGTACTTTTTAAAACAAATTAATTATAAACTCATGTATGACAGATATAAAGGTGTTAAAAAAAGAGTTCAAATCAAAAATATCCTATGAATTTTTGACAGGTGTTTTTTTGGTTTGAAGGATGAATGGGAATGAGTTTAAAATAACGACCCCATGATTTGGGAATTGTATAATTGTGCTATTAAAGTATTAGCAAAGAGGTTTTTTTTTTTTAAAAACAAACATCACGCACACACAAAAAAGACTACGTATCAAATAATTGTCAAAAAACCCCAAAAAAATCAGACACAATAAAGAACAAACACGCATACCCCCCCCCAAAAAAAAAAAACAACAACAAACAAACAAAAAAAAACCATCATTACATAATTTAAGCAGGATAATAAACTTGCACAACACAATAAAAAATAATTTCAAAAACTAAAAAAAATACCAAGGGTGGCAGGGGTGAGAGGCGAAGAGAGGGAAAAAAAAAAAAAAAAAATTTAAGATGGGTAATTACAAAAAAAAGAAGAGATGGCTAGTTATGTTAAAAGATCCAGCGTTCCATTCTAAACTATTTTCATATCTAGGGGGGGATACTAAATTTGGACCATGTGTACAAAGATTTGTCAAAAAAAAAAAAAAAAAAAAAAAAAAAAGAAGTCACAATCAGCTGGGAAAATGATAGGGAAATAGGGAAACCAGGTTTGTCAAATTGATCAATCATAGTTCAGAAAAGGCTAATATTTTTCCAATTTAAATTTTAAAGTTAAGATGTTGGGAAAACATAAAGGGTTTGGGGTGGTTATTTTGTAGTTTACATTTGTAAACAAAAAAACTTAGCAAACAACAAAAAAAGTTAAGAACTTTGTCTTTTTCCCACATTTTTTTCTTTCAACAGAACAAACTCTTTCTCAAAAAACAGATTGCGCAGTGCTGACATTTCTCCTTTAGGGTTTTGAAGTTTTTCTCCAAAACCGCTGCACAATTTTACAGTCGAAAAGCTTGTGTTTTAACTCTGTTGTTCCGATCACAAAAGTACATAATGGGGAATCCCAATTTTTGCACTAAAACAGGTATTTCTGGTTGGCAGCAATCTATGTAGAAGTCGACATTGGAACCATCTAAGGGGACGTCAGGAAACTTTTAATATAAAGGAATATTTTTTTCCAATTCAGATTTCAAATAGATTATTCCTTTTATTTAAAGCAGGGAGAGGCATTATTTTCATTTAAATTTTTTGAAACAAAAATTTTTTCCCTCTTTTTAATGCAAAACCAGATTTTTTTGGTAAAAGAGTTTATATTGGTTAGTTGTGATAATTTTTTTAATTTTTTGGGCAATAGTTCGAATAGCATTTTTTATCCTTCTACAAAAAATTTTTGTTCTTAACCTTGATATTTAATTTAAAAATTTCATGGAAGGTCATCCAATCCCCATTTTCTTTTATCAAGGTTTAATAAAAAAAAAGCCATAATTACCCCATTCCTGAAAAAAAATAATTTTTTTATCTTTTTAAAATTTTAATATTGAAAATGAATACACTCTGACAGAAATCATGTACGTAGTGGGACAGCATTTTTGAACACGTTCTTGTGTGTTTCATCACATCACCCCCAAATGGGTTTTGACATCTTGCATAAAACATTAGAAAATTCGCACCAAAGTTTTTATATTGCCCCACTAGGGAACTATTAATGGAAAATTTTCCCGCCAACCCCGACTCATAAATTAATCTTCTCAGCCAATTTACCTTCAAGAAGAAAAAAATTTTTTTTACATTTAACTTTTTAATCCACTTCACATACTGCTTTCGAACCACAGTTTTTTTAATTTATTTTTTTTTTTACCTTCCCTAAGAACTAACAATTCTTTTTCCAAAGCAACAATAAAATTCCCGGGGTTTCTGGTAGATTAATAATAAATGAACAATTTTAGAAAATGCCAAATTTTTAATAATATTTTTTTTTTCCGAAAGGGAGTTATATTTTTTTTTTTCCAAAAAGCTGGGACTCTTTTTTTAAAAAAGTTTATTTCAAAGAAAATCTGTAAAAATTTTTGGGGGTTAGTGGAAATTTAAATCCCAAAAATTTTTTGAAAGTACCGGACCCCAAAACAAAATTTTTGTCCCCAAAAATCAATTCCACAATTTTCTTTCTACTCCCCAACCATATTACTGTGACTTGAAAAAATTTGATTTTTAAACCTGAATTTGTAAAAATTTATAAGGCAGTACCGCCTCTTTTAAAAATCCTCTAAACCATCTAAATAAACTATATCGCAGCAAATTGTACAGAATGTTTCCTTGTTAACAACTTTAATTTTCCTTTAATATCTCTTAAACGAATCAAAATGACAAAACCCTCAGCACAAATTAGGTATAGGAGGAGTAAGGGCCCCCCTGTCTCACCCCTCTCTAAACGGAAACCAGGGGGAGAAAAACTGGCCATTGACATAATACGGGAAATTTTTTGTGAAAAAAAAGTTCTTATCCAATTAATTAATGAGGTCCAAAAACGAAAATTTCAGGCATTTTATGTAAAAGCCCCTGAGACGCTAAAAACGCCTTCTAAAAGTCAACAAAAAAAGAAAACCGGAACTTTTTCCCTTATCATGACAAAAACATTCATCATAAACCCTTTAAAATTTTTTTCCAATAAATCTCCCCTTCAAAAAACCTCTTGACTCTCATGTATGATTTTGGGAAAAAAAATTTTTCAATCGATTACAACACAAGCAAAGCTACTTAATTATATTCAAAAAAGAGAGGGGGCGCCATTTTTCACAAATCTTTCGGCTTTTCCGGGGGTACATATTAAAGGCCCCCTGTCGCGGGGTATTTTGAAAACGGGCCCTTTTAAGCAAAACCTTCATTAATAGAACGTAAAAGGAAATTCCAATTCTACAAAGAAAAACTTAAAAAAATAAAAAAAAACCCCATCAGGCCCAGGCTCTTCAAATTTTTTCATCCTTTTTCAAAACAGTAGCAGCCTCTTCCAGGTTATCAAACCCCAGGAGGACTCTCCCCCCTCAGATAATGGGGGAACCGGAAGCTTTCAGAAATTTATATCAGTTACACCCCTTAAAGCTGTATAATTTTCAAAAAAATTTTTTACTCAAGGAGGATATTTTTTTTTGTTCAGAAATGCTGAACCACCTCTTTTTAAAAAAAAAGGGATAGATTTATAAAATAAAACTTCGTTTTTCAAGAGTGCAAAAATTTTATTCCCCTTTTTTCCCCTTGTTTTCCCAGTGAATCTCGAGCGCATTGCCATGCCTTCAAGTCTGGTTCCCTGATTTCTTGAAATTCTTTTTTTTTTAGTTTTCTAAATGGGGAAAAGTTTCCTCTTGAAAATTTGTTCAATGTTTTTTTATTTTTGTTTCTGGGTCATGTTCTCTTTGAGATCCATTTTTTCTTTATAAGTACTTAAAGATTTTTTTCCTCTTTTTTCCATCTTAATGTCTCAAAAAAAAGACTCATCAATTTGAAAAAAAAAGGGTTTTCATTACTAATTTTATGTATATTATCTAATTGTATACGGGTAATGCATACTGTTTCTTGGTACGCTGATCAGCTCTCTAATTTTGAAACAATTGCTTTTCTCTTAATAAACTATTTTGAATTTTTCCAAAAAAAGGTCTGTCGCGTTTGAAAATTTTCTTTTTTAAAAGCAATGGAAAAAATTCGGGGTCGATATCCAGGGTCGATCAAACACCTTTTCTTCCATCATTAAACCCTTTGGATAAAAAGTAAAGCTTGCTTGTTTTAAAAGTGAAAATTTTTCCCCCATGTATATTTTTTTTTTGGGGTAAAATTTTCTGTAAAAATCGAACAGTTGTATTTTGTCAAATTTTCATTTATTTTGGGGGGTTCTTGGGCCGAAATTTGGGGAACTTGTATAATTTTCTAACATCCATTTTTAAATTTAAGGGGACAATTTCCGTCTCCATTATAATTACTGTTGGTTGCCCGCTCTCAAAGAGTTCCAAAAAAATACAAAAAATTCGGGGGTAAACCACTGCTAGCCCGTAATAAGTTACCAAAATAAACCTTTTTTTTTTTTAAAAATTGAATATTTCATCAATGTAAACCCAATGCTGGCTCTTATAACTCATGTATCTTGTACTCAAGTTTTTATTAAACAGAACAGCAACCCATTTTTATTAGTTTCCGCCACACAGCCATACATTATATCCCCCCGTGGCCCGAAAAAATTCCCCAAGTCTTTCCCTTTTTGTGTCCTTTAAGCAATAAAAATGAGCTCTTTTTTTCTAAGAAAATCAAATAACTTTTTTTTTTTTTATTATTTTTTAACCCTTACAATTCAAAAAAAATTTTAAATGAACTATCCGGCCATGTTGAGTTTCGGCAAGAAAGGTTAAAGTATTAACAGATAAAGCAATAAAAAAAAAAAAAAAAAAAAAAAAATATATATATAAAAATATATATAAAATTAATACATAATATAACACACAATATACATTATACATACAATTAAAACATACATACAATATTTTTACTACTCACAACACACACAAATTTTTATAAAAAGGGTCTAAAAGAAAAAAGTAAGAAATACTCAAAAGGGTTGTAAACTAGAGAACAACTTTTTGAAATACAGGATGTTGCACATCCCCAAAGTTTAACAGAAGTCCCGCCTCAAACCCTTCCCCAAATTTAAAAGTAGGCAAGTTCACACCCCTCATTAATACAACATTTATAAATGCAAAATAAAATGTACATGACCCAGTTTAAAACCACTCTCACACACAGCTATCCCTTGATATGAAGAAAATGAAAAAGTAATGATAACAAAAGACAGCTTACAAAGCAAGACAAAAACTACACATACATACACCCCCAACCCCCTTATTAAGGGGCCCCCCCCCTCTCCAAACGGCATTATTACAAAATTTTACAACCTACTACAAAATCAGCGCAATGAAAAAGGAAGAAAAAAAAAAAAAAAAAAAAAAAAAAAAAAAAAAGAAAAGAAAAAAAACCTTCAAACAATCGGTATGGGCATCTTGATGACGTCTATGTATCAAAAATTTTTCTATCCCTCCAACAATCACATTTTCTGTGGGCAAAAACCAAAAAACAAATATGTCCAGAAAGACACCTCAGATCGTGGGACCAAAGGAAAGAAAGAAAAATATAGGAAAAAACAAGAAAAGTACCAAAAGGGTCGGTTTTCTTTCATTACTTTTGTACACTACACCTTCGAGCAAGGACGCCCCCGACTTGCCAATCCCAAAAGACCTTCACCCCAGAGTAAACAAGTCCCAGTGGGGGGGAAACAACCCAAAAAAAACAATAACAAAAAACAACAACAAAAGAAATCGCCCCCAAAATCTTATATGATAAAAAAAAAAAAATGCGCACAGAACGAAATTACATCAAGTAGATTCCAAAATCAAACCCTTTTAAAAATTCACGAACTTTTACGATTTTGAACAGAAAATAATCGCAGCTGGTTAAAATAATTTGGTCACTTACGTTCGAGGCGACACAAAATGTCAAAGCAAAGGTGGGAAGTAACGGGGGTGACACATAAAAAGAAAGGAAAAAACAAAACAAAAGGTTGCCTAAAATTCCAAGAGATTTTACGCGAGATTTGTCCGGACACCGTCTTCACCACCACTGCCCGTTTTTCGCCACGCCTGCTGGCAAATGCCCCCCCTCGTTCCGCACTGAACATGCACTGATAGGCCCGTTGGGGGCAGAAACTTCCCCCAATAGTGCCCCGGTTCCTTTCAATTTCTTGCGCCGTAGACCAAAGTCCCCCACTGACGGGAAAAAAAACGAAAAAATAACCCGCGGCAAGAGTTTTGACGCATTTGGGAACCCTGTTGGAAAACCCCCACCCATGCAGCCTAAGGGCTTCTCTCTTCACCTCAATGTTCAGTTTACGGTTTAAAAGAAAACACTTTTCCTCACACTGTCCCCCGTCTCGACGCCCCCCCCTCTCCGCTTCCTGCTCCCGTAGTCGAAGGTTGTTCCCCGTACGTAGGCGGGGAAAGTCCTCGGTCGACGATCGGCCAGCTCGCAAGGTCCGAAAACCCCGGCAAGCGGGGGGCGTCTGCTCCTCCGCT
>CM031598.1:108398391-108431190 GCA_018398815.1 Conus ventricosus
TAACTGCTTCAACTCGTTTTCTCTTCACTCCTCCCCTCAATCTCCCTGCCTTTCTCTCATGACAGAAGCCTTACACCCAGAACCTCTTCCTCTCTCTCTGTTTCACTTCGTTCTCCTCCTCTGGTTCTCCTTTTTCCTTCCTCTCCTCACTCTCTTATTCTTATCCTATGTGTCAAAGGGTGTGTACCTCTGGTCAGTATTTTTCACGCCTTCTACTGAGGTTACACCCCTCGCATTCCATTGGACGTTGAAATCGTCAAAGTCACATCTTCGGCCTTGCTCTCTGTGGTGGTCAATGGTTATTTAATTTTTTAATTAGCTTGATTTTACCCCCACCACACAATACCTTCCCCCTTCCTCACTTCAACCGGCGAAGTCTGACTTAAACTGCTACGGCGCTGGTCCTGCAAATTGCTGTATTAGTCTGACCCAGGCGCCAAGACCCGCTGGCCCGACCTATTGAGACGTCTGGTCCCAGCTACTTAGTCTGTCTGCTGGACAGTTGCTTGTCTCCGTGAGGACTAAAAATAGACTATTCGCTGTGCCTAATTGGACTGACGCGACACCGACTGTCGTCTGCTGGAGAACAGAATGTTGAGTTTGGACTTATGTCCGATTGACACTGGCTGGCGTCCTGACCACGAATTCGGTTTTTTATTTTTTATATTTTAGTCCTTGACAAACACAACATCTATTCACACAGCACGTCTGCAATAGAATACAACACACATCATATTCCACACAGCACGCTGCCATAGATTTACAACTCACATCATAATTCCACACAGACACGCAGCATTAGAATACAAACACACATCATAATTCCACACAGCACGCAGCCATAGAATACAACACACATCATGTGTCCACACAGCATTCAGCCATTAGAATACAACACACATCATAATTCCACACAGCCGACTGCAAAGAATACAACACACATCATAATTCAACACAAGCACCGCTGCATAGAATACAACACCACATTATAATTCCACACAGCACGCTGCCATTAGAATACAACACACTCATATTCCACACAGCACGCTGCCAATAGAATACAACACACATAATAATTCCACCCAGCACGCTGCATAGAATACAAAACACTCATCATAATTCCACACTGAACGCTGCAATGGAATACAATACAGTACAACGTTTCAGTTTCAGCTTCACCAAGGAGAGCGTCACTGCATGAGAACTGTCCATTTACGCTACACCACATACGCAAAAGTTTTATAGACCACACTGCGCACGATTTAAAGCTGTAGTTTTTTCAATAGTGCAGCACAACACCGTACAGTACATCATATTACACAACACAAAAAAAAACTAGGACTGAACCACCACACAGTCAAGTCAATACAATACGTGCAAGAGACGGTTACACAATATAAACCATTCAATTACAATCCAGAGAAGAGACCACACACAAATTACTTAAGGGGACAAATACCTCAATATTCATGCACAAGGAAAGACCGCACATCAATCAGTGAAGTACAATAACACACACACACAACAACCACCACACAAACCACACACACACAACACACCACACACCACACACACACACACCACGATCTCACGTTAACCATTTGTTAACACATCATACAAAACCTTCCCGTGACCTTCTCTCTTTCATACGTTTGACTCTTTCTCTCCCCCACCCACCCCACCCCCATCCCCCACACCCATCACCACAGCTTTGACCACTCCCGTATCACCACTCCATCTCACTTTCACTCTTCACTGGTAACATGTGAACTGCTGCACTGTCATTCTGTGAAAGGGAATATCAGAAATGCAAGGTTATATTCTTTTTTCTTTACTTTGTTTCTGCGAGGGCTATTTCTCGTTGTTCCATTCACTTTGTTTTGATTGAACAAAGAAACGAAAGCAAACAACCAGCCCAAACAAGTAAAATATTTTCATAATGGATACCAGTCAGACCTCCAACCCAGTTTCCCAAGTGGTGGCTAAAGTGTCGGAGATTAGGGTCGCTTCACTTCTGGCAGAAACGCATCATCCATCTCATCGTCGTCGTCATCATCATCTCTTTCCGCCCTCCACCCTCTCTCTCTCTCTCTCTCTCTCTCTCTCTCTCTCTCCTCTCTCTCCTCTCTCTCTCTCTCTCCCTCAAAAAATATTATTCATCTTCATCCTTCTCTCTCTCTCTCTCTCTCTCTCTCTTCTCTCTCTCTCTCTCTCCTCTCTCTCTCTCTCTCAACATCATCATTATCATCATCATCATGTATCATCATCATCATCATCATCTCATCATCTTCCCAATGCCATATCATCATCATCAATAATCATCTCTCACTCTCACTCTCTCTCTCTCTCTCTCCTCTCTCTCTCACCCCCCCCCCCCCCCCCCCCCTCCCCTCCCCTCCTCACCCTCTTCCCCCCCACCCCCAACATCCCCCACCATCCACGACACTATCCACACATCCACCCTCCATCCCCATCCCCCCATCCTCCTCATCCTCCTCTCTCTCTCTACTCCTCTCTCTCTCTCTCTCTCTCTCTCTCTCTCTTCTCTCTCTCTATCTCTCTCTCAACGTCATCATCATTATCATCATCATCATGTCATCATCTCCATCATAATCATCATCATCATCATCTCTCTCTCTTCTCTCTTCTCTCTCTCTCTCTCTCTCTTCTCTCTTCTCTCTCTCTCTCTCTCCCCCCCTTCCTCGAAATTACATTTCATCATTCATCCTCTCTCTCCTATCTTCTCTCTCTCTCTCTCTATCTCTCTATCTCTCTCTTCTCTCTCTCCTATCTCAACGTCATCATCTAATTATCATCATCATCAGTCATCATCGTATCATAATCTCTCTCTCTCTCTCTCTTCTCCTTATCTTCTCTCTCTCTCTCTCTCTATTAAAAGATCAAGACCTGTCATCGGTTTTCAAGTGGTCGGAAGGACTGCTTGGCCAGATAAGCTGACGCTTGCTTATGATGACGTTATTTTCCTCCGCGCCAAGAAGGGAATGCCGGAACAGGGGTTGGGCTTCCTTCGCCAGGTGAGAGTTCAGGTAAACATTATACAGTCATAAATTGGGCTCGGCCCGTCGGGGCGCGTTTTATTCTGGCCATCCGCGCGTGCTCTCCCAGGCGCCTTTGTCTCTCTTGTCAGGACATTCGATCCAAAAGAGCGGCCGTTGCGCGAAGATGCTGAGTGGCCGAAAACTTTTTCTGTTTATTTTTCTTTCTTCAATCACATTTCTTGGAGATATGTTTATGACTGTGGAATAAGATATGGTTAGGGCTGTGACTTATGTCGATTGGTCAGTTTTCTATGCTTTAAAAAAAAAAAAAAAAAAAAAAAAACAGATGGGGTGGATCAACGAAATGTTCTAGGGTTTTGATGACTGTCATGCGTATGTATCTGACAATTTTCCTTACGCTGCTCATTCAAAACAAAAACAACCATCTTTACCATTATTATATGGGAAAGGAGTTTTGTTTAATGTTCGTCACAGATACGGGTCATTGCAGACATCTAATAAAACAGTTCCATATCAGAGTGTGATCAATTTAATCACAATGGAAGGGGAAAAAAAAAACCAGGTAAAAAGCGAAAGACAGAAGGAAAAAGAAAGAAAGATCGCCCCCCCCCCCCTCCCTAATTAACGAGGGGAAAAGAGAATGGGGGAGGGGGGGGGTGGGGGGGGCGACGAAACGGGCAGCGACACAGATGGGGGGGGGGGGGGTGGTAAAAGATGTGAGCGGATGAAAGAGAACGAGGAGAGTTGTCGCTCTCTGCTCGCACCACCGTCCATTCACACCAAATCCCATTAAAAACCGGTCTGTCGTTTTCTTGCCAACAGACAGGACAAACAGACTCACCAGCAAACGTGATGAACATGTGACATCCTTAGGCCAGAGGCTGCCAGAACAACGAAACTATTTCACCCGCTTTGCAAGGGTTGCAGGAGGTGCATTTATGCCCATGCCACGACCTGGGTGGTCGCCCAAGGCCAATGGGAACATAAAAGAGAACATCGACGATACCCGTCTCTCTGCAGCGTGTTGGGGGCAGCGTGCTGGCATAAGCAGGAGTCAGGGGAGGTGAAAGAGGGGGAGTGACAAACACTGATGCGTGTGACTGGATCCATAGTGTTTGTGGTTGGGTAGTTACGTTTCATAACTATACGGAATGTTGTCAGTATTTTCCTGTGTTAGTCAAAAGGACTGTATCGTGCACTTTATGTCTTTGTTAAAAAAAGATATTCAAATAGAACGGACCTGGTCGTCTTGGTCTGTCTGTCTGTCTGTATGTTCTGTACTGTCATGCTGTCTTCTCTCTCTCTCTCTCTCTCTCTCTCTTCTCTCTCTGTCTTACACAAACAACACACACAAACACTGTCAAACACACACACACACACACGCGCCTGCGCGCATGCGCTAGCGCACGTCACACACGCCCACACAAGAACACACGCAAACACACAGACACACAACACACACACACATATACACACAAACACCACACGTGCGCGCGCATACACATACACCCCCACACACACCTCCCACACACACACACACAACACACATACAACGAACGCCACACACCCAACTCACTCACACACACACACACACACACACACAACACACACACACAACACACACGCACACTCAAACACACACACACACAACACACACACACACACACACACACTCACACACAACACAAACGCACACACACACATATTCACATAAAATAGACACGCGTGCGCGCACGCGCGCGTCGCGCGCACACCACACACAACCACACACACACACCCCACACACTCACACAACACAAAACACACACCACACACACACACCACACACACACACACACACACATATACGCGCGAAACACACACACACTCACACACACAAACAAACACACACAACACACAAAACAAACAACACACACACACACACATACACACACACTTAAATACTTACATACTTGTCTACATATCACCTTTGGGTGTGAACAGGACGTTAAATCAAAGGAATGCATGATACATCATCCATACATCCATCCCCATACATACATACATACATACAATTACATACAGAGGAGAGAGGGGGGGAGGGAAAGAGAGAGAGAGAGAGAAGAGAGAGAGTGAGAGATGATGGGAGATGAGAGAGCAGAGAGGAGAGGAGAGAGAGAGGAGGAGAGGAGAATAGAAAGAGGAGCGAGGAGAGAAGGAGAAGAGAGAGAGATGTGCTCGCTCGCAACCTTGCAGATACGTGCTGACACACCACCAAACCCACGAGCGCCACAGCGCCACAGAAAGAGAGAAAAACAATGAACACCATTTAATGTTTCAGGCCCATCGGCCTATAACAATGTGCGGTGCAGTGCACACATAAAGAGAACAAATGAGAAATGACACAAAAGTATATTTTCGATGTATAATAAATGCTAATTTATGAGGTGTGGATACGAGTTCTTCTCTTTTTTTGCACTGCATATAATATACATAAAGAGAGAGAGAGAGGGGGGGAGAGAGGATGAGGAGAAGAGAGAGAGAGAGGAGAGGAGGAGATGGACGAGGGGGAGAGAGAGAAGAGAGGGGGGGGGGTGGGGGGCGGCAGACAGTTAGACAGACAGCAGAGACACACACAGAGAGAGCGCGCAAAAAGGATTCGCTTTCAGCACCAGAACAACAAGTAGGTTTCAACCCCAAAACGTTTAATTCACCAAAACGGCCACCTCGAAGTCTGCAAGAACAATATACAAACTGGTCATTTACACAGGAAACATTGCCGGTCGTCGGCGGGAAATTACACTGCGGAAAAAAAAAAACACTACGCGGGTGTTTATTTTCCTAGGAAGATTACACTCACTTCACAGGAAAAAATGACTACGACAGGAAATTAACACTACCCCAGGAAAAAAAGAATGCTTAGTTTTCTTTTCAATTAATTCTTTTAATTTTCCATGATTAAAATTCTTTAAAATTCTTTAAGAACACGTTATAACACTCGCATGAAAAAACCTTTGAAGTGCCCACAGAGGTTCAACAAATAAATTTTCTCTTGGCTTTCAGGCTCTGCAAAAAATAACACTCCCCTTCGAGAATTCTGTGTTTCTTTCCCTGGGAAAATACACTCCCAGTGTGTTTTTTCCTGGAAGTCTCTTTTTGCCTCCTACAGGGTGTCCCATTGGAGAGAGTCAGGACTCAAACCCCATGCAGGACCGGACTGTAATTCTTCAATGGACCATCGCCACACTAACATGTGCGTGCAGTGAACCTGTCACTGCAATTCTATGATTCAAAACAAACAAACAAGCAAGCAAACAAGCAATACCCTCCCAACACACCCCTCCCCCCAAAAAAAGAGTAACAAGCTAACAACCAAAACAGCGAGTTTTGCTGTCAAGTTTAGAACTGCGGTGGCTAAGTGGATAACCATTCCCCTCAAGAACGCGCGAAAGGTGAGCTACTGGGGCTGCGTTCTCTCAAACGGCACAATCACCAGTTATCTTGCCGCGAGGTGCTGTTAACGACAGCATCAAAGAAGCGATATGGAGATGGCGCTAAGCCTTAGGCTGATTTGTCGGGCTTCTTCCTACGAATTGGTTTTCTAGAATCTGGATGTGAATTCGATAAAAAAAAAGAGCACTTTTGCATGAGCGGCGTCCGTGACAATGGCCTGCTGCACTAACGTATGCCGGGTCAGTCCAATCACCACTCCCCCCACGACACACAGAGACAGATTCATCGCAATTTATCCAAAACACGCCCCAACCTCATTCATGCACCACTTCGATACATTGTGTCACCATCTTTGTCAAGGGATACTAGTCCCAAATACGCAAGCCATGAGAAAAACACTCTCGCCGTTGAAACGCTGCGAAGTTTTAACGCCCTACCGCCTAAGCTAGCGGGAACTCTAGCTTCCCGAGGGCCATTTCAATACACGTTAAAGATCTCGCGGCAAAAAGGCAGCCAGAAGAAACCCCACATCGCCGTCGTTGTCGACTGCCCACCGTCTATCTGATGAGGTCAGCTATCGGACAGTTCGTTGATGGGCCCCTAGTGAGGAGAGGGGTCGATTCATCTGTTGTCCTTGTTACTTAAGTTCAGGGAGAAATTCGATGGACCGCACAAACCAAGATGCAAAAACTATGCATTAATTTCATAAACAATACAAAACAGGACAAAAGGAATTATCTAAATATGTCTTTCCTGACGTTACAAACACTAGACATAAATTGCAACACATACACACACACACACATACACACACACACACACACAACCCACACCCCAAAACACACACACATTCACACACACGCGCGCGCGCATAGGCAGCACGCGCGCACGCACACACACACACAACACAACACACACACACACACACACACACACACATACACACAGCGCACACACACACACACACCACACTCATACACACACACACACACACACACACCACACAACACAACACACACACTCTCTCTCTCCTCTTCTCTCTCTCTCTCCTCTCTCTCTCTCTCTTCATCGCTTTCTCTCTCTCTCTCACTGAAAAGGTAGGTCAGCATGAGAATGTTGCTATCAATGTTGGGAATAAATACTTTCTATATGAATTTGTATATAAATGTTGACTGTAATGTGGGGGTATTGTTCTGTGCATTTTTATAGATGTTGACTGCATGTGGGGGAGTATTGTTCTGGGCATTTTTATAGAGTTGATGCCATGTGGGGAGTATTCTTGCTTTTTTATAGATGTTGACTGCCATTGTGGGGAGGATTGTTATGTGCATTTTTTTAGATGTTGACTGCATGTGGAGAGTAATTGTTCTGTGCAATTTTATAGATGTTGACATTGCCATGTGGGGAGCATTGTTCTGTGCATTTTTATAGATGTTTGACTGCCAATATGGGGAGCTATTCGTGCATTTTTATAGATGTTGACTGCCCATGTGGGGAGTATTGTTCTGTATTTTTTATAGATGTTGAATGCATCGTGGGGAGTATTCTGTGCATTTTTTATAGATGTGACTGCCTTGTGGGGGGAAGTAGTATTGTTCTGTGCCATTTTATAAATGTTGACTGCCATGTGGGGAGCTATTGTTCTGTGCAATTTTATAGATGCTTGACTGCATGTGCGGGAGCATGGTTCTGTGCATTTTTATAGATGTGGACTTGCCATATGGGGAGTATCTGTGCATTGTATAGATGTTTGACTGCATGTGGGGAGTATTGTTCTGTGCATTTTTATAAATGTTGACTGCCAATGTGGGAACATTGGTTCTGTGAATTTTTATAGATGGTTGACTTGACTTATGTGGGGAGTATTCTTCTGTGCATTTTTATAGATGTTGACTTCCATGTGGGGAGTATTTTCTGTCTGCATTTTTATTGGAATGTTTGATGCCAAGTGGGAGTATGTTCAGTGCACTTTCATTTATGTTAGTTGGAATGCCATGTACGGAGAATTGTTCTGTGGCATTTTTATAGATGTTGATTCCATGTGGGAGTTTAAAATATTTTTGTTTCTTGTGCCCCCATTTTTATTTTTTTTTTCATTTATGTGGACTGCCAGTAAGGAGGAATTGTTCTGTTGATTTTTTATAGATGTTGACTGCCATGTGGGGAGTATTGTTCTGTGCATTTTTTAATGTTGACTTCCATTGTGGGCAGTATTGTTCTCTGCCATTTTGTAGATGTTGACTGCCATGTAGGGAGTATTGTTCGCGCAATTTGTTTGCAAATGCAGACAGTCATAATGGAGAGTATTGTTTTGTACATTACTATAGATGATGATCTGACATTAAGAAGCTACTGATTTCAGTCTTTTCCCCATCTGTTGGTGGTATCGTTGAACGATAACATATTGGTCGAAAATTCACCTGGAAATTTATCATTGTGTATTTTACACGTTGTTTCTCGTGTGCATTTCGCATTGTTTTCAATGACACTGCAGTCGTGTATGTGTGTGTGGTGTGTGTGTGTGTGTGTGTGTGTGTGTGTGTGTGTGTGTGTGTGTGTGTGTGTGTGTGAGAGAGAGAGGGTCTGTGTCTGTCTGTCTGCCTGTCTCTCTCTCTCTCTCTCTCTCTCTCTCTCTCTCTCTCTCTACTTCTCTCTCTCTCTCTCTCTCTCAGAGAACGTAGAAATCGGGGTCTTGGCTACCCGGCTCTCAACCAGTTTCGAGCCGGGGACTCCAGACCCCGTGTTTCTTCGTTCTCTGACAAGTAAACTTCAATAACCAAAAAATAACGACCCTACAAACAAACATAATTTTTGCGCATACAGTCATTTTCCAACTAACATCATTCTTTGCGCAGACAGTCATAAACTAAGACTTGGCTGAGACACTGTTGCGAACAACCCATAATTAGAGGGATTGGGGTTTGTGCAGAGACAGTACCAAGTACCATGTTCGGCGGTGGTCCTGGGTGGCTCATGACGTACCCTGTAATTTAACTAACAGTAACCACCAATATGGTGGGGACTGGTGGCGCTCACTGACCCAGGTTAAACTTGTGCAACATTGTGTGCAACACAAAAGAAGCACCGGTTTCGCCATCTTTCTCGGACTGCCGCACAAGAAGGTTGTTTTCTACTGTGCTCTGTTGGACTACTGTTGTTTTGGTTGTGTTTTATTTAAAATGGCTAACAGGTTTACAGGTTGTGCTATCAGATCACAAGGTGTACTTCACTAGCATGTTAGAGATTTGTCAAAAAAGAACTAGGCGAAGCATGTTCTCTACCAGTTAAACCGAAAAAAAAAAGAAGCATTGCTTTTTTGGAAAGGAACAGAAAAAGGGAAAAAAGTGAAACTGATGCTTTGGAAATGCACGATATCCTTAAAGGTTTGTTGGTTCAAGAAATGAAACGCTGTGAAAGAAATATTTTGTGAACAAGATGTAGCCGGTTTCAATATGTGTTTGATATTGATGGAGATGGTTCCTTATCTTAAAAAAATGGCGCTTGTGTTGTTGAAGTTGGCCAAAGCAAAATAATCCATCATGCGTTGAAATTGTTTGGGCGCTGGTTGAGACAGCTAAAGCCATTTTAAAAGAAACAAAACGCGTCAACTTGGCGTTCATTTCTCACCGGCCGCACCAAGTTAACATGGTGATTCGTTATGCTAGGAAACTCATTCAAACTTGTCGGTGTGTTTTTTTATACTTTCTAAATTTCACAAAGCTAGGAATCAGTATAAATAAAACTGTTAGCAAAGTCAAAGTATTATTAGGATTATGAACTGAATAGCGATTTTCGGGATGTTTGGCAAATAACTAGATGGGCTAGGCAAGACCTTAGTTATTTGCGCGGGGGACTGCTACTATAAATAGCGTTTCATGTGTGAAAGCCCTATTTTAGCAGCAAGAGGGCTGCGGTGAAGTCAGCCTTGCTGACTGCTACTATGCATAGCCGTTCATGTGTGAACGCCCTATTTTTGCAGCAAGAGGACTGTGTAAAATCCCCCGCCCTTGCTGACTGCTACTATACATAGCCGTTCATGTGTGAAGTCCTATTTTTGCAGCAAGAGGACTGCGGTAAAAATTCCTCCCTGCTATAAAATTAGGTTCATGTGTGAACGTCCTATTTATAGCAGCAAGGGGCTGTGGTATAATTGCCTTGCTATAAATAGCCGTTCATGTGGTGAACGTTCTATTTTAGCATCAAGAGGGCTGTTACTATAACTGACCTTTTTTAGACAGGCATTAGTCTAACAGGATTTAGTGGTGCCTAGTACACTAGGACTGACGTTGACACACCCCCCCCCCACGCATGCACACCCCCAACCCTCCCCACGCTGCACACACTCAAGTCCACTTCTAAGTTCTTAACTCAAAGTCACCCCAAGTTACTTCTAAGTTCTTACTCAAGTCCATCCTCAGTCATCTCTAAGTATCCTCAAGTTCTTTACTAAAGTCACCTCTTCTAAGTTCTTACGCAAGTCCACCCCAAGTCACTTCTAAGTTTCTTTACTCAAGTCATCCCAAGTTCTTACTCAAGGGTAACTTAGAAGTTCTTAATTAAGTTCTCTAAGTTCTACTTATGTCACCTTCTAAGTTCTTACTATAGATCATCTCAAGTAATCCTCATAGTTCTTACTCAAGTCGCCCATCTAAGATTGTAATTAAGTCATCCTTTAAGTACTAACAAGTTCTTATTCAAGTTATCTTATTATGTCAAAAATAAATACAATCTATGTTTTTATCTTAAAATAGTAGATGTCTAATATAGTACACACAGCCTCAAAAAAAACGCGTTCATCGCTGAGAATATCTTGCTCGGCGTTCTCTGCGCGGAGATCGGTTGAATAGATTTTATTGAAGTCTTACATCCTTGAGCCAACGCATTGGATTACAATTCTGGTCTATGGAATGTATTTTATAGATCCATGTCTTTATTTATTGACTCCAATCTTTTTTTATAATACGCCATGATCTATTTTTATCAAAAAAATTTTTAAATTAAGTTCTTAAATTATTATTACATTTCAAAATGGTCTATACGATCTTTTGCCTGTTGGTGGTTTTGGCAGTTTTTGTCTTCTGTATTTTGTTGGTTCAGGTTGTTGGACTTGCTTTTGTTTTTTGTTGCCATTGTTTATATATTTTATAACCGTAATAACACCCCCAGCGCAGCAAGGGCGCCAAAAATGGCAACAGTTTTAAGTTCAATATTCCATGAGACTTTGGTGTGTAGGCCTTGAATCGCATGGAGTTTTTATAGTTGGCATTGAATCAACTTGTTCTGCATTGGCGGTGTTATGTTTTCATTATGAGTTATATTCTGTGATTGTAACATTAATTTTTTTTGTCTGTTCCACTTTGCTAATTTTTCTTCCTGCTTTAACACGCCCAGGATGAGGATGCTTTTTCAATGGTCTTCCACTGATTCCTGTATTCTTCTGATTCTGCTTGATTTTATGGCTTGGTTACTTTCTCCACCTGATTCAGTGTTTTCTGATTCTGCTGATTTTCTGGCTCGGTCATTTTGAAGGGAAATAAAATATTTATGATTAAAAGTAATTAATCCATGATTAATGGCCGATAACATGTTCCAAATCGGTTAATATTGATCACTGACTAGAGGACTCTAATGATTTGTTAAAACTGGATCCTGCGTTAATAATCATTACATAAAGTCTTGTTCAGAAATCAATGGGAAGCAAATTTACTAACTAGTTTAGTTACAAACTAAGAACGTTATTGCCCGACGCTTTTTACCATTCTAGACCCTGTTGCGCTTTCATACATGTTATGATAACTTTACAATGTCTAGTGGGCGACATCTGGTTGAATTTGTTTATGCTGAATTCAGTTCGAGGAAACTGTTTTGTTTTTCACTGCTGCAAAGGAATTCAGCCTTCCTTTTTGGGGCATAAATAGCTTGGTCATTCAACTTCTTCTTGTTGTAAGCCCATGACGGTTTAGGCCGCCTCTGTATAGCTCTAGAAGATCATCGGTGTTCATGTTTTTTTTTATTAATTATAGGTATTTTATTTTTTTAAAATGAGCAGCGAAAAAAACTATTGCCAACTTGTATACCATTCTGCTGTTATTGGAAGGCCTAAGTGTAGGATACCACAATGCTGGTTAAATTAAAAGACCTGGTAAAAACGGCAGATCTTGGTAAAACTAGATTTGAAGACTACAGCAAAACTGATTTGCTGTTTATAACAGGTCATTTGCTACGAAAGATTTAGTTAATTCAAATAAAATTCCAGAGAATATAATATGTAAAAAAAAATACATTTATAATAATGGGCTTCGCTCGTAAATGATGATTAGTGGCGCAGTAGTAAAATGCGCTTGCTTTTAGCGGAAACGTAAGTAATTACGAGACATTTAGTAAACTACGGGATGACGGCGAGAGAAAAAGACATAACAAACTGTGAGCAACTAGGCCAGCCCAGACCAAGATCGCTATGAAAAGCAGAGAATTGAGCAGTTAGATTTTATCTTAATAACACACTGAATAAAACAGGTGGGCTGCAGCTTACACATTTAAAGATGTTGTCAAGCGATAAAGAATATTATCTTGTAACATGCAAAACCAATCTGAGACATTGCCCCAACCAAAATTAGCAACGTTTTATCATCCATCAGAAAAACAAAAGAGGCAGAAATCGCGTTTATTGACGTTGGCATGGACTATCGTGGTATTTTGTTGCGAATAATATTGGCATCTGAATAAAAAATGCACACAAATTATTTTTCGCACAAAAGGATTTATTGGACAGGGAATAACAGGCAATTCAAAAAGAGTAGCCAAGCAGGCGGAGTTAGCGAAACAAACAGCAAAGGAATGGTTTCTAAACAAGCGATTTGGCAATTTATTTACACTGCCGCCTTAGGACGAATACAGAGACCACTCTTTGTCAACACAATACCGAATGACACCCATCAAATGGATGTTTCAATATTTACCCCATGATACGATTAGACGAAAAAAGATTTAAGTTACGCACTTACAGTCATTGACGTAGCTTCTAAGATACAAAGATGCGGAACCATTAACACAAAAGAGTGCTTCTGCTGTTGCTGTCGCTATAATCTGTTATACCACACGGAGGCCCGCTAAATTATTCTCCCGCTGATTTCAATTCGATGATGGAAAAGAATTTAAAGGGGGGGGGGGCTCCGAGTGAATCTTTTATTGTTGAAACTTTGAGTTACCATTAAAGAGGCATTCCGGGAGTTCATAGATCCAGGCTTTAGTTGAAACACTTTAACAAACTGTTTGCTTGAAAGACTTTTTTCTTACCAGAATCACAGAGAGCTTATTGACAATTCTCGCAACACAGAATGGGTTAGAAGACTGCACTCAGTTTTGCGTGCAATGAATAATCGAAGAATTAAAGGTCTAAAACCAGTACATGCAATCAAAAAACAAAACAATAAATTGCTGTGAAGGAGAGGTCTTCATCCGGCAAACTATCTGCCGTTTGGTTTTAAAAGTAAGGTACTTTATTTACGGGGAAGCAGAAGGGGACACTCGCATCAGGGCAACCGATCCAGTTTGGAGTGTGTTGACCCATATGAAATAAAAGAATGCTAAAGATGAATCCGCCCGTGTATTATTTACGAGAAACTGAACAACAAATCAACCAGCTTCCTCAAGATCTTTTGTGAAAGGAAGAACTGCAGTAATTCCCCAGACACAGTTCCGCTTTAATTAATTTACATAAATATATTTGAGTTAATATGGAGATCAGAGGAAGCGCAGAATGATACAAGAATGATAAATAAAAAGAACCTGGAATTGATACGAGAACATTTGATACGAAATTGTGCTATTAAAGCAACGCTTGTGAGGGTTTCAGCAACACATGCTAAAACCATCCAGATCAACCTACAGCCCAAAATCCCAAATTTGACTATACAAAAATGGGATAAAGGAATATATTGAAATATAAAAAAAATTCGAGCGCATCAAGCATAACATGAGAAAAAAATTTGTCTGATTGGAGGGATGAATAGATTGATTTCTAGATAAAGTTGAGGAAAAAATATGAGACCCCGAATATAAACCCGAAGAGATTTATATTATGCTGTTTCTCCAATGCCTTGATTGCATATGTAAAATTCTGATTAACTAAATACTCGTTTGTGTTGTTTCTATCTTATGACTTCTTTGTTACAACAGTTGTGTTGATATAATGTAGATTAGATCGTAGTTAGTTTTACGTTGTCATGAGGAAAAGTAAGTTTATTGAACAATGCTTCTTAGTAGGTGTCAGTTGCGATATGCTCGACTGCACAAACACTGCGGATATTCCTTGCCTTTTGATAGTTTTCTCCTGGCTCGAAACAATGTCATTTTTTACCTTAACCCAACCAAAATCTTGATCACCTTTCAGATAATTCTCTTCCATCTTTCTAAATCCTTCTTGTTAGTATTGAATGCAAAGGCGACATCTTTAGGATAATCGGATGTGTCGTACCATCCTGCGTGCCCTTTAGCTTCTTCTAATTCCATGTCTTTTAGATGTCCTTCAGTAGGAAATATCTATAACAAAAATCTATCTGTATCTGTGTAAAGGTACTCTGGATCAGGATACGAGGGCTTAAAGTAGTCGTTATAGAATTCTAACATCAAAAGCTTTGATAATTCTAAAACAGTAAGTAAACCCGATAAAACGGGCTATCAATTTGACTTTCTTTATTTTCTTTCATGTCTATACCAAAAGCTGATCATGAAATCTTCTAAAGTCTTGAATAATTAGTTTAGAAAGTCTGACTTAATTGTTCGGTCTCTTTGGTGACAATCTGACATCTTTACGCTTGTGCGCGATTTTCCATTAGTCTTTCCAAAACAACTGTTGTTTCATCTAGCTTGAAAAAGTATTTTTCTGAAAGAGATTTCTGTGCGATTTAGTTCTGAGATCAGTGTTCTTCATGATGCTTGGGTTTCTTGAATCTGTTCTTGATCAAAAGCTATTATACATTGAACTGCTCTCAACTTTAAAAACATGTCTTAAATAAAATATGCCGGAAGTCTGTAATGACAGACATAATTTTTTTTGCCTCGAGATTAGGCACAAGTATAGGCGGCTCTGTTTTCCATCATAGGCTTTCTGTGCTAATGGATAGTCATTATGCTGGTATGGAGTTCATGAGGTTATCTCTAAGTATTTCTAGAATGTATCCACGATGTTGACCCGGCGCCCAAATGCTCAACCACTTTTAATTGACTTTTGTATATTATTCGTATTCTCTGTGTACATTTAAAGTTGAGTAATGGAAGTGGATTGCGCATTGCCCATCCATACAGATGTTTGGTCTAAATACATGAGATAGTTAGACCTTTTACTCGGATCATAATCATTAGGTTTTTGTTGTTTGCTTTTAAAGTTAATGATGCGACACCACACTAATTCCTCCACGCAATCCGTTTTCAATTCATCTGAATAATTGGCAGGTAAGACAATATATCAATCTGTACTTTAGTAAACTTTAAGAAAGGTACCAGCTCATCCCCCGGGCGCAGAATTATAATGCGCAAGGATCAGCTGTTATGTTTCATGAGGTCTTTCTATAATTTTCAAAGACGTCCGACAACAAACATGTATCAGCATAAAATATGCATCATGGTTAGTCTCCATCGTTTTTCACTCTATACTTCTGCCACGTTCTTGAGATGATGGTATAAGAATCGGAATCACTTTGGCCTTTCCTTCTAAGACTAGGAAAAGAAACGCGTCTTTAGTGGAGGAAGTGTATATTCGTCAAACCTTCCCAACTGTTCTGTACTCCTAAGGGTAAACGCCCTTTCTGACGAGTGTTGGGTTAAAATTATTATTCCGTTATTGGGCCAGCGGACTTTTAAGGACATAGCCAGCGACTCTAATGAATCACATCATGTGCTGCTAGAGTCATAAAAAAGACATGTTATTTAAAGTGATAACACATGTAAATTTTTCCGATGTCTGTGCAATGCATGTTACCTGAAGGCGTCCGTCTACTGCTTTCATTATAAGATGAGTGTCGTAACCTCGCAAGTTGTGGAAAGTATATAGCTGCAGTTCCATGTCTTGATGGTTCCAAACTTTAGTTGAAGATTGCATTTACTGGTGCGCTGCTCCTCTGAACTTTCCACTTAATGTGATCATGGTCTCTTTAACTGTTGGATTCCTGCGTCTGATGAGGGCCTAAACCACAAATCCAACAATGTGTGCTGGATCATACTGTTGAGTTGATCTTCAGGCGTAATCATGTATTTCAGATAAATTCAGATTATTCAGAATCAATTCATTACGCACTTGATGCATGCGCTCCTGTTAAAAATCTTCTAGCCGCATTTGGTCATCTGTTAAAAATTCTGGCGGTCTGAATGGAATGGGCGCCATCTGACATGACAAACAATGAAAGCGAATTGAACAAATCTGATGATTATCACAAAGGCTGTTTTTGACAGTTTCTTGTGGGGTTGGCCCCTAATAAGGAACAATGAGTTGATTCGAAGTCTTCCGTAAACAACATATGGGGTATTTTGCATCCGTTTGCCAGTTCTTAAAACTAACTTTATCTGCATTTGGAGGGCGTAATTAGTTCTGTTTTACAGTCAAACTGGGCTTATCTACAATGTTTTTATGGTTAGCTCGGGCTTGAAACAGATGAATTCTTGTAAAACATTTTCTGCAGAATTCTTGTTTTTATTTTTTTGCTTTGAAGTATGCGTCAATTAATCTACTCCATTGTTTTACGTATTATGTGTAATTGCGGTAGCCCGCTGGTGAAAACATTCAGTAGTAAGTCCACATGGGCTTTTGTTGGTTGCCAATCGTGGGTGTTCTTGGACACTTTAATACGGCTTGTTGATTTGTTTCTCATCCATGTGTAGATATTAAAAGTTATTTGGTTTGTTTTGGTCTTCAAAACATGATCACAATTTGGTCTTTAACCAACAGGAAAAGGGATTTCCATCGAAGTTGAGATCATTAATGTAATCCCAATAGTTGATACTCTCTCTGCTTTTTGCAGGACGTGACTGCAGCCTTGCGTGAACACACACTGAAACATTTGTTGTCTGTATTTGTATGTTTAAATACTGCTCTTTTCGCTACCAATGCTGGGCGGCAGCGAATGTAAGCCTTGCCAACAATCGGGCGCCCATACTTAAGCCTGTTTTAATCTGATTCTTCTAGGAACTTTCGCCCTACTGACCAACCAGAGCCTCGCACTTTTGGCTTCTTCAGCGGCCACATCAAAAGTGTAAGCAGCTGGTCTGCCCAACCAGGTGTTAAGTCATTAGAGGAGCTTGAAGAGAATAGTCTGTTGTTTAGTTTGTGACCCAGACTTCTTGATTTTCTTCATTTATTGTTACATGTCGATTAAAAACAGTAACATTACTTTAACTGCGGGTATATTGTTAGTTTACATGGAACTTGGAGAAATTGGCATGAGCAACACTTGCCTGTACGTTTGCTGGATCAATGAACTTATAGACTGTATCAGTCAGTGCTCTTGACAATACGCTCTTCCTTAAGAAAAGCCTCTCAAACAATTCGTTCCGGTCCTTCTATATCTTATCCCATGCGAGTTTCTTTTCTAACTCAAAATATTTATTTAAATCAAAAAATAATTTCAATACGATGGTCTTTTTGTGCTTAGGGACTCATAAAAATTAAAGTATTAAACACCCTTTGGCGTTTGTTAATGTGAGCTGTTTTTAGAGCAAGTTTAATGTTTCGTTTACTTTTTTTAAACATTCCTTTTTTATCTGAATCGGTGTCTGGCTGTGGTTTTGAGAAAAATTGCTCCTTGCCTTTCATTTGAAGATCATACTTTAGTCTTTGGTAAGTCATTAAAATCAGCCTGGTAAACGGTAAATTCTTCTATCCACATGATGTTTGTGAGTCAGCTAGTAGCTTTATATATATCAGATTGAAGGAACTAACGTTTAGTGTTATTAGTTTGAAACCATGGCTGTGTGCTTTTGGAGTTTAGTTTTTATTTTCTTGCTAGCAGCACCTACAGCTAATAGCACCAGACCGAGAGCTAAAGAAAAAATGCCTAGAGGTAAAAGCTGAGGGTTCGCCTATGCCCGTTGCTAAGAGACCAACACTCGTTCCTGCTCGATGCGGCGCTTTTATAAGTTGATGCTCCAGTATTAACATAGTTAACAGGCATTAAAGGCTGCAGATACCTTCGTTTGGTTTTGCTGTTTTTTGAAAGGTCACTGCTCTAGTTTTTGATTGCTTTTGTGTAATTGTTTGTTAATCTGAAGGTTTTTTAACTTCAGGGGGTTTCTTAGCAGCCAGAATTGCGACTATCTCTTCTTAGGTACTTCTTGGATAATTATCAACAGACATGCTTTTTTAAAAATGAAAAAGTAATTTTAGTATACTTTACTTTGTTAATCTGCTTTCACGAAATATTCAGCTGGCATCATTATTAAAACAAATGGCATTAAGGTGTATATCACTCTCTTTTTCTTTAATACAATTTGCAATGTTTATTACGTTTGTAACCCTTTCTCCCGCTTTCATGTAACTTATTATCCTCTGTCGACCTTAGGTAAATCCATAAAGCCGTATTTCGTTGTTAATTAATCATCAAGGTCTAACATTGTGAAGGTGCAATTCTTTAGACGCAAGGTCTATGTTGGATTTTACACCTCCCACCCCCAAAACAATTTTCTTATTTCGTCAAAATGATGATAAGGTTTAAGCCCGCTAGCGTAGATTTGGTTAGGGGCTACCCTTCAATTGTACATTGCACTTTCGTTATTTTAGGATTAATAAAACTTTTCAGTAGTCTTTTAAATGGGTTCTTCATATTCAAAACAGCAATATAAAATTCCGTTAAGCGATTCTGCTCGGCCACTAAAAACTAAAATTCCTAATAGTTGTCTGCACTGCTTTTAGTTGTTGAATGATGATGCACTCTTTCGTAATATATTTGTAATTTTGACTCATTTTGTTGCTAAATCAGCTCTGCTAATTTTGGGTTGCTAACAATGTCAAACTCTAACGAGATGTCAGAAATGCACTGTTACTTTGCTTCGGTGTCTGATGATCTAATAACACGTTTGTATTCATTAAAAGTTAGTTCATATGACAATCTGTCTTTTAATGCTCTTTGAAAGTATGGCGCATGAGATGTTTAACACTCAAATATCTGAGGAATAAAAAAAAAAGCGATTCCATACGCAAAATTTACAGCTAAACATGCTTTTGCCGTCCGGTGTTGCATTTCCGGCGTCTATCTGTGTTTTTAGTCCATCCATCATTTTCGATTCCTTGTGAAAAGCAAGCATCAGCCCTTTCATTCTCGGTAGCCATAGATCAGTATAGGTTAAAAAAATATGTCTGCATTGTTTAAAAGAAAAATACTTCCTTGCCCCTCAAGTTTTACAGAAATGTTCTTATCGTTTGCCCGTCCCAAATTCTGACAACTGTCCTGTTTGGGATCTGTTTCTGATGCGAGTTCTTTTTTGAAAGTATAGTAAGTCGTGCAGAAGCCTGGCACAATCACTTCATCGCTCCTAGGTCTGAAATCTAACAGTAAGAATTTGATCCGCATCGATAGTAGATGGATTATTTGGGAAACAGTAATATTTCCGTTTATTTTCCCTGACACGCCAAGGGGCTCTTTCAGTTTTCTATGCGGGTCAAGAATCGAGCCATAATTTGTGACATTTTTAATAAAAAAAATAAAAAGTTAATTATTTAAAAACAATGGCAGGAGCATTGATTTTGGAGATTATGATATTCGTGATCTTGGTGCCAGAAATGAGTGATTTCCCAGTGGGAGCGGCATCAACTCGGGCCCTAATTGAATGATGAATTAGTAGAAGACAGGGAGCAAAAGGAGTAGATTAACAGAAAGTAAGGTCAGATAATTATACCAAAGTTTAGGGGACTAGAAAACCCCAAAAAAACTATATACCCTGATGATTTTGAAGTAAAAGATGACCATTTGTATGTAAAAAAAAGCAAGCGATGTAACCTTTTCAGCTTACAATAAACGAGACTCATCAAAGTTTGTAGGCATGGGCTACAATCAAAAAACACCTTCAGGGGAAGTTCGAAATCGCCTTGGCCTTAATGAACCAAAAATTAGATGTGGAAGGAGTTGCTAAACTTCAAAACATTACAACAAGAACTCCAACATATAACAAATGCCAAAGCATGGAACTTGAAGATTTAAGTCAAGCACGGCGTGAATAAATCAAGCATTAGAAGCAGAAACCACTGAAGAAGCAGCACTTAAAAAACTAAGAACGATCCACCGCTACCTACTGAGAGAATTTTATTAGCCCTTGATCGTCTTTTAAGAACCATCAAAGGGGAATTTAACAAACAATTTAAGCAAAATGGGTGACTAGATGAGCATATAAAAAAGAGGAAAAAAGGAAAAAACTCGTTGGGCTGACGACCGCAACTTAGGACGTGATATTAAAGAAGAATAAAACAAAGACTTAAAAGATCTTGTACAAGAAAGATCAGCAAGACTAGAAGTGACCAAACTACTAACCGAGAACCAATTACGAACTCAAGTGAATGTAATAAGAGAAACTATCGAAAAAATTTTATATGAAGACACAACGCTAGCAGAACCAATACGAACACTCTGTTTAGGGAGCAAGGAGTCACATTTGCAAGCGTTATTATAACAGCCCTTAGGTAGGATTTGCAATAAGTACACTGGTGTTGGCTATTACAGGTGGCGGTGGTCAAGTCCGGTGTGCCTTCCCCCGACATATCCTCCATCCACCACCTTGGGATAACTTCATGGGTAAAAAAATAGCTTGATCATTTGCGGAGTTTATTAAAAAAAAATTAGCCGGTAAAGTATATAGACTCTTTACCAGGTATATTAGGGGGTGTCGCTTAGATGGCTTTTTGTCTACTGCGAGCAAGTAGTTAGCTTTATGGGCCGAGAGCCACTTATGGACATTAGTCTCTTAACAGTAGGGCTAATTTGAGTAAAATAAAAGACCAAGTAATCCTAGGCCAGTTAAATCCAAAAACAAGTGCTGTCTTTTTCATATTCATGGTACTTATTTTCTTTGGTTCTCAACAGTCTTTGGGCTTTGGACTCAGGGATTGGTTGACTTAATCTTGGGTGTTTTTTTATTGTTTGCAATATTACTGGCTCAGAAATTTATTTCAGGTTTTTTCCGACCTTCTGTTCATTCCTGCTCACAAGGATTTCATTGTTGTAGAGTTATTATTGTTCCTACCTGGAGTATGAGGTCAGAAAGTAGCATGTATAAACCAGTGCCAACAGCCAAAGTCTATTTCGAATCTTGCGAATTGTAAAAAATTTTGGTACCTTTTAATACTTGAAGGCAAATGAACTGTAGAATTAATGGGACGTCCTCCTAAATCTGCATGTATGCTTTTGTGCATCAAAGCCGTTGAAGGATAGTTATGCTCGATTTGCCTGTGCTTGCGTACCTAGCAAAACACAAACGTAAATACGAATAGGTGTTTATTCGTTCTATTCCCGCTCTAGTTAGTGCCCTTAGAAGTGTCTAGATAAATGTTGTCCATGCTGTTTATGCTCTTGATCTATGGGACCCGAGGTGAACAGTGTGCCTTGAGGAGAAAGATGTATAAGGAGGATTCCGTCATAGCTTTACTTTCTGTGCAGCCCCAAAAATAAGGGGTGCCAAAGCCAAGGATTCAAGATCCGACTTTTGTCTAAAGTCTTTTTAACATTAATATTGAATTCGATACTGATCCTTTCAAAAGCTTCATGTCTATTCTGTTGCTGATTGAATTAAACGGTTTGTCATTTGGTTATAAAGGTGCTTGCAGTTCAGTCAAAATAGCTGAAGGTGTAATAAAATGAAATCTGTACTACATGACTAACCCAAAGTTTCAGGGATGATTTAAGTGATTCAGCATACGACAACTCCAAACCCAGTTGATGCACCAATAACACAGCAAAGTTTAAACTGGTTCTGATAAAAACTGAATCAGGAATAATTGAACTGAACCACAACTTTGGGATGTAGTCTTTTTTAATAGGCGGGGTGGTTAAGATATCTGCTTAATGGGTACTCACCTTTCACTTGGAAAGGTGTCAGTCTGGGCCACAGAAATGCACAAGAGTCAATTCAGTTGTTACATTTTTTTAGATTGTAGTGCGGCCCAACAGTATATTTTGCATCCATATATTTATGCGCTCATTTTTTATTTCGTTTTAAAAATGTTTGTAACATTAACAATCAAGACCGTCCTTCCGGTTTTTTAGAACATGCTATTGATAACAATTGTGGAACCAATTTGGTCGCGCTCCATGAAATTTTTACAAAGTCGTTATGGTTTAATTATAAGTGAATCCAAAGAAGAATAATAAGGTTCAAAAAAATTGATAAAATAGGGGCTCAAAGTTAGCAGTTAACAAATACTGATGGTTATTACGGGGGTTTTGCTCTACTTAAAAAAGAAAGAATGAGTAACTTCGACATTACTCTCAAACTTATAACAATGCAAATCTAAAAACAATATTAAGAGAAACAGCCACCCGCAGGATTCCCTCTGTACCGCAACAAAAGGGCCCAAACAAAATGGGACGGAATGAAGAAAGCAATGAAGAGCTCCATGCAACACTGGAGAGGGGAAAAGGGCAGCCTTTCTTACTACAGAGGATCATGGAAAAGATTCAAAGAAGCCACTCAGTACCGCCATGGAGACCTTCATAACGCACAAGCTGGCCCGCCCCAAAAGCGAGCAAGCCATGGGTTACCCCGGAGATAAAGAGTATCATCAACACAGGGACGGTCCAGAGTCTACAAGGACAATGAAGAAGACTAGGGCAGAAGAAACTGAAAAAGATGAGTCTCAGCGCCAAATTTAAAAACAAAAGAAAATGAGGACTCAAAGACAGAACTGTAACAATGCAGTCTCAAACAAATCCGCCAGAACAATCCGGAGGAATCATGAGGCGAGTATTGGCAATATGTACAATGACGCACTGACTCCAAGCAGCCCAGACGAACCACCTCAACAAAACGCTTCTGGACATACATCAAGATGTCAGAGATCTGCGAAAATCGGAGTCTCCCCCCATGAAGGTCAATGGATCAGTTGGTGTCGGGTCCCAAGGCGCAAGCAGAAATCTGAACAAAACCACTTCCATTCAGTCTTTCAGTGAGGTCGAGACTAACCAAAGCAAGAGGTTCTGTGAGAAGTGCGGCATGGACAAGCGAGAATTACACGGAGCTCAGCAAACTCAGCATCAAGGAGTCTAGGAAGGCGTTCAGGAAGCTGCTGTGTGGAAACTTAATCCCAACAAAGCAATGGGGGCCAGATGGCATATCACCCAACGAGTGCTGAAAGAATTGGCTGATGAAGTGGCTCCGGTCTTGACACTTGATTTTTCAGACTTCCAGCGACAAGGCACCATCCCATCTGATTGGCGAACGGCAAAAGTGACACCTGTTTTCAGAAGGGGAACATTACGATCCTGCAATACTACAGACCAGTATCGCTGACCGCATCCATGCAAGATCTTGGAGCACATGTACGTCAACGCCCTCATGAACCACCTCGAGGAGAATACGATACTGACCCCCGACAGCACGGATTTCGTCGAAAAAAGATCCTGCGGACCCAGACTGCTGGAATTTTGCCCGATGGAACTGTCTGACAACATGGAGAAGGGAGGGCAGACTGACATAGTAGTGATGGACTTTGCAAGGCCTTTGACAAAGTAAACCACAGCCTACTGACCCATAACTCCATCACTATGGCGTCAGGGGGAAAGTCAATAACTGGATATCAAGGGTTCCTTCGAGGAACACCCGGCATCAAAGCAGTAGTGGTCCAACGGGGGCGAGGTCGGACTCGTCACAGTAAGGTCAGGGCGGTGTCCGCAGGGGTCAGTACTTGGACCCAGTTTGTTCTAGTATACATCAATGACCTACCGGACCAAACCACTTCGATGATCGCGCCTGTTCGCTGACGGGACCAATGCTGTATACGGCTGATAACATATGGCCTGAGACAAGAACAGCTAATCAAGAACCTCCTCAAACTCGAACAGTGGGGAGATGAGCTGGGACATTGGCCTTGTCACCAGGGAAATGTACCACCTCCCAAGTGTCCAGGAAGAAAAAACCTGTGCACAATAAGCTATCACCTTACACGGCCAGAATTTAGCCACATGTCAAACTCGGCGAAATATCTTGGCGTTACCATCAGTCACGATCTCAGCCTGGGATGTAGGCATATCAGTAACATCTGTTCGAAGGCAACAAGACCCTCGGTTCCTTCGCCGCCAAACCTTGTAATCAGTGCCATCCAGCGAAAGAAACGGCGTACAAGTCCTTCGGTGTGGGGCCCATACTGGAGTACGCCTGGACAGTGTGGGATTCCAAAACACAAAACAAATGTCAGCAGGATTGAGGCACAGTACAGAGCAGAGCAGCCCGGTTTGTTCTCAGAAGATTACCACAAAACTTCAAGTGTAAAATCTATGATAGACAACTGGGTGAGGGCAACCAGAAACGCAGGAAGACCTCACCGCTCACAATGTTGTACAAAAATCTTGCATGAGGAGGTCTGTCGTGGACCAGCTGCCAAACTGATACCTTGCACTACCAGACTAAGTGTGTAGTGGGCACTCACAGCTAAACTGACCCAGATCTATTGCCCGCACCCAATACCCGACTACAGGCATTCTTTCCCAATACGATCAGGGAACTGGAAAGACCTGACTGAGGCAAGTAGTATCAGCCAAAATCCCTCGACACATTCGTGTCAAGCGCTCAGATCCAATTTAGAGTAGGAAACCAGAGTAGGGATAGGTTGTTTTTTTTTTTTTTTTTTTTTTTTTTTTAGTGGGCTTGGACTGCAACCTTATGAGTAGCCAGGCTGGCGTACCCCCGAGGGGGCAGGGTGACCGTGGAGCCTGCCAGCAGATCCAGGCATAATTATTTTAGCTTTATTCAAATTACTGTTGTTGTGTCGTGGAGTGTGGAAATGTTTTTTTTTTTTATTTTTTTTTTTTTTTTTTTTTTTTTGCGTCAACACCAAAGCGGAGGGAAGAGTAATCTAACTGTGATTGTGGTATCCGCATCAACGGATGATGATGAACATTCAAACTCTGAAGAAGCAAATTACTTATTTGCATAAAGAGATAGCTAAAAGGTTAGGCTTTGAAGCTGACATACTCAGGACATAAAAGATTGTTGTTCACACCAGACAAAACTACTTATGAGGAGGGAAAGTCCGCCTCGATTTGCATTTCATTCACTTACTCTATGTCATTTAGATGAGATGAGCACTGATGAAAAAACTTATATTGATGGAAGGCCCCTCAACTGTTTTAAGAAGCTCTTCCGTCGGGGGGAAAGCTGCATATTGCGATTATGAAATTATACCAATTCCCTAATTTCAGTTTAAAGATTTTGTTTGTGGGAGGGTTGGATCATTTAATTAAGTTCACAGACAAAACGGGGGAAAGTCGTAAAATGTGATAAACTGCACATTGTTTTGAGAAATAAAATAATAAGTTGTACTATAAATAATGTCACGTGGGCCGGGGAATCGGGAAGTTACATTAGCACCTGTAAGGTGTATAACTTAGATTAAAAGACCTTGCAGACGTTGGGACTTTGAACAGAACGGTGAAATAGGCGCCTTTGTTATGGTTTTGAGTATACTAAAGATGGTGATTATAAAAGCTCAAAGAGGGTTGGCGACAAACAAATGGTTTCCTTAAACTAGAAGCTGTGCAATCTATGATAGCAAATATGTTGGCCAGTATGAATATAAAAATAAGTTCGAAAACTGACCTCAAATGGCACTTGGAACCATATTAGAAATGGGACATAAATTTGAATTTCATAAGCCCATTTAAATTTTTTAGCGTCAAAAAAGTTTCAGAAATGATAAACTCTGGCCCTTTACACGTAAGTCTTATGCCGGACGACAATAGTCGGAAAGAGATTGAAAATAACGCCGTATGGGGAAAAAACAGTCATTACATCTCCACAGAAGAGAACGGTTTTTTAAAGGAAAGCTTTTCTACAAACTTACAGTTTCTTTTCCAAGCAGAAATTAGAGACACGTTCACAATGTTATTTGAAAGTTTCTGTCTTTAAAGATGTGGAGAGGGGACGGGTTGTGGGCGTTAGTGACGACTTATAAAGGAATTAATATTAGCTGGAGCAAAACTTAGACGTTAAAACGTCTCTTAAAGTTACCTTCGTCGTTATTCACATGGTGAGGATATTAAGGTCATAACAACAAAGCAGCAAAATCAATGTTGACTTAATTGAAAACATATCTTACTGAACTGAATTGCGATTATTAATCTTACGCATTTAGGCCTCATAGGATTTTATTATACTGAACAGGTTTTGACGGAGGGCATGATAAAAATAATAACTGGATTAGATTAAGTTCTGTTTTAAAACTATGGAGCAGTTTAACTTTTTGACAAAAACCCCTCATTGTTCATTAATTTGTGCAAACTGGTTGTGGGGAGAAAAACAATTATTTGTCCTCAACTTATTAAAAACAGTTTATCGCTATAATTTTGATTATATTGTAATTATCTGTCCAACGCTTGAATTTAACAAAAGCAATATTATGATAGAAGGTTTATATGGACAGATGATGACAAATATTTAGTTAGATCCTGGACAATAAGTAAAAGTGAGTGTTTAGAATACTTTTATAATTTTTTTAAGGGAACGCAGCCACTATTTATTATAGTTGACTGTTCGGCAGAAAGAGACATAGTTAAAAAAAAAAGAAACGCTTTGTCAAAAACTAGCTGTAGTGGAGATATGCTGGTGATAAGTGTGTGGATTTTATGTCAGAAATTAACTCGGTTTTAAAAGACTTTAGAGAAACGTTTAAAGACTGTGTTTTTATTTCACATGAACAGACAGAGACGCATTTGATGATGTATGCGTGAAAATGATGGTATGAAATGACCAGATAAAAACACAGGATTACAACAAAAACTGAAACTCTGGAAAACTTTAGTAAATTTGTATTGGAAAAACGGATAATTCCTACACAGTATGTTTGTTTGTATGGTCTGTTCAACCTCGGGGGTATGTCAGTGGAGGAAGGACTAGCGCACAGCCCAAAACACACTCACAGCTTGCTTAACAATCTCCATTTTCTTAATCATGCATTGTCACATCAAACACACTAGTAAAGTCTTTAACTTTCTTAACATGATCATAGAAAGAAACATCATTGCATATGGAATAAACAAAAATAAAAATCCTATCTTTCCTTGAACTTCACAAAATCATTTATCTAAACACATCATTAACTAACCCGCGGTATATTAGATTTCTACTTTACTGGCCAAGGTGATACTTAACTATTCACGAAATCACTGTCTTTTCTTTTCTTTTTTTTTCTTTTCACTGTCACCTTTCACAAGCACGACACAACTGCTGGCACTGGTCTTTGGTCTGCTGGCGCCTGGTCAGGTTAGACTGCTGGCACTGGGGCGTTGGTCTGTGGTTGTTCTGCTTGACGAAGTGCCGCTTGCCAGGTATGAGGTCGAACCCCGGTTGTTTAAGGTGGAACAGTGACTATCAACATCGATCTGGTCTCCTTTCTTCACTTCCTGCATAACGCATTGCACTCTCTCTCTCTCTCTCTTCTAGTCTGCTCCCTATCAAATGGACAGGTTTGCTTTTCCTTTTCTTTTTTTCTTTCTTTTTTTCCTTTATTAGTTAGCAACTCTCTCTCTCCACATCTCTTCCTTAGTCCTTTCCCTCTGCAGACTATCTCATGTACTTCTATCAACTTGTTCTCTTCGCTCCTCCCCATCATTCTATCTGCTTCTCTCTCATCAGAGCTTACACAGAAACCTATTCCTCTCTCTACTGTCTCTCTTCGTTCTTCCTCTCGTTTCTCCTTCTCCCGATCCCTATCTTATCCTTGAAAACTCATTCTGTCTCCAAGGAGCTGAGTACCTTTGGTCAGTATTTATTACCGCCTCGTACCAGAACGGTTATCTCCATCTAATTCCATTGGCTATTCAAATACATGACAAAGTCTCGGCCTACACGCCTTACTCTCTGTGGTGGTAATTGGTCAATTTAATTGATTACTTGATTTCACCCCCAACCGCACACTACCTTTTCCCCTCTCCTTTCCGGCTCGTAGACCTCCTAATGGTGGCATTGGTCGTAAATTGGCTAGATGAGTCCTGGGTAGGCGCCGAGACGTCTGACCAGACCTATCTGAGGACCTGTCGGTCCTGCACTCACTCCGACTGTCTACCTGGAGATTAGGATACTGCCCTCGCTGTGCTTAAATTGGCTGTGGCCCGCATATGGGCTGTCTGCCGGCGCCAGAGTATTTGCGTTAGAGCTTTATGTCAACCAACCTAGCTGGGCGGACAGACCACGACTCTGGTTGTGTTTATTTTTGACCGTGACAATTTCCCCCTTGCAATAGACTATGCACCCGCTTTGTATCAAAACAAACGGTACAAAAAGGACCACAACCGAATGTTGCTGACAACACAGCTACCACGTGCAAAGTTGAAAAATACTTTACAACCATCGGTTTATAGATTATAAAATATTATATCATTCGTAGTCTTGATTACCACTACCTATTGAGTTATCATTGAGTGCGCTCTTGCGTTATTTCACTCATTTTATAAACAAAATCTAGTGGCGCATTATGCAATTCCCCTACTGCGGATTTGCCACAATCTTCTCTTCACAATCCCTATGAAAAGCACAATATTGTTATGATCACGATCATGACACCCTTCATGAGGAAACTCCGTCCTCATCCTAGCAAAACAATGCTCACCTTCACAAGCGAATGGTATGCTCCAAGATATCTACCACTTCACACATGAACATGTCTCACAAAGAAAATATGAACAAGTTCTCACACAAAAATAATATGAACAATAGCAACTGGGAATGAACATATCCAATCAACATAAAATGTAATCAACACATATTATCAACAAAGCACCCCGGATTTGGACTGACCTTCCTCTGAGTTGCAGCTTGCTTGACTTCACGGCTTAAATAGTTCAGCTCCGACATTCTTTCGACGGGAATGTACTGCACTCGTACCTGTAGGGCTTGCAATGCCATTGGGCCCAACGCAGAACTCTGCTGTTTTTCAGCTGAGCTCCTGCAGGAATTTGAGTGGTTGATGTTCTGTCTCTATCCGAACTCTTTTCCCATACAAAGTATTTGTGAATTTCTGCACGGCCCAACAACGGCTAAACAATCCTTCTCTACAGTTGCGTACCCTTCTTCACACTTTGTCAACTTCACTGCTAGCATACCTCACAGGAAACTCGACCCCTTCATGCTCCAGCAAACAATACTGCACCTTCCCGCCCACATGATGCATCTGCCGCAAACAAAAATGGTTTGGACATATCGGTAGCTTCAAGAAGGGGACGGGATACCACTAGTCTTTCCAAACACCGGTCTGCAGTGCTTTGCTCTGGCAAACGTCTGACACTGTCCACTGCCGGGTTTCCCTGCTTGACCAAATCAACTGAGTAGGACTCGTGATTGCTGCGAAATTTGGAAACAAAACTCCCTTAGAAGCCATAAAACCTAGAAGACTCCTTGACTTCTGTTTTGGTCTTTGGTTCCCTCTGAATTATAATTCTTCTCTCCTTTCCCTTTTCTGGTGCTTTGTGTCGCCTCGACAACAAAACCTAGGAACTCCTACTGTCTAGCCCTTCATACAGTGACAAATCCCCTGTATGACTCTTCTGGAATACTTAGGCAAAAAAATCTCCCTTCTTTCTGCTGGGTCTCTTTCACCTCGTCAATGATTGCTGCTGGCCTATGTGCCCCTGAGTCTCACGCTGAATATATTTGCGGAAGAAAATGAAAAATTTGCATGGAAAAGTTTTAGTTTCCCATTCACATCAATTCGGTATCCCGTTCCGACTTTTCAGTGATGGTGAATGGTCCTTTCAATCATAGCTGCTTGTTGTGACCCGTCGGGACGCAAGTAAGTACAGGACTTCGATCTCCCACCTTGAGGGATTGCTACCTCACATTCCTGTTCTTTCGCTTCTTCTGAACGACCTAGCCTTCTGAAAACAACTTTCCTTGCACCTTACATGTCTCGGGCCGCAACCTGCAAAATCTGTCTTTCATAACTAGCTCTTTCAATTCAGCGAACTCCTTCTTCGTACCGCTCAACTCTAACCACTTCTCAAAATAGTGATCTAAACGTGCACCAAACTGAGTGTACGTCTCACCTGCTTGTAATTTAGCTGAACGAAATTTCTTCCTGAACCCCTCCTCTGTGAGGTCAAATCCTTTCATCAACGATTCCTTCACAGCGCCGAAATCAGACTGTTGTTCTGCTGGTAACGCAGTAAAAATCTGTAATGCCTTACCCGTCAGTAACGCTGACAAAATGACTGCCCACTCTTCTGGAGGCCAACCCTGACTGGTCGCAAACGTTTCGAAACGACTGATGTATGCATCAATCGAATCGGTTCCTTCGGAGAATTTGGGTAACTTTGGTCGGGGGGCGTAACTGCGCACAGAGTCACTGGAGACTGAACTCCCATCCTCGGTGGTCTCCCTTTGTATTCTCACTTTCTCTAACTCTAATTGAACCTTTAATCTTTCCGTTTCCTGCTTCATTCTTTCTGTTTCCTGCGCTTCCCTTATTCTTTCTGTTTCCTGCGTCTCCCTTCTTCTTTCTGTTTCCTGCGTTGCGCTAGCTTTAGTCCTTTCCTGCTCTGCTAATGCTATTTCACTGCAACACGTCCGTCTTTCCGCGCGTTCGTCTCTTTCCATCTTTTGTTGGTTTTCAACGAATGCACGCAACTCATCTCCTGAGTACCCTAGATCACGAGCGACGCTCACAAGTTGTTCAATAGGGGTGTTCTTTTCTTCCGCCATTATATCTCTTTCTTTTTTTTTTTCTTTTTTTTTGAACAAGATTTTATTACTACGACAGCCAAACTGGTGGTTACCGACACGAGTGACGTAATAGCACAATCCTATGAATGACAATATTAGCTTGGGACAACGTAGTTAGTTTTTATAAGACGCCCAGCGCCTGACCCAACTATGAGAGCGAATTATAGGTAATCTGTGCGAAATAAGTACTCTGGGCTGAAATGCCAAGCCTAGTATTAACTATCTTGGAAGCAATGCCAAGCCTAGTATTTAACTATCTTGGGAACATACAGTAAGACAACCCCTTGTCTAGGATTACAATACTTGAATCCCACCCAGCTTCCTCTCTGAGAAGTTGAACAATTATAATAAATGGGCCAGAATATCCTGGCAGGCTCGCCAATAAATTGTCAACCTCGGGGTATGTCAGTGAGGAAGGACTAGCGCACAGCCCAAACACACTCACAGCTTGCTTACAATCTCATTCATATATCATGCATTCGTCACATCAAACCACTAGTAAAGTCTATAACTTTACTACACATGATCATAGAAAGAAACATCAATGCATATGGAATCAAACAAAATAAAACATCCTCTCTTTCCTTGAACTTCACAAAATCATTTATCTAAAACATCATTAACTAACCCGGTATAAAATAGATTTCTACTTTACCTGGCCAGGTGATCTTAACTATTCACGAATCACTGTCTTTTCTTTTCTTTTTTTTTCTTTTCACTGTCACTTTCACAAGCACGACACAACTGCTGGCACTGGTCTTGGTCTGCTGGCGCCTGGTCAGGTTAGACTGCTGGCACTGGCGTTGGTCTGTGGTTCTGCTTGACGAAGTGACGCTGCCAGGTATGAGGTCGAACCCCGGTTTAAGGTGGAACAGTGACTATCAACATCGATCTGTTCTCCTTTCTTCCTTCCTGCATTAACGCATTGCACTCTCTCTCTCTCTCTTCTAGTCTGCTCTATCAAATGGACATGGTTGCTTTTCTTTTCTTTTTTTTCTTTTCTTTCTTTTCCTCTTCATTAGTTAGCAACTCTCTCTCTCCACATCTCTCCTTAGTCTTCCCTCTGCAGACTATCTCATGCTAATCTCTCAACTTGGTTCTCTTCTCTCCTCCCCTCATCTCTCTGCTTCTCTCTCATCAGAGCTTACACAGAACCTCTTCCTCTCTCTCTGTCTCTCTTCGTTCTTCCTCTCGTTCTCCTTCTCCCGCATCCCTATCTTATCTTGAAACTCATCTGTCCAAGGGCGAGTACCATTAGGTCCTTTCCAGTATTAAAATTATTAAGCTCGTACCCCAATTATTCTCCCTCTAATTCCATTGCTATTCAAATCATGACATCACGCCTACACGCCTTTTCTCGTGGGGGTCAATTGGTCATTTAAATTTATTACTTTTATTTCACCCCCACCACACACTACCTTCCCCCTCTCCCTTTCCGGGCCTG
>CM031598.1:108436290-108448524 GCA_018398815.1 Conus ventricosus
GGCGAGTGTGACGCAGACGACGAGCCTGCTCTCTACACACACACACACACACACACACCACACACCACGACACCACCACACACGCACGCGCGCGCGCGCGCGCGCGCGAACCACGGTGCCAGAGTACCAGGGTGACAAAGAAGAGGCAGACAGGCGAAGCAGCCGAAGGACCATCAGGGCATGGACAGACCTGTCCTTGGCCAGCTCTCTAAGGACCACAGACAACTTGCCATGGACGGGTACACGCTAGAAAGCCATCAGGAGTACCTCCACAACCCCAGACAGGGTTCACGAGAAAGACGAGGCGAGGATATTCACCTTTTTGCATGCACTCGCTCTTGTAAACGCCTGAGAAAGTTGAAAAGAAAAGAAAAAAGAAAAATCCAATGAAGAAGACTGAACAAAAAGGATGCCTCTCGTCTCGCGTCGTTGTGTTCTCTGTTGTTGGGGAAATGGAGTGGAAGGCTGCCTTGGTTCCCTCGCCGCCACCAGCGTACCGTGATATATGATGGGACACAACGTGCGTGGTTTGGCTTTCACCGGTTCTTTGTTGGAGGTTTGTTCTAGAAGGCAGGTCGATCGGTCAAGGGGAAAGTGCGGGGGAAGGGAGGGGGGAGGGGAAGCTGCACTGACAAGCATATTTGCACGTGCGAGCGTTTACATGCGCACACGTGCGCGCTCGCGCTGCCATGCACGCACGCACCTGCGCACGCACGCACGCGCGCACGCACGCACGCACGCACGCACGCACGCACACACACACACACAGACACACACACACACACACACACACACACACACACACACACACACACATACACACCACCACCACCACCCACCACCAAGAACAACAGCAATAACTACAACAACAATGCAACCAGTCATTGTGGGGTATGTTTACTCTGAGGTTACAACGAACATAGATATACGGTTCTTTTACGAACGCGTTGGGCAAAAACTGGGCTCGTTACGACGGTGGGATAAGAAGCAACAATCTCTCCCTTCCACTAAAAGCTGTTCCTGTTGGTCTGTCTTCAGTATGTCGGTCTGTTTGCCCGTTATTTTGTCTGTCTCACTCTCTTCCCTTCCTTTCCCTTCCCTTCCTCTCTGTGCCTTTCTGTCCTCCTCCTTCTTTCTGTCCTCCTCACTCCCCCACTCCCCTCCCCTTCTCTCTTTAGTTTTGTTTCTCTCACACTCTGTCTCTCTTTCCTTATTCTCTGTATCTTTCTCTCTAAACCCTCTCCATTCTTTTCGCTGTCTCTCTTCCTACCATCTCTCTCTCTCTCTCTCCTCTCTCTCTCTCTCTCTCTCTCTCTCTCTCTCTCTCTCTCTCTCTCTCTCTCTCTTGTCTGCACACATCTCTGCACACACACGCACACACACACGCAAACACGCACGCACGCACGCACGCACGCACACACGCCCGCATGCACGCACGCACGCACACGCGCTCACACACAGACAGACAGACACACACACACACACACACACACACACACACACACACACACACACACACACACACACACACACTTACACACACATGCATGCACGCACGTACGCGCGCTCACACACAGACACACAAACACGCGCGCGCGCGCACGCATTCGCGCGAACTTACACACATACACACGCTATCACACACGCAGAGACCCGCGCATGTGTGTGTGTGTGTGTGTGTGTGTGTGTGTGTGGTGTGGCGTGGCGTGCGTGCGTGCGTGCGTGCGTGCGTGCGTGTGTGTGTGTGTGTGTGTGTGTGTGTGTGTGTGTGTGTGTGTGTGTGTGCGGAGGGTGAGTGGGAATCGGAGCAGAGTGCATGTGTGGTTGTCTGAAGGCCGTCCGTTCCATGCTGTGTTCGACCTGCGAATGCGTCGTTCCGTCCGTGGAGCAAAACGCTGTTTTATCTCATGAATATTCTGCAGTCAATAATGTGCGCCAGAATAGACTTGACACGTGAATCGAAGCGACAGGTGAATGTGGACTTGTTTGAACTGCTTGGAAGGCATCCAAGAAGTTCCCACGAGAGGGGAGTCTGAGGCTGAGACTGAGTGGTGCTATGCCAAGAAAAATAAACAAGTCTCTGTAACTGTTGCTGACAAGCACTGTAGCTGTCCGGATAATTTGCTGAAAGTTCAGTCGTTCACTCTTCTTCGAAAATTTAGTGTCTAAACTAGTCTGCCCCCCCCCCCCCCTCCCCTTCGGCCCCCACCCCACTCCCTCAGCTCTCTTACCATCAGAATTCTTTTTTGTTTTCAATTTGGGTTAATAAGCTGTTCATTCTTGTTTGCTCGCATTTTGTTTGTAGAATATCCAAAGGTCGAAAAGCGGCCGCTGGTCTGTTGTGTATGAATAGCGTTGGTCCATTTCACCGAGCGAGTAGCATCATCCATTTTGATTTTTTTTTTTTTTTTGGATTGGAGTGTTTTCATTTTGGCTGGTATTGTGAACAGATGAAATCCATCGACAGGCAATGTTTTCAACAATAATGTATGGTGCTCAGTCGGTCGGATTGTCGAGGTCAGTACCCGAGGGTGGAAAGTTCAATCCTGGTGTGTGGCCCAACATAAAACACCAAACAAATAAACAAAGGCTAGTGTTGTAACCAAACATGACCTAACCTTGCCTCACGTGAACCAACCTTGCCCTCTCTTGCCTCTTATCATGCACATTGTCCAACACGATGTTGTTGGCAGAGACATGGAAATGAACGTCGGGAGGTCTGTTGCACTGCGTAATGTCACAATCGCACGATTTGTGCCAAGCGCTAGCGTGGGGAACGTTCCCACGAAATGTCACAATGCTTCAAAACGTGGCGAGGTTTTAAGAAGGATCGCCAAGATTTGTCGAAAATGTGACATAATATGGGGAGGGAGGGAGAAGGGGGTGGTGGGGGGGGGGGGGGGGGGGAGGCGCATCCGTGATTCGTCGGAATTTGCAGTACACTGTGTTGAGAGCACCCACATTGTAATTTTTTTTTAAATAATTCTTTTCCAAAGAGAACAAGTATCCGTCAGTGTGTCCTCCCTCTCATCTGTCCCTCTGCCTCTCTGTCTGTCGGTCTCCTTGTTTCTTTTCACGGGAACAAGACAAATGAACTGAAAGGGCCAAGAGAGAAACAAACACGAAAGGATCTTCCAAACTAAAAGAGTCCAAAACGAGATATGTAGACAAAGTTACCTGGCCATCGAAGTCATTATGAGAGAGGTTTCACCACGATTTGCCACATATACGCCGTAGCGCCTCCCTCCCACCGTGGTGGCATGTCGTGTTTTGATGCATTGTGGCAAATCGTTGCTTGCGACATTTCGCGGTGTAACAAGGTCGCTTCTTTTGAAAAGAAACGAGAGAAGCGATATACCTCCGACTGCGGAGCACAGATCCCTTTTCCCCACTTCAAACGGGGGGAAATAGGGTCACGGTATTATAATCGGCTGATCCCTCTGTGTATGTATCGGGCATGAAGTTTTAGTTGTCCAGGGGTGGTTTTTCTGGTGGTACAGCGTGGTGTTCTTTTCGTTATAATGTGCGGAGTTAAGTCAGTCCTGTGATCTTCCTTGATCTGTCGAGTGTAAGGGCATTTGTTTAGAGCGACCCCTGATCCGAGATGCTTGTGGGTGTTTTTTTTCTTCCATCTGTGTCTTCTTTCTTGCATCACATTCTTTCCTTTCATTTTCTTGTTCTTTCTTTTGCTTGGTTTATTTTCTGTTTTTTCCCCCTATGTTTTATTCTGGTCATTCATTCTATCCACTTGTTCTCTCCCCCCCCCTCCTCTCTCTCTCTCTCTCTCTCTCTCTCTCTCTCTCTCTCTCTCTCTCTCTCTCTCTCTCTCTCTCTCTCTCTCTCTTTCTCCTTCGCTTTGTCTCTCTTTGTCTCTGTCTCTGTCTCTCTCTCTCTTGATGTGAAGCTTTTGTCATTGTACCCTGAGCTGAAGAAGCTGTGTATCAGCGAAAGTTGGTGTAGAATATATTCCAAGACGTGAATAGATTCTATCTGTATGTCCATCTGCCTGTGTCTGTCTGTCTGTCTGTCCATCCGTCCGTCCATCCATCCTATCTATCTACAAACATACATATATACTCACTCACTCACTCACACACACACACACACACACACACACACACACACACACACACACACACACACACACACACACATCTATCTACACACACACACTCACACACGCACGCACGCACGCACGCACGCACGCACGCACGCACGCACGCACGCACGCACGCACGCACGTCACGCACACACACACACACACACACACACACACACACACACATATATATATATTGTGTTGTGTGTGTGTGTGTGTGTGTGTGTGTCCCTTATCTTCTCTTTCCTTCCTTGAACTCTTCTTATTTCCCTTCTCCCGCCTCCCATCCTCTACCTTTTCTCCCCTCTCTCTTCTCTCCTTCCTCTCTCTTCCCTACCTTTTCTTGTTATTTGTTTCATTCCCCTCCCGTCCTTCTTTCTTTCTCTACCCTCTCTTCCTTCTTATCTTCTCTTTCTTTCCCCCTCCCTCCCATCTCTTATCTCCCCTTTCCCTCCCCCCCCCCCTCCCCTCCATGTCTTTCATCTTCCATCGCCTTATTTCTCCCTGTCCCCTGTCTTTACATACTTCGGGGGCATTTTCACACAGGCACAACATATGAAGGTCCGCGCCAGAGAGAGCAGAAAAAAAGAAAACCCAACTATAACAAGGTTTTAGCTCAGACTTGATTCTGTGGATCTGTTCACTACATCAAACAATGTGCCCCTGTAACTATCTTATCTGTGAATACCGAACGTTCGTGGCAGCAGTTCACTCTCGCACTGATAAGCAAACCTCGTGTTTAAAAGAAAATTCCATATCTGTGACAGTCCAGTCACTCAAGTACTGATCCAGTTTTTCAGATTAATCGTGTCTTGACAACAGAAGATATCAACGGCTTAGGCAAACTTTCATTTAGAGATTTGTCTGTCTCTGAACTCCATTTTTTTTTCTAGTGTGGTATTACGCATGTAGATTTTGAAAGGGAATAAGCTTGTGATATATGTGCTGTAGTTATCGCACACACTCGGCAGGTTAAGGCTGAGGAGTCTCTGTAAGAGAAGACTTTTTCATAATTCGTTCTTCGTGTCTTTTATTCCTATGATGTGCCTGCTGATGCCGCCTCTAGTCCATTGATGCTAAGTATGCTTTGGGGCCAAATGGGAACACTGCAACAATACGTATGATCTTTGACTGCTGATCTTCTGTGTCAGCAATACAGACTATCTTTTAGGATGCTCAGAAGATTTACAATGGGAAAAAAAAAGAACAAAAATCTTCAACGTTTCGGTCATAGGGACGAATGGAACCCCGTGGTTGCTTATATCTAATAGATGAGTCTCTGAGAATGTTGCTTATATCTAATAGATGAGTCTCTGAGAATGTTGCTTATATCTAATAGATGAGTCTCTGAGAATGTTGCTTATATCTAATAGATGAGTCTCTGAGAATGTTGCTTATATCTAATAGATGAGTCTCTGAGAATGTTGCTTATATCTAATAGATGAGTCTCTGAGAATGTTGCTTATATCTAATAGATGAGTTCTGAGAATGTTGCTTATATCTAATAGATGAGTCTCTGAGAATATTGCTTATATCTAATAGATGAGTCTCTGAGAATGTTGCTTATATCTAATAGATGAGTCTCTGAGAATGTTGCTTATATCTAATAGATGAGTCTATGAGAATGTTGCTTATATCTAATAGATGAGTCTCTGAGAATGTTGCTTATATCTAATAGATGAGTCTCTGAGAATGTTGCTTATATCTAATAGATGAGTCTCTGAGAATGTTGCTTATATCTAATAGATGAGTCTCTGAGAATGTTGCTTATATCTAATAGATGAGTCTCTGAGAATGTTGCTTATATCTAATAGATGAGTCTCTGAGAATGTTGCTTATATCTAATAGATGAGTCTCTGAGAATGTTGCTTATATCTAATAGATGAGTCTCTGAGAATGTTGCTTATATCTAATAGATGAGTCTCTGAGAATGTTGCTTATATCTAATAGATGAGTCTCTGAGAATGTTGCTTATATCTAATAGATGAGTCTCTGAGAATGTTGCTTATATCTAATAGATGAGTCTATGAGAATGTTCTTATATCTAATAGATGAGTCTCTGAGAATGCTGCTTATATCTAATAGATGAGGTCTCTGTGAACTTGTTATATTAATAGATAGTCTTAGAATGTTGCTTATACATAGTGAGCTCTGAGAATTTGCCCGATATCTAATAGATGATCTCTGGAATGTTGCTTATATCTAATAGATGAGTCTCTGAAATGTGCTTATATCAATAGATGAGTCTCTGGGAATGTTGCTTATATCTTAATAGATGAGTCTCTGAGAATGTTCTTATATCTAATGATGAGCTCTATGAATGTTGTTAATCTAAGATGAGTCTCTGAAAATGTATGCTTATATCTAATAATGAGTCTCACTAGAATGTTGCTTATATCTAATAGATGAAATCTCTGAGACATGTTGCTTATATGACTATAGATGAGTCTCTAGATGTTGCTTATATCTAAAGATGAGTCTCTGAGAAGTGTTCTTATCTAAAGATGAGTCTCGAGATGTTGCTTTATCTATAGATGGTCTCTGAAATTTGTTTAATCTAAATAGATGATGCTCTGAGAATTGTTAAATCTAATAGATATCTCTGAGAATGGCTATATCTTGACATTTGCAGTGTCTGCATGTCTTGAACCTTGTTGATATTGTCAGGAAATATTATGAAAAAAGAGTGAGACTACAGCCATGTGGCTGGAATCTCTGCCCAGAACAGAGCAGGACTGCATGGCATCGTCTTCATCATTCCCGTCGTCAGTGATCTTCATAAAACAGCCATCAGATGCTGTGGTCGTCCTGCTGTGGCATGAATTCAGTTAGCTTTCCATCTCCACGTCCATTCCTCAGGTGAGCTCCTGCCCAATTCTTCAGAGTCGGAAGCCTCTCAGTGACCGTCGTTGAATGGGCACGGTGGCAGTCTTCCTCCGGAAAAGGACGCTCACAGACGTTGGGTCTCTAAGAAAACAGTTCACAGCGTCAGTAGGGGGCTTAGTAAACGGTGTGCAGAGTAAGACCAGGCACCAGTAGACATGGCCAGAGTGACTCATCAGCAGGCAGTGTCTCCTCAGGTGAGTTGCCTTATGACAGTCTGATAGTGACGAGTCTACGTGGACAGCTGGTACTTCGACTGTGGCAGAACGACCTCGAGTATGTTAGTTTTCTTTTTAGTAAACATGGCCAAATACTATTTTGTTTAAAATCAAAAGATAAATTGATGCCACGAGAAACATAGTAACACTTACACTCCACCCCCATCTCCAGACATATGATTTAGTTACCTATCACAGATTTGTAACGTTGTATGTGTTTATAAAAGGACCAGTAAATACAACTAGAAGTATGAACACACACACACACACGCACGCACGCACGCACGCACGCACGCACGCACAGAGAGAGAGAGAGAGAGAGAGAGAGAGAGAGAGTAGAGAGAGAGAGAGAGAGAGAGAGAGAAGACAAAAAATACAAGGAAAGCGAAGAGATAAGTTGCAGAAAGTGACTTATGCAATACTGGAGCAGATTCGTTGTTAAAGAAATTTAAACAATAACAAACATTTTCTCCTGTCGATCGTCTTCCTTCGACATGCAGAAAGTCAGCACAATAAACAGATGGAAAGCTAATGACTGCAGTAAATAACAAACAAGTAGGGTTGCCTTCTTAGCTCCCATGATTGAAGAAAATACACGCCAATAACTCCAAACGAATGGGGTCATGCCGCTGTTCCCCAGGTTCTTTGTTCCCCAGTCTCTATATTCCCCAGTCCCGGTGTTCCCCTCAAGAAAAAATCGAAATTCAGTCCCTAAGTTCCCCAGTTTCGTTGTTCCCTACCCTGTGGCGATCCCGCTGTTCCCCATTCCCGCCAATCCCGGTCCCGGTGTTCCCCAGTCCCGGTGTTCCCAGGCCCGCTGTTCCCCAAGTTTTTGCCGTTGGTGGTGTTGGTGGGTTTTGCTGACTTAAACGTTGTTACTGTTGTTTTCATTGCTATAGGCGAGGCAGTGCGAGGGCGGGGTGGGAGGGGGGAAGGAGAGGGGGGGGGGGGGAGGGGAGGGGGGGTATTGGGGGTGGAGCGGGAGGGCCGTAGAAGAGGGGTTCCATGCCGACTGGACAGAAATCAGTTTGGGGAACAGCGCTACTGGGGAACAGAGAGCCTGGGGAACACCGGTACGGGAACAGCGGCACACTTTTTCGGTCGGGGAACATCGACACTGGGGAACAGAGACACGGGGAACAGCGCTACTGGGGAACATAGAACCCGGGGAACACCGGCACGCTCCCCTTTCGACACTGAACCGCCAAGCAGAAATGACAACACAGAGCACACAGAACAAACAAGAAGCAAGGCTCACCCTACTTGTTTTTTTTATTATCTGTTGTTCACTGTCTCATTCAAGATTTCCTTGAAGGACTACAGATTATTTTAGCATTTTTTTTTTATTGTGAGGATTTATATCTGCTATGCACTGCTATAGTTACCGAAATTTATAACGACTGTAACAACAATAACAGCAATGAGAGCAGCCGCTGTAACAGAATCGAGGAGGAGGAGGAGAAGAAGAAGAAGAAAAAGAAGAAGGAGAAGGAGGAGGAGGAAGAGGAGGAGGAGGAGAACAACAACAACAACAAAACAATAAGAACAACAACAACAACAACAACATAGTAGTAGTAGTAGTTGTAGTATAGTAGTAGTAGTAGTAGTAGTAGTTAGTAGTAGTAGTAGTAGTAGTAGTAGAAGAAGAAAAAGAAAAAGAAACACCCGAAGGTGCTGGGGAGGACCCAGAGAAGCACTGTCTTCACCTGCCTTTAGAGCAGTCCTGTACCACCCTTGGAGGCCTGCGCTGTGTTGACGATGGGTACAGGCACGCGCAGGACACTCCATTAAGATATCAAGGGACATAACTGCTCCTGAACAGAGGTAAATCAGACTACAGGATGCAGCCCATAACAGCCTTAAAGTAGCATCCCCATGGGTGTACCAGCCCGTATTTCATGACTGCAGAGCCCACCGGCGAAAAACACCACCCTCCAGCTGCCGAGCACACCCCACAGACCCAACCACCCCTGCCCAGGGACAGATGAAGACAGTGCCACTCCAGACACAGCCAAGCTTTCGCCATACGGTCTTATGTGCCCTCAAGAGAGAATCCAAAGTTGTAGTCTTTCCACTGTCAACAGGACTTTCCTGTGGTCAGTGGGTCTTTCCTCACCGTCACTGGACCTTTCTCCAGGGTCAGCCTAGTTTAAGGCAAAGAAGAAAAGAAACACCCGAAGGTGCTGGGAGGACCCAGAAGAAGACTGTCTTCACCTGCCTTTAGAGCAGTCCTGTACCACCCTTGGAGGCCTGCGCTGTGTTGACGATGGGTACAGGCACGCGCAGGACACTCCATTAAGATATCAAGGTGTACCAGCCCGTATTCATGACTGCAGAGCCCACCGGCGAAAAACACCACCCTCCAGCTGCGAGCACACCCCACAGACCAACCACCCCTGCCCAGGGACAGATGAAGACAGTGCCACTCCAGACACAGCCAAGCTTTCGCCATACGGTCTTATGTGCCCTCAAGAGAGAATCAAAGTTGTAGTCTTTCCCACTGTCAACAGGACTTTCCCTGTGGTCAGTGGGTCTTTCCTCACCGTCACTGGACCTTTCTCCAGGGTCAGCCTAGTTAAGGCAAGAAGAAAAAGAAAAACCCGAAGGTGCTGGGGGAGGACCCAGAGAAGCACTGTCTTCACCTGCCTTTAGAGCAGTCCTGTACCACCCTTGGAGGCCTGCGCTGTGTTGACGATGGGTACAGGCACGCGCAGGACACTCCATTAAGATATCAAGGGACATAACTGCTCCTGAACAGAGGTAAATCAGACTACAGGATGCAGCCCATAACAGCCTTAAAGTAGCAGGAGGAGGAGAACAACAACAACAAACAAAACAATAAGAACAACAACAACAACAACATAGTAGTAGTAGTAGTACTATACTACTACTACTACTAGTAGTAGTAGTAGTAGTAGTAGTAGTGTAGTAGTAGTAGTAGTAGTAGTAGTTAGTAGAAGAAGAAGTAGTAGTAGAAGTAGTAGAAGTAGAAGTAGAAGTAGTAGTAGTAGTAGTAGTAGTAGTAGTCGTGACAATTCCAACCAGTAAAAATAATTACCAAATATCCTTAGGATAGGAACTCGTCTTATCTTGTCAACGACTCCTGTGTCGTGTCAGACAGCACTTTTTAATATCGATTTTTGATTTGTGCCTTGTGGTCTTTGATTGTGTAATCTGTACTTCAAGCCATCGGTGAAAACCATACAATGTGAAAACAGCTTACAGTGATTTTACGTCTGTCAAGATACACTGTTACGAAGCCAAGCAGTGTATCGGTTGCTCGCAACACATGTTCCAACCTTACTTTTTCAATTGCGTTTATGCTGGAGGCAAGGCCTTTGGCGGGATTAAAAAAAACGGTCATACACACAAAACTCACTGCCTGTCTATACAGGGAGTGTCCGCTCTGGATGGGCATAAAAACGATTCTGTTCAAAACACAAAACTCAATAATTTACATAGCTGTCAGTGATTAAATTTGGTATTTGCACTTTAACGTCGTCCTTTTCCTACTCTATCTCCTCCTCCTGCTGCCATTGAAAACAAAAATTCAGTCTGACAGAGAATAATTATAGCGTGTGGAGTCTGATCTGTAAGTCTGCACTCGGAGGACCTGAAGTAGACTTAGTTCACGTCACATTTCAGGCTTTAGAGCTCCCTCGTGACCAATCTTATGCCACTCCTTTCATATTAATCTGTTTGCTTGGAGCCGCTTAGCATGTATCTTAATGAGTATATGATTGAAAAGGAGGAGAAGCAACGTTTAGACCCTATGATTATTCTCAGAACGGTTTGGCTGGATCTGCCTGCAAGCAGTCTGTTCCTTAAACAAGGCCTAAGTTCATTAATAATCATTTTGTTTTGTCCAAACGTCGTTATTGTAAGCTATTTCCACCACACACACACACACACACACACACACGCGCGCACGCACGCACGCACGCACGCACGCATGCACGCACGCACGCACGCACGCACGCACGCACGCACGCACACACACACACACACACACACACACAACACACAGGCCACACACACACACACACTCACACTCACACACACGCCACACCACACACACACACCACACACACACACACACACACCACACACACACCACACACACCACACACACAACACACAGGCCACACACACCACACACACACACACTCACACACACGCCACACCACACCACACCACACCACACACACACACACACACACACACACACACACACACACACACACACACACACACACACACCACACAACACACATACGCACATACAGGTGACACTGGCTTCAAGATGGAAAAAAAAACCTTGTCAGCAAAGATGGCGTCTACTTTCACTTTCTCCGCCACGCCTTGGCTAAACGTCCTCCTTCAAGGTTGGCAGCCGCAATCTGGTGCCAGTGACACGCTGGGTGACCTGCTAGTCTTCGCGGCTTCTCACTGCAGACTTTGGGCGACATCCCATATACGGGGACAAAAAATTATCGACATTTGTGTAACAACAAAATCAAGCCAAAACCAACGAAAAGAATGGATATGTTCTTTTAATGTGTCGGGCGCGTGGAAGTAAAAGAAAGAAAAGAAAGGAAAGAAAATGCTGGACGTAGTAAAAAAAAGAGGCTAAGTTCCTTCACTCCGTCTAATAATGGAAACAGAATTTATGTGTTTGTAATTCATTCAAGACACTGGGGGGGGGGGGGGGGGGGGGCTGTTTTGACTCACCCCTCGGAAGAGATATTGGTCTGAAACAGCAAATCCTGTCAGCAAGTAATGGACACAGCGATGCTCTCAGACGAGGACAGGTAGGTGATGGGCATGTCGGATAGGGAATGGGATCTCCTTGACCTGCTGAATTAGCCTTCATGTCAGCGACACACTGTTCCGCGGCCAGTGTTAACAAGAACTGGAAATTGACTTCAAGGGACAATACGCGCATCACTGACAGTGCTCTCTCTGTCTCTCTTGCTGCTGTCCTGTCTCTCCCTTTTCTCCCCCCTTTTTTCCTTCCTCCTTTTATTCTCTTTC
>CM031598.1:108455660-108460660 GCA_018398815.1 Conus ventricosus
TAATATAGCGGGCAAAACTTAGACGTTAAACGCCTTAACGTTGTTGTCGTTCGTTCTTCACAATGGCGAGGATATTAAGATCATAACAACAAGCAACAAAATCAATGTTGACTTAAATAGAAACATCTACAGAACTAAATTGGATTAATCTTACACATTTAGGCCTCATAGGATTTTATTATACTGAACAAGTTTTTAACAGAGGGCATGATAAAAATAATAACTGGATTAGATTAAGTTTCTGTTATAAAACTATGGTGCAGTTAAACTTTATGACAAAAACTCCTCATTGCTCATTGATTTGTGGGCAGACTGGTTGTGGAAAAACAATATTTATCCTCGACCTGTTACAAACAGTTTATCGTTATAATTTTAATCATATTGTGGTTTTCTGTCCAACACTTAAATGGAACAAAGCATATCATAATAGAAGGTTTATATGGACAGATGATAACATATATTTAGTTGATCCTAGCAATAAACTGAGTGAGTGTTTAGAACATGTTTTATAGACTGTTTGAAGGAACGCAGACACTATTTATTATAGATGACTGTTCAGCAGAAAGAGACATAGTTAAAAAGAGAAACACTTTATCAAAACTTGCTTTCAGTGGAAGACATGCTGGAATAAGTGTGTGGATTTTATGCCAAAAATATAACTCAGTTTTAAAAGACTTTAGAGAACAGTTAAAGACTGTAGTGTTATTTCACATGAAAGACAGAGACTCATTTGAAGAATGTTTGCGCGAAAATGATGTTATTGAAAATGATCAGGAAAAACACAGGATTAAGCAAAAATTAAAATCTGAAAAGTTTAGTAAATTAGTATTGAAAACGGACAATCCTACACAATATGTTTGTTTGTAGGGCATTATTTTTTGGTTATTGAAGTCTTACACAGTATGGGTTGTTTGTAGATAATCGTTATTTTTTTGGTTATTGAAGTCTTACTTGCCAGAGAACTAATAAAATGCCGCTTTTAGCCACTTTTCGCCCAAAAACTTGGTGGAGGAGCAAGTGGGGTAGAACAGACATTTATCTGTTCTCTGGGGCGGAATCAGGGCCATGCTGGTTTTTTTCCCACTCAGTACTTTATACGTGTGTGTGACATCTTTATGTAATAAGAGAGATGCCGGGCGAGGGAAAAGGAGGGGAAGGGGGAGAGAGCGGGAAGGGAAGGGGTGGGGGGGGGATTGAGGTAGTGGAGGGACAGTAGACCTACTGCAGGGATGATGGACAAAGGGAAGAGAAAGGAGGAGGAGGGGGGTGGGGGGATGTATGCTTTGGAGTGCGTGCATTGAGGTTTGAAAGAATGGGAATAGTAGATTGACTCAGATGGAGAAAACGTCCTAGTGTAAATTTTGTTGCAGTTGTTTTACTCGCGGTTTTGATCGTTATCACTACTCACAGTGTTTTCCTTATCTATCGAGAAACAAAATGTTGACTTTCAATGACTGGGATGCTGACAATGCTCATGATTTGGGTTAAAATACAAAACAACAAAAACAAAGGAAGGTTCAAACCTTCAGTTGCAAAAGAGTATATAACCATGCATGCAGGGTAAACACCTTCCCATTTCAGGTGTATTGGGAACGGTGTCCACGGCCGCCACATGTCGTGACAGAGAGGGAACGGGGAGAAACAGTGAAAGGGCAACTCCGAGTCCTCTTTATCACCACGAGCATTATCTGTACCTTTCCAACCCGACGAGGTCTCCGGAGAGCGAAACGACTGTGACCTGCTGGAACTTCGGAAAGTCTCAATTTACCCCGAGAGAAGGTGCAGAGGAAGAATGGAGATAACCTCCCGCCCCGCGCCACCCTGGTTTCCCACGTTGGTGAGCTGCGAGAAGAAGGTGTTTTGATAGGAAGCCAGAGTGAAACGGCGTTTGCCAGCCTTTTTACATTTCAGTGGCGGGTGGTGCACCATAAGCGTTATTAGTGGACAGCACATGCAAGAGATGTGTAATCGGTGTCTTCGTTTGTCAGGCTTTGCTAAAGCTGAGAGACAGTGGATTTTCGAATATGAATTTCTGGAGAGAGAGAGAGAGAGAGAGAGAGGAGAGAGAGAGAGAGAGAGAGAGAGAGACAGACAGACAGACAGACAGACAGACAGACAGCATTTTGGTCATCCATCAGGACCCATTGGACCCATTACCGTTAAGACACAGTGCCACTTTAACCCAATACCATCTTAGCCCAGTGCCGTAAGGGCTAAGTACCACCAGGCCCGACATCATCAGGATCATTACCTTGAAATCCTGTACCATTACATCGCAGCGCCTTCGTAGCCCAGTAACAAAACGGCAAAGAACCTTCAGGCCCGGCATCGTCAGGACCCAGTACCACGAATGCCCAGTACTATCGTGGCCTGGTACCATTACGGCCAAGTACCACCAGGGCCCGATGCCATCAGGATCCAGTGCCATTATAGTCCAATACTATCGTGGCCTGGTACCATTACGGCCAAGTACCACCAGGGCCCGATGCCATCAGGATCCGTGCCATTATAGTCCAATACTATCGTGGCCTGGTGCCATTACGGCCAAGTACCACCAGGGCCCAATGCCATCAGGATCCAGTGCCATTATAGTCCAATACTATCGTGGCCTGGTACCATTACGGCCAAGTACCACCAGGGCCCGATGCCATCAGGATCCAGTGCCATTATAGTCCAATACTATCGTGGCCTGGTACCATTACGGCCAAGTACCACCAGGGCCCGATGCCATCAGGATCCAGTGCCATTATAGTCCAATACTATCGTGGCCTGGTACCATTACGGCCAAGTACCACCAGGGCCCGATGCCATCAGGATCCAGTGCCATTATAGTCCAATACTATCGTGGCCTGGTACCATTACGGCCAAGTACCACCAGGGCCCAATGCCATCAGGATCCAGTGCCATTATAGTCCAATACTATCGTGGCCTGGTACCATTACGGCAAGTACCACCAGGGCCCGATGCCATCAGGATCCAGTGCCATTATAGTCCAATACTATCGTGGCCTGGTACCATTACGGCCAAGTACCACAGGGCCCGATGCCATCAGGATCCAGTGCCATTATAGTCCAATAACTATCGTGGCCTGGTACCATTACGGCCAAGTACCACCAGGGCCCGATGCCATCAGGATCCAGTGCCATTATAGTCCAATACTATCGTGGCCTGGTACCATTACGGCCAAGTACCACCAGGGCCCGATGCCATCAGGATCCAGTGCCATTATAGTCCAATACTATCGTGGCCTGGTACCATTACGGCCAAGTACCACCAGGGCCCGATGCCATCAGGATCCAGTGCCATTATAGTCCAATACTATCGTGGCCTGGTACCATTACGGCCAAGTATCACCAGGGCCCGATGCCATCAGGACCCAGTACCATTATAGCCTGTACCGTTATAGCCCAATACCATTATCGCCCAGTACCATTATAGCCCTGTGCCGTTATAGCCCTGTACCGTTATAGTCCAGTACCATCATAGCCCAATTCCATTATAGCCCAGTACCATTATAGCCCAGTACCATTATAGCCCTGTACCGTTATAGCCCTGTACCGTTATAGCCCAGTACCATTATAGCCCTGCGCCGTTAAGCCCAGTACCATTATAGCCCTGTACCGTTATAGCCCTGCACCGTTATAGCCCAGTACCATTAAAGCCCAGTACCATTATAGCCCAGTACCATTATAGCCCTGTACCATTATAGCCCTGTACCGTTATAGCCCAGTACCATTATAACCCAGTACCGTTATAGCCCTGTACCGTTATAGCCCTGTACCATTATAGCCCAGTACCGTTATAGCCCTGTACCGTTATAGCCCTGTACCGTTATAGCCCTGTACCATTATAGCCCAGTACCACTATGGCCCCAGTAGCATCATATCCCAATACCGTTATAGCCCAGTACCATTGAAGCCCGGTACCATTATGGCCCAGCACCATCATATCCAAGTACCATTACGACCCAGAATCACCAGCGCCCAGTAACATTAGGGCCCAGTACCATCAGCACCCATTACCATTAAGGCCCGGTACCATTTTAACCTTTACCTTAACCTTGACCTTAAATCTCTCTGTGCCAGGAGGCACATAAGGCTTGGACGTCTCTCCTCACTGTGTTCGGTCTGCAGCTGCACGGCGTACAACACTCCATGTTTTCCAGCCTTCGCCGTTTCTCTCCGTCTCCACCATTCGCCGCCATGTTGTTGTCGGTCGGCCTCTTTTTCCGTCTTCCCTCTGGTGTCCAACCAAGGGTACGTGCCAGTTTGCCGCGTGCCAGATTGCCGACTCTCTCTCATCCCTTCGGGCTTAAATGTGTGAGCACGACTTGGCCTAACGGCCTTCGTTCATTCGTCCTTCGTCCTCTCTCGGGCTTCGCCCTACTCTAATCTAAAGACCATCGATTCTGCTTTGGAGTAGACTGGGACACTGGTTTACGCCAGGGGGAGCCTTGCAGTATGGACCTCCTCCGGCGGCGCGCGGGTGTTCGGCAATCTGGCACGCGGCAAACTGCATGTCCCCCCAACCAAGGGCCACAGCACAGTCGTCGTTCCTCTCCTTCCTCATTATGTGCCCAGTCCAGTTCCACCTCCGTCTCCTCACCTCCTCGCTGGTCTTTTCTGCTTCTGCCCTCTCGACCCAGTACCATATAGGCCCAACACCATTATAACCCAGTACCTTCGCATGCGCAGTTCAGTACCGCTGGGGCCTAGTATCGCCAGGGTCCAGTGGCAACACAAGGACTCGATGCTATTAAGGCCAGGTATCATAATAGCCCAGTACCATCTAGGCTCGGTACCGTTAGGGTCCAGTCCCACCAGACCCCACTGTCACCTGGCCCATTATCACTCAAGCCCAGTACCATTGTAGCCCAAGATAATAGCCCATTATCACTCAAGCCCAGTACCATTGTAGCCAAAGATAATAGCCCATTATCACTCAAGCCCAGTACCATTGTAGCCCAAGATAATAGCCCATTGGAGTGCAACACCATTGGC
>CM031598.1:108465660-108480478 GCA_018398815.1 Conus ventricosus
ATCATCATTGATAATATCTTACTGTTGTTGTTTTGTTGTTGTTCTTGGTGTTGCTGTTGTTGTTATTGTTATTGTAGTCACTACTATCGGAAGTAGTAGTAGTAGTAATAGCAGCAGCAGCAGCAGAGTAGTAGTAGTAGTAGTAGTAGTAGTAGTAGTAGTAGTAGTAGTAGTCCTTTTCTCCCGAAATATAATTCAATACGTAAATAGAAACGTACGCTACATATTTACGTCATCTCATCCGAAAGTCAGGTAGGGAGATCACCGCTGCAGGCCTAATTATCAAGGTCTGAATTCCTGTTTGTTCCTCTGAACTCTGTCTGCTTGGAATCATCGATGATATATTGCGATGCAAAGAACAAAGGATAAATCAGAATGGGAGGAAGGGGATCAAACATGAGGTAACATTGAAATTAAAAACAAATTCTGAGAAGACTAGTTGTACCCGTCTGTATTTTCCAAACTTCTCAGCCTCCGCCCGTGGAGTGAGTTTTTAGGTGTGCGGCCTCACCGTTTCTCGAGAGCTCACTTGAAACTCCACACAAAAATTGTCTGTTAATTCAAACCCACTTTTGCCCAGCTCTCCTAAGTGTTACAGGTGTTAGTCGTTTTGGACATTTATGCAAACACAAGCATTGTTTAGTTGTTGAGCGGAGGGAAATTCAGAGACTTAAAGCACCATCACGACACTCAGGCTCGGTCGACGAGTAGTTTTATGTTTTGTACTCGTCATTAATGGAGAGTGGGGTGTGAATGAAAAAGAAATGTTAGAGTTCTGTTGACATGAGAGAGAGAGAGAGAGAGAGAGAGAGAGAGAGAGAGAGAGAGAGAGTTTCTTTTAATCATAGAGAGAGAAAGAGAGGGTTTCTTTTTATCAGAGAGAGAGAGACAGGGACACACACACACACACACACACACACACACACACACACACACACACACACACAGAGAGAGAGAGAGAGAGAGAGAGAGAGAGAGAAGAGAGAGAGAGAGAGAGAGAGACGAGAGAGAGAGAGAGAGAGAGAGAGAGAGAGAGAGAGAGAGAGAGAGAGATGTCTTACCACACACACACACACACACACACACACACACACACACACAGAGAGAGAGAGAGAGAGAGAGAGAGAGAGAGGAGAGAGAGAGAGAGAGAGAGAGAGAGAGAGAGACGTGTGCCCTCTTACCAGAGAGAGAGAGAGAGAGAGAGAGAGATATTCCTTTTATATGAGAGAGAGAGAGAGAGAGAGAGAGAGAGAGAGAGAGAGAGAGAGAGAGAGAGAGACAGACACACACACACACAGAGACAGAGATCTGTTTTGTACCTGCATCTACTTATTTGCTTGTTTGTTTGCGAGATAACGCAAAAACGATCGAACCGACTGGAAGCAAACTTGGTGGAAAGCTGCTTATAGATGTGGCCCAGAGACGAACCCAGTCGATTCAGTGTGGATCTGACGTGAAGATCCGCTTCCAGGGGCCCACCCACGACCAGCAAGATTCCTACAAGTTTACCACTGAACACAGACAGTGATGTTACTGTACCGCAGTTGATAACTGTCCACAAGGTGATAGATTTCCATAGAAGACTGAAGGCATTGTGACGAAAAACGCTGACATTTGACATTTTCCCCACGTTCTTTTGATGAAAAAAAAAAATGATATGGGAGGTAACTATTTCAGGCCGTACCTATTATTACTTCCCGTGGCGTGAAAAATGGTTTTCATCTATTAGCTTGCGCGCGTTGATAAATTGTGCGTTTTGACTTCTTTCTTTTTTCTTTTTTTTTTAAGAAAAGAAAAAGCCTACCTACCTGACGCTATTTCGTTCCTTTCTTGTTACATTTAACACTCCAGACGCGCGCGCGCGCGCGCGCTGCGTGTGTGTGTGTGTGTGTGTGTGTGTGTGTGTGTGTGTGTGTGTGTGTGTGTGGACTGGGATCATGCAGTGCATCTAGGACTCGTTCGACCTCTGTGGAGGTGTGCAGTCTCCCGTGTGGCCTTCAAGTTGCACGTGCTGTCACTAAGGTAAGGTAATGTAGCTTATAGCCCAGCCGACCGCAAAGGGCCACATCAGGGCTGTGTGCTGTCACTACCAATGACAGCATTGTCGCGTAGAACTTTTCGTTTGGTGTGACCGTACGTAGTTTCGGGTTCGAATCCCAAAGCAGATCACTGCGGTTGTCTTGTTGTTTTATTTTGTTTTCGTTGTTGTCGTTGTTATTGTTATTTCTGCTTCTTTTCCGGTTGTTGCTAATGATACTAATGCGACATTAATGATGATGATAAAGATGACGACGACGACATCGCCGATGATGATGGTGATGGTGATGGTGATAAGATGATGATGATGATGATTGTCACGGACAAAAGTGAAACAACCAAAGTCGTGGTCCGTCGCCAGCCGGGTTGTTTGGACATAAGCTCTTAACTCAAATATTTCTAGGCACCAGGTAGACGGCCCCATGTGTCGGATCCAGCCAATTAAGCATAGCGGGGAGGCTCCACGGAGACGGTCTGTCCAGCCAGATGGACTAAGTAGCTGACCGACGCCTCGATGTCTGGTCAAACGAGTCTCGACGCCGGGAAATCAGACTCATCCGGCCAATTTGAGCACAGCAAGAGGCTAATCCTAATCGTCCACGGAGACAGCATCGGCCCCCGTAGACAGTCGGATGGCTGACCAACGTCTCGATAGGTCTGGGCCAGACTGATCTAGCCAATTTACGACCAGTGCCCACAATTAGGTCGACGTCGCCGGAAAGGGAGAGGGAGAAGGTAGTGTGTGGTGAGGGTGAAATCAAGCTAATCAATTAAATGACCAATTGACCACCACAGAGAGTAAGGCCTGTAGGCGTGACTGTCATGATTTGAATATCCAATGGAATTAGAGGGAGATAACTTCGGGTACGAGGCGGTAAAAATACTGACCAATGGTACTCACCCTTGGACACGTAGGTGGGGGATAAAGTAATGCGTGAGTGAGAGAGAGGGAGAAGAACGAACAGGGAGAGAGAGATGAGGAGATTCTGGGTGTAGTCTCTGCACGAGAGAAAAAGGCAGAGAGATGAAGAGAGGAGAGGGAGAACGAACAGAGAGACAGAGAGAGAGAGGAGAGGTTCTGAGAGTAAGCTCTGCTCGAGAGAAAGGCAGAGAGATGAGGAGAGAGGAGAGAACCAAGTTGTAGATTTTAGCACCATAGATAGTCTGCAGAGGAAGGACTAAAGAGAGATATGGAGAGAGAGAGTTGCTAACTAATGAAGAGAAAAAGAAAGAAAAGAAAAGGAAAAGAAAAGCAACCATGTCCATTTGATAGAGCAGACTAGAAGAGAGAGAGAGAGTGCAATGCGTTTTAATGCAGGAAGAAAGAAAGGAGAACAGATCGATGTTGATAGTCACTGTTCCATCTGAACCGGGGGTTCGACCTCATACCTGGCAGCGTCACTTCGTCAAGCAGAACCACAGACCAACGCCAGTGCCAGCAGTCTAACCTGACCAGTGCAAGCAGACCAACACCAGTGCCAGCAGTTGTGTCGTGCTTGTGAAAGTGACAGTGGAAAAGAAGAAAAAAAAGGAAAAGAAAAAGACAGTGATTCGTGATATTAAGAGACACCTGGCCAGGTAAAGTAGAAATCTGTTTATACCCGGTTAGTTAATGATGTTTTAGATAAATGATTTTGTGGAGTTCAGGAAAGAGAGAATGTTTTATTTTGTTTGATTCCATATGCATTTATGTTTCGTTCTATGATCATGTGTAGTAAAGCTATAGACTTTACTAGTGGTTTGATGTGACGAATGCATGATATATGAATGAGATCGTAAGCAAGCTGTGAGTGTGTTTGGGCTGTGCGCTAGTCCTTCCTCCATCGACATCACCGAGGTTGACAATGATGATAGTACCGCCTACAGGTGACGATGACCTGAAATCAAAAACAGAGCGTTGTCAGCCGCAAACGAGCCCAAAAAACAATCAAAATATTGGATGTTATTGGAACTGAATGGCAAGTGATGGATGGACTTCCAGTGACCAAGCTGAAAACTTCACACCATTTCGTGGTTACATTCTGGTGGCTTTGCCCACAGTGCTGGCGTCTAGATTGTTGTGTTGGTTATTTGTTGTACAGATTTGTTTGATGAAATAACATGGAAAAAGTTATCATCATGGTTTAGACAAAGATGCCGACAGCAGTCAGCATGCTCAACACATCCGACGTTTTGATGTGTTCCTGGTCATTACCATTGCCTTTATTATCATCTTCATCATCATCATCATTTATCATTGCTCTCCTCCACTTTCTCCCTTTCCTTTCTCGTCGTCGTAGTCTTTCTCTTCCTCTTTCTCCTCCTTATCGTCAGCATCCTCACCGTTGTCGTCTCCGACGTTGTTGTCCTCTTCCTTCTCCCCCTCCTCCTCCTCCTCCGTCGTCATCATTTCAGTGGACGATTAGGAATCTCCAAGGCTCTTCCCCTCCCTCCCCCCTCTCTCTCTCTCTCATAAGCACACACACACCACACACACACTCACACACACACACACACACCCCACACACACACCACACACACACGCACGCACTCACCACACACACACACTCAACCACGCACGCGCGCCTACCTCCTGTCTCTCCCTCTCTCTCTCTCTCTCTCTCTCCTCTCCTCTCTCTCAGACACTCTCTCTCTCTCTCTCTCTCTCTCTCTCTCTTCCGTTGTCTAATTGCCTCCCAACCACCCCATCTCTTCCTACCACATCCTCTCTCAGCGCCTCCAGTTCGACAATAAATCATCATTTGTAGACAAGCTCGGTCTCCCTCGCGTGGCAGTCCGTAAATCACCACGGCGGCGGAAGCCTCTCTTTCCCCCCACCCCCCCCCCCCACCCCCCTCCCCTACCCCCCCACCCACCTTCTCCCTGCCCCTTCACTCCTAAAAGGTGTCTCCTTCCGCGCGACAAATGAAATCATGAATGTATGATGAGCCTGGAGTGAAGGTTGTGGGCGATGGTGACTCGGGAGGGAAGGGATGGGGGGGGGGGGGGGGGGGGAGGAAAGATGTCGGGGGGAGGGGGGGGGGGGGGACGTTGTGGAAGCGGGAGGGGCAGATGCCACTTTAACGAAAAGTGGGAGCGAGCCGGTGAAGGAAAGGGGATAGCGGGGGATGAAGGGGGAAGGGGCACCGGAGGTAGAAAGGGGGGAGGGGGGGGGGGGGGGGGGGGGGAGCTGGGGAGACAGAGAAGGGGGTGGGAGTGGGGAGGGATACTACGAACTGTCGCCGGAAATGTTTTGAATACCTCGGCTTGGGCATTGGTAAACGTTGACAATTTTGTCGCTTTGTGCTTATCATAGGTACTACTGTGTTAAATTTTTATTTTCTTCATAACTGTTATGAGTGGTAAGGTGGGAAAGGGAAGGGGTTTGGAGGGGCGGGACTGGAGAAGGATTTGTTTGGAGGCCGGTGAGGGGAGGTTGGTGGGAGGGAGCGAGGAGGAGTAGACAGTTCCTACTTCCTAATCAAGAACTCTGGGGGCAGTGCGGACTATCGGGATGTATGACTGAAGGGTACTAGTTCCTATAAGCGTATGCCCGTCAGCCGCCTTTTCCTCCTCTCTTTACCACCCTTCGCCTCCTCCCCTCCTCCCTCCCCAGATGGATCTGCCGCATTGCCCCCACAGTTTATTATTTTTTTTTTTTTTTTTTTTAAGGAAGTAGGAACTGCCTTCTCCCGCTCCCTTTCCCCACACTTCTCCCCCATCGGCCTCCAAACAACTCCTTCTCCAGTCCGCCCCTCCAAACAAACCCCTTTATCTCCAGTTCACCTCCAGCTCAGAGTTTGTGATTCGTTTGTCTACGTTTTCCTGGCGGGTGCGCTATTCATTACATTTAAAATTTGTTTAGATTTCCGCCTGCAGTCGCCTCCCTTTGCTACTAGATCTAGTATTGTGATTGTGTGTGTTGTAGGCTCCACGGTAAAGATCTAGTATTGTGATTGTGTGTGTTGTAGGCTCCACGGTAAAGATCTAGTATTGTGATTGTGTGTGTTGTAGGCTCCACAGTAAAGGTCTAGTATTGTGATTGTGTGTGTTGTAGGCTCCACGGTAAAGATCTAGTATTGTGATTGTGTGTGTTGTTTGGTCCACAGTAAAGATCTAGTATTGTGATTGTGTGTGTTGTAGGCTCCACAGTAAAGATCTAGTATTGTGATTGTGTGTGTTGTAGGCTCCACAGTAAAGTCTAGTATTGTGATTGTGTGTGTTGTAGGCTCCACGGTAAAGATCTAGTATTGTGATTGTGTGTGTTGTAGGCTCCACAGTAAAGATCTAGTATTGTGATTGTGTGTGTTGTAGGCTCCACAGTAAAGATCTAGTATTGTGATTGTGTGTGTTGTAGGCTCCACAGTAAGGATCTAGTATTGTGATTGTGTGTGTTGTAGGCTCCACAGTAAAGGTCTAGTATTGTGATTGTGTGTGTTGTAGGCTCCACAGTAAAGGTCTAGTATTGTGATTGTGTGTGTTGTAGGCTCCACAGTAAAGGTCTAGTATGTGATTGTGTGTGTTGTAGGCTCCACAGTAAAGGTCTAGTATTGTGATTGTGTGTGTTGTAGGCTCCACAGTAAAGGTCTAGTATTGTGATTGTGTGTGTTGTAGACTCCACAGTAAAGGTCTAGTATTGTGATTGTGTGTGTTGTAGGCTCCACAGTAAAGATCTAGTATTGTGATTGTGTGTGTTGTAGGCTCCACAGTAAAGATCTAGTATTGTGATTGTGTGTGTTGTAGGCTCCACAGTAAAGATCTGGTATTGTGATTGTGTGTGTTGTAGGCTCCACAGTAAAAATGTAGTATGTTATTGTGTGTGGGTTAGGCTCCGCAGTAAAGATCTAGTATTGTGATTGTGTGTGTTGTAGGCTCCACAGTAAAGATCTAGTATTGTGATTGTGTGTGTTGTAGCTCCACAGTAAAGATCTGGTATTGTGATTGTGTGTGTAGTAGGCTCAACAGTAAAGATCTAGTATTGTGATTGTGTGTGTAGTTGGCTCTACAGTGTATCTCTAGTTCAGAGTCGGACTTGAATCGTGACAGAATTGTGAGTGAACACAACCTGGCAAGGTCATGCTTACTAAAGACCGATCATGGTTTCTGTTCGAACTCTAAATTGACACGAGCTCGTTCACGGTGCCATCGTTGTCTCCCCGTTCTCATACAATCACAAACATATTCTGCAATGTGGATTTGTGGTTTGTTATTGTGGAGCATTTCATTGGGCGTAATTTTTGTTTGTTTGTAGGCTTAGGTCTTGTACAGCTTGAACTTATGTTCCGCTAAATGTAGTTTTAAAGCGTTGTGAGTGTGGGGCACCTGCCCAGAAAACGACCACACCTTACGCTGTGCTTCTTCTCTCTTCCAGGGAGGATTCGTTGTTCATTGTGTTTTGAAGACTGTGAGAGCTGGCCGACGATGTCTGATGTGTTCACATATTTGTTCAGAGGGTTGTAAGTTCTACTAATAAGTGTTTGATAATTCTGTTGAAAAATGTAGTCTCGAAGTGTTTTCTGCCGTTCTGTTGTATCAGTGTGGTGGACTCTAATCGCATCTTCGTGGCGTGTTTTGTTCCCTCGTGGGGAGAAATGGGAGGGAAGTGGGGATGGGACGGGCGGTTATGGTCATCGCAGTTTTCTCCCTAAGAAAACTTTGCATCGTCAGTGAATAGATTGACTGGCGAAATGTGCTAAATGTATCGTTGTACTTTTCATTAACTCCTGAGCGGATTTTGAAGTTTTGAAATAAGACGACCCCTTGAAAAAAGAACAAAACACGAAAAAAAAATCGGATAGAAATGGGTTTGTGGACACACACACACACACACACACACACACACACACACACACACACACACACACAGAGAGAGAGAGAGAGAGAGAGAGAGAGAGAGAGAGAGAGAGAGAGAGAGAACTGTAATATACCTCTCAATGGGGTCGCTAATGGCCCTCTGTGACCAGACGACAAAGCGCGAAAGAATGCCAGGAATCGGGGGACACGGATCTGAGGACACAACAAGACATGAATAGGACAGGTGGGACAGGGATATGGTCCCGGACTACGGACACCACTGGCAGGAGGACTTGTTTGGAGGGTAGGGGTTTGGAAGGGATTTATATTCATTCTTACACACACACACACACACACACACACCGCGCACGCACGCATTCACTCACGCACGCACGCGTGCGCGCACGCACACACACACACACACACACACAGACACACACACACACACACACACACACACACGCACAACCTCCTACCTCCCACCCCTCCTCAACTCCCCCTCTCCGCTACTTCCACCCCCACCCCACCCCCCTTTTCCCTCCCACCTCCTTTATCGTGTGTGAAAGCGTCAGTACTTCACAAGTTGGTCGACCATCTATCATCGTGCTGGGTATGGACGTTTAACATGACTGTCAGTTGTTAACCTACGCCCCTTTTCAATGCGTTAATCACTTTGTTTTCTCAGAACCCTTTGGCGTAAGGAGTCACTTCTCCGATTGAGAACAAGCCCCACCCCCTCCCCACCTACCCCCATTCCCATGTTCCCGCTCTCCGCTTCACCCCTTATCTCCATCACACACAAAAACACACACACACACACCACCACACACACAAACGCGCGCGCGTGTGCGTGCGCGCTCACGTACGCACGAACACGCGCACGCATGCACGCACGCCGCGCACACACATCAGGTACACACACACACACACACACACAACACTCAACAAACAACACACCCACACACAAGCCAAAACACACGTGCGCACACATTCCCCTCTCTCTCTTTCTTTTTCTCAAAAACCAAAACACACACACGGGGCGCGCGGCATGCGGCGGGCCCCACGCAGTACGCTGTCACGCGGGCGCTCTTGCACGCACACACACACACCACACACACGCGCGCGCGCGCGCGCGGGCGCCGCACGCCACACTTAGACCCGGGGTACTTCGTGGGGGACGGTTTCCCAGCGCACGAAAAGGAACGGGGGGCCCGGGAAACCGGGGGAAAAACCCCCCTTTTCCCCCCGGGTTTTAGGGGGACTATACCCGCTGAAAACGTCTGCACGAGGGGCCCCGGGGGAAATTAGGGCCGGGTGGGAGGGGGGGGGTTCCTTTAATAATGGATACCCCAAAACATTTGAGGGGGGACTGAACAACGTTTTTCCCCCTCCTCCTCCCCCCCCCCCCCCCCCCCCCCCCCCCCCCCCCCCCCCCCCCCCCCCCCCCCCCACCCCCCTTACAAAAAAAGCCCCCAAAGGGAGGGGGGACAGTGAAGAAAGAAAACTGGGGACTTTTCTCTCCCCCTCCCCCTCCCCCTTTCCACCCCCCTCCACGCTTTGCCTCCGCAAAGAAAAATTGGGTTTTCCCCAACCCCCCCCCCCCCCCCCCCCCCCCCCCCCCCCCCCCCCCCCCCCCCCCCCAAATTCGGGGTAAAGTCTGTGGGTCTGTCTGACGCAGGTTTGAGGGGGAAAAGGGAAAACACAGCGTTTTGCAGGGGAAACTCGGTAAATGTTTAAAAGGGGGCCCCCAAGGCTGAACCTTTCACTTTTGGGTGGATCTCAAAAAAAGGGCAGACCCAAATTTTTTTTTTCTCTAGCTTTTTTTTTTTTTCTCCCCTTTTTGGCGGAAGGGACAGTATTTGGAAGGCGAAAAATTTATAAAGAAATTTTTTTGAATAGTTTCAAAAAATTTTTTTTTAAAGATCAAAAAAAAAAAAGGGAAAAGAAGGGAAAAAAAAAACGGAAATGGGCCCTTATTAGATGCACCGATGTCTCCGAACAGAGGGATTTTGGGAAAAAATCTGCCAGGGGAGGAAAATTTGGGTGTTAAAGCCCTTTTCCGCGGGAGGGCCCCCCGCGTTTACAGGGAAAACGGATTCCCGCAGGGGGGGGGGCATGAAACGAAGCAAATTTTCCCAGACGATCTGCGTAAGAGTTCACCCGAGAGAGGAATTGGTGTGAAACGGTTTTGGGGTGTTAAAGCTGACGTCCCGGGTCCCCATTTGTTGTCTTTGCGTTTTCTTCAAAAAATATTGGATGTTTATGATTTTGTTTCCTATAGTCTGAGAAAAGGTAAACTTTTATTTGCCCATTGAAAAAAAGGCGTTATCTTCCCCTTTATTTTTTTCCCCGGAACGTGTCTGTTGGTAAGATTTGTGCCGATTGGAGTACACCCCTGATTCAGAAAAAAAAAAAAAAACAACAACACACACACAACCCCCCCCCCCCCCCCCAAAAAAAAAAAAAAAACAACAAAAAAAAAAAACCCCGTTTAAAGGTTTTTTAATGCATTATTACGGAGGGTTTCTACGCTTTGCTGATTGAGACCAGCCTATAAGCGCTTTTTCAAACCCCTGCCTTTGTTTACACAACGGTTGCCTACCTGGGAAGAGCCCACGAAGAGCCTGCCTGTTGGCGGTAATCTTCGTTTCCCCTGTCATGCAGTCGAGTATCATCATTTTTCCCTTTAATTTTTTCAAAGGGATGCTATATGTATATGCGAGAAAAAATACTGACATCCAAACTCCTTCTGGTTTTTGAAAGTACGATGGGTTTTTATGTGTGTGGAAGATGTGATGCGTGCATTCACAAAAAAACCTCGGATGATGTTCAGTTTAGGGCCCTTCGGGGAATGGGGTCAGAACCAACGTTCAATTCAGAGAAAACTCTATACGGAAAATACCCAGCAAGATTTTTGCTTGACGAAGGAGCACCAAAAATCACGGGGTGGTGCTCTGTCAGCTGGGGTATTTGGCTCCAATATCGTTTCATGGTGAAGAGGGTTTTTGAAAGGAAAAAGTTATTCAGTCCGGCACAGTAAAACGAGCGCGCTGGAAATCTGTAGCTATAACTGATCTGAGGCTGAGACAAGGACGATTCATCGATGTTTTCGTGATAGATTCGGAGATATGTTAAGAGACATATGATGGATTATTGAAGAGTTTCACACACTCGCATCTCTTAAAAGGTGCATGGGCTCCCTGGTGTATAACAATGATGAGTCAGTCACTGTGACATCTTTTTCTTATGGAGTGTTTGGATTGCAAGACATTCGACATTAATACTTTACAGCCGACTCCATGAAGACCTTCTGCAGGGATGTTCTCACAAATATGATTTTTCAGTTTCTGAAATCATAAGTATTTTCATTTGGTCTAAGATCTTGCACAATACCTTCATTTCCCCTAGCTGTGTGGGAAGACACTAGGCCACCACAGTGAAGAATAGTTCACCAGGTTCCTCCAGTTCTGTCGGTTTTATGCCAGGCTTGATGTATTTGAATGTAATCTCCGTTCTTCTGCAGTGTTTTTAGTCCATCGTATTTTTCTGTCTTCCCTGCCGCCTCTCCCTATAACAGTTCCCTGGAAAACTGTGTTTGCAAGGCCATTAGATCTTATGTTTGGCCAATAACATGCTTTCTAATCAAAATTGTTTTCAGATTCTTCATAGGGTGCAGTCTGCTGTTTGACATAATACGATCGCCATACCTTACGTTTAGTATCTTGCAGTAGCATCTTATTTCCATAGACTTGACTCCTCTTCCTAAATCTGCTGTGTGGGTCTGTGTCCGGTTTGTATACAGAAAGTTGGAACATACCAGTGCATGCAGGAGCCTGATCTTGTGTTTCATAGAGAAGTTCTATTGTCCTTCCATACATGTTTGGCTGCACAATGCTGGTATTGTCTGTGCTGCCCTTAAGAGGATTTCTGGTTTAGAATTCTCATTGCTAATGATGAACCTATGTAAATGAAGCGTTTGAACAGTTCCTTGAGTCTGTCCATGGACTGTTATGCCCGTAGTGGTGTTGTGATTGTCTTTTTGGAGCTGATTTCCATGCATTATTTTTTTTATGTGTCACTCACAGTCTTAGAGCAACAAGCACAGGGAGGTTTTGTTCACTGCCTGTCAGGCCGTCAATGTTCTCTACAAATCGGAAGTTCCTTATGACTCCTGCTTAAGACTGACTGTGCTGACATGATCTCAATTCAAACGTGAAGTCGGTTCTGTTCTATGGCTGCGAGACTTGGAGAATGACCAAGGCAATACAGCAAAAAATTCAGACCTCATCAACACCTGTCTGAGGCGCATTCTTCAAAATCAGATGGCCAGAGAAGATACACAATGAAGATCTATGGAAGCAAGCAGGACAGGAACCAGTGGCCAAGTAGATTCTGCGAAGGAAGCGGGGCTGGATTGGACACATTCTCAGGAAGCCAGCATCCAGCGTCACATGCCAAGCCCAGACATGCAACCTGCAGGTGAAAAGGAAAAAAGGTCGACCTCGCAGTAGCTGGAGGCGAGACACTGAGGCAGAGATAAAGAGGCAGGGACCAACTGGACAGGCATTCAGCGAGCAGCCCAGAATCGAGTGCGATGGCAGAGTGTTGTCGATGGCCTATGCTCACCCTTGAGCTATGGGCCTAAGTAAGTACGTAAGTAAGCTGATATGATCCTCAAGGGTGATGATTCATGATGTTTTGGGGGAATTCATCAAAAATTGTGGGAGACAGAAGGCAGCCCCAGCAAACGCCAACTGAAGAATTGAACCATTCTCCAGTAGCATCCTATACGAGTGCTATGCCAGCCGCATTGGAGCAAAGTCCCTGGATGGTGTTGTGGCAAAATTGACAACCACCCCACCCACTCCTACACCCACCCTCTTGTACAAACTGTATAAACACACCCCATCTCCCTTTGTCTCACCAAACGACATAATACTTACACTAATTCACCCCACCCCCCTTCCTTCCCATCTAAAACCCTCACTCTTCCCGCAGTCTGGTTGAAGTCGCTGACAGCACGGCTGAGGCAACAATGCACAGAAAAAGATAACGTCACATTGGAAGAACGTCGCTCGCTTCACTCCCTCACCTCTCCCTTCCCTCAGCTGAATACGTGTTCTCTCTCCACTAGATCAGAGAGAAGCTGACACCGCTTCCCCTCTCCTCACCCCCCCCCCCCTTCCCCTCTCTCTCCGCATATCCACTCGCTCATTGATTGACAAGGAGATGGTGTACTTCAGAGAAACCGTCAACCCTCCTCCTCTGCCAGCCCCCCCCCCCCCCCCCCTTCATATTCACCACCCACACGCTGACTGTCGTTTGCGAGGCTTGTGAATGACGCAATTATGTTAAACAGCACTTTGTCAATTAGCATGGAGGCACTCTAAAAGCAACCCCAACTGCTAAGAAAGAGCGTTTCTCAAATCTTTATACACCAGCCTCCCACTGTAAGTGTTGGGGGATGGCACCCCCCCCCCCCCTCCCTTTCTTTGTCTTTAATGACACAGAGGCAGCCGGGACCAGAAATGGACCAGGCGGCTCAGCCTGTAAACAGGGGAAAACTCTTTGTGAATGTCACTGCACTCCACAGACAGCAAGTGATCAACGCAGTGTGGACACACAGACAACAGGGTTAAATCAACGCAGTGTGGACACACAGACAACAGGGGTAAATCAGAGAAAGGAATGATCATCTCCGCATCCTCTGAATCTTCTTTGTCTAAGGTTCACTGATCACACAGGAGAACTGTAAGTTGAAACTGTTTCTAAATTTTGAGACTATGCATTGATTGTATGTATGCCATGTGGTTTAACGGTGTAACCTTAAGCGAATACTTCGTGACATCTATCAAGATGATGAATGAGTATTCTGGTGTAATAGTTTGTTCACGACAGCTTGATAAAAAACTATTAAGATGCTTGAGTAACATTCTTTGTTAACCATCTGACTTTTGCCAGTATTCAGTACTATTTGTGAAGATGATAACCGAGTGATAAATGCTGATCGGAAAAGCTGTATGCCTGTACTAGGTGAAAAACTGTTGATTTATGAATACTGTTGATTTTCGGAATGCTTTGTGTCACGGTCGCTAAGCCGGACGGCCCTACCACCCTACCCACGCCTATTACACACTAGAGCAGACACCACAGCAACACTAACACAGCTTTACAATCATGCGCACTTCTTTATTTCACCACACTATTGGCGCCACCACTCACGTCGATCCATTACTCCAAACACATGGACGGCTGATTCACTACCGCCGATCGGTGACACACCCCCCTGCCTAAGTTTTAACTACAGGTTAAAACCAACAAAAACTTCTCACTCGATCGGCGTTTACTCACACCCTACCTATAACAATCCAACTCAACACCACTCACTCTGCCTGCTGTTACTTTTGATGCACCCCATCATCACTCCAACAACACTTTTAAATACATCATTAACACGAATACATTAACCACTCTGGTCCAATTCTGCCTCACGACCTTACGCAGGCACTTACAGGCAGCAGTTACACTACGCTCTACATATAAATTCATAACTGAGGGTGCTCTGACCATGCACGACGCTATGCAACACGTGCTACAAATACCACACCCCCAGTAACACTTTGCAACGTCATTGCTTCCAATGACATTGACACTGCATATCTTCGACAATGTCAACTATTCATGACACGGTAATCACTCTCTCTCTCTCTCTCATCTCTCTCTCTCTCTCTCTCTCTCTCTTCTCTCTCTCTCTCAACGGCAAAGCGACTCAAGAAGTCTGCGCCACATTGTCCTTTCCCGACACTGCTGCCACGTAAACTGAATTGCTGCAGCTGCAGTGCCCACCCTTGTGATCTCCCACTAACGACTTCATCCTTCTAAGTCATGAAGTGGGGAATGAGTGTCTGACATAAAGGGGGCCCTAAATATACTGGAACTTTGATTCCCACTCAGGACATCTCCTTTAAACTATGGGGATATTGCCTCATAGGGGCTTAATCCAAATAGC
>CM031598.1:108481478-108494169 GCA_018398815.1 Conus ventricosus
TTCTTTGGGGGGAAAGGGTCGATGAAAAGGGGATTGAGCCCAAGGGTGGGTCACTTCCAGTATGCTGAATTTGGATGCAGATGCAGTTAGGTTAAGTTACTGCCTGTCCTCTTCTCACTGTTCCTCCTTTCTCTTGTCTGAGCACACTCATTCTCCCTCCTAATCTCTTCCTGCTTTTCTTCAATTTGGCGCCTTTTCCAGTCTCTTGCTTTATCACGTCTGAACACCAGCTCCATCCTCACCCCTTCCGCATGTGAACTGGTTCTTTCTTTTGGGCAATTTTCTATTTTTGTACTTTCCGTGTTTTTTTGTTTTGTTAAATTCTTCTTTCAAGTCTGAGCATTAATCTTGACCCAACACATCCCTACCCACCCCACCTTCTCCCTCCCTGAAATTTTTTCCTATTTTTCAAGTGTTTTTTTTCCCCTTTCCTTTCCTTGTCCTATTTTTCTTTTGAGCGTTAAATCCTTCCCCTAAACTGCTCCTACTTTTCCTACATTTCCCGTCGTTTATAACGTCCATATCCGTCCCCCAACTCACCCCGCTCTCGCTGTCCCGCATCTTTCTGACTGCTTACTACTTTTTCCCTACTCGCACCGTCTGTAGCATGGAAGGGTGTGGGGAGACGCATGCCTGTACCGGGCAACCTTAGGGCGCCTTGTTAGCAGCGAGGAGCACGGTGTGCTGTCTGCTGGGATCTGTCCACTTGCTGCCCGATGTTGTCATCAAGATTTGACGGTCTTTGTACAAGATACGGAGGGTCTGTCTGAAGCTGATGAACACACCTGAGCGTGCATACACATGCACATATATACGTGCGCGCGCACACACACACACACACACACACACACACACAACACACACACCACATGCGTGCACGCGGCGCAACAACATACACACACGCGCACGCCACACGCACACACACACACACCACACACAACACACAAACACACACACACACACACACACACACACACACACACGCATGCACGTGCATATTATATCATTCTGATCATAACATGTGACGTGTTACAACAAACACCTAGTTAGATCATGAATTATTAAGCAATATCGCTCAAATATGTGTGGGGAAATAAACATTTCGTACTGAAAAGACTTGTACAACGTTTAGCTAAAAAGGAGAGTTGGGGATGTTTAAAAAAAAAACAGCAACAGATAAAAAGAAGACAAACTGCAACATTTTTAGGTGTGGACAATCTACTAGGAACATCAGTATCTTAATCATTCAGACAAGCACCTGATTTTTAAAGCCCCCCCCAACAATAAAGGATTCTGTTCCAGAAAATAAAAAAATTACAATGGATGGATTGTTACCGCTTACCGCCCTTTCCCTGTGCTTCCCCCCCCCCCCCCCCCCCTCCACTTCCCTCTCCGCCCACCTCACTCCACACACTTTCTGTTGTGGAGGATGCTGAGCACAACTGCCTCCCGTTAGCGGATGAGCAGGGGTTGTGTGATCAGAGTGCGAGGCACAGGTCACGACGGGCCCAAGTCATCTTCTGTCTGCCACGCTTGGCCAGACGTGTGGGTGTGTGTGTTTTACTGAAGGAAACAAAAAGAAAGAAAGAGAACACTGGGGTTGATTATAAGGTTATAAATACATACACTGGGTTAGGCGAGGTAAGTGTTCTTCCTTCCCCCCACCTGTCTCTCTCTCTTCTCTCTTCTCTCCTCTCTTCTCTCTCTCTCTCTCTCTCTCTCTCTCTCTCTGCCTGCCTGTCTGTTTGCCCGTCTGTCTGTCTCTGTCTCTCTGCCCGTCTGTCCGTCTGTGTCTGTCTGTCTTTCCTGTCTGTCTGTCTGTCTGTCTGCGTCTGTCTGTCTCTCTCTCTCTCCCCTTCTCTCTCTCTCTCTCTCTCCTCTCTCTCTCTCTCTTCTCGGTTCTCTTTGTGTGTGTGTCTCTCTTCAGCCCCCTCCCCCCTCCCCATCTGTCTGTGCCCAGCTGTCTTTGTATTTGGTTTTGTATATATGTCTCACTCTTTCTTTCTCTCTCTGCCTTTGTCATATCTGTCTCTGTGTCTGTCTCTGTGTCTGTCTGTCTGTCTGTCTCTATCATCTATGTATGTATCTATCGATATATCATATATAAGTATATATATATAATATATATATATATATATATATATATATATATATATATAACATTATCTGACCAGGAGTTATATGTTAGTAAGTTTCCTCCCCATTGGAGATTGTCTCCCCCTTGGAGACTGTAAGCTTACTGAAGGCTCAAATTGAGCAGCATTTATTATTCCCCATTCACCCTCTCAGGCACATACTGTTAGTTAGGCAGAATTATCTACCACTGCAGATATGAATGCTTATCTCCCCTATTTCTTCAATCTAAGACATAAGAGCAAGCTTTGTTTATAATTGAATATTTCTTGCAGTCATTGCAACACCAAGCTGCTCTGTAAGTTGCTGGAATGGTGCTCGGTTACTTATCCTTGGAATTTATTAGTTTATTGTATATATATATATATAATATATATATATATATATATATATATATATATATATATATATATATATATCCACAGAGAGAGAGAGAGAGAGAGAGAGAGAGAGAGAGAGAGAGAGAGCATCTCTCTTCAGCGTTCTGTCAGGTATGGTTTGATTTCGGTTTTAAGACTGCTAGGCCTCCAAGTGCTTTCATGGAGTTGATAGCGTGTGGACGCGTACTCTTAACTGTGGTGTGTGGCCTGCACTGAGCGTTACTCGGACACCGGCTCTGGCTGTGTGATCAATTTCAGGAGTCTAGCTAGCCCCAGTGATATAGACTCGCTGCGTTCGCCGTCAGGTTGTTGCAGGTTCGAATCCCTCTGCTGGAACATGAACGTTTGCAGTGCCTGTCTTGGTATTGCTGTTGTCGTTCTGGTTGTGTCGGTGTCGTCTTAGACGCGTTCCCCATCCCGAACTTCTCTGGTATGGTTGTCCGTGTTTGTCCCGCCTAGGCCCTGTGACGGGTGTGGGTGTTAAGCTGACTAGCTCGATTTCTCCGTCAGTCTGTCTGTCTGTCTGTCTGTCTCTCCCTCCTTCCCTCTTTCACTTTCTCTCTCTTTGTCCCCTCCCCCCTCGTCTTCCCCCCCCCCCCCCCCCCCTCTCAATGCAGACATGCAATTATTAATCGTAAGGTATTATCTCTTCTCTCTCTCTTCTCTCTCTCTCTCTCTCTCTCCCTCTCCTCTCCCTCTCTCTCTCGAAAAATGCAGACATGCAATTATTCATCAGTAAGGTATTTCTCTATCTCTGTCTCTGTCTCTCTCTCTCTCTCTCTCCTCCTCCCCTCTCTCTCGAAATCAGTCATGCAGTTATTCAACGATGTTTTGCTCTCCCTCTCTGTGTCTCTGTTCTCTCCTTCTCTTCTCTGTGCTCCTCACTCTCTCTCGCACACACTTTTCGATTTTCATCTTCTCTCTCTTCTCTTCTCTCTCTCTCTTCTCTCTCCTCTCTCTCTCTCTCTCTCTCTCTCTCTCTCCCTCCCTTTCTTCCTCCCTCTATCCCTCTGTCGTGTGTTCTCTCTGTCCTCTCTCTCTCTTTCTCTCTCTTCCTCTCCCTCCCTTCCTCCCTCTTCTCCTCTCCCTCCTCTCTCTCTCTCTCTCCTCTCTCTCTCTCTCTCTCTCTCACTGTCAGCACAGACATGCGCTTACTCACCGACCAGATATGTGTCTTTGTTCATTCACAGACTGACACACTGAAGGGCTGACGCATTTTCTCACAAGAAAGCGAATTCCCAGACACCTGAACACCATTGATGTCGATTGGCCTTGCTTTGAAAACAAACAAAAAAGCAAGCCTGAAAACAAAAGTCATTTTAAAAAAAATGTGAAGAGGCTTCTTTTCTGGTTGTGAGAAACAAAATGATTCACGACCATGCATTCATCAGATTAAAAAGAAAATAGTAATGGGAAATGGATAGTATGATTTTTTTTTTTTTTTTTGGGGGGGGGGGGGGGGGGGGGGTTATTTCGGTAGTAAACGATAACAAGGATTGAAATCATAGCCAGTTGTATTTGAAAAAAAGCTTATAAAGGAAAGGTCATATGTATGACCTTTTTGTTTCCATGACGAAAGTATAGGAGGTCATTCGACTCTTCTTCGCTGCTGTCTGAGACAACAGGCTGGTGTAGCTGTGTTGAGCTGGTTCGTGTTTGTTTTTATCTGAGACTGCATCTGGTAGAGTGGGCCTCTTGGACACAGTACACGGTCACACAGAAAAACAAAGAACGAAAAGAAAGAAAGAAAAGAAAGAAAGAAAGAAAGAACAAAAAGATACTTCCAGAAGCGGGCACCGATAGCCAAGAAAGTGTTAAAGGGTATTCGTCGACAAGAAAGTAATGTCATTTCAAACAGCTATCAACCCCATCACCAATATTTGAAAAAGAAAAAAAAAGAACTATTCAGATCAAAGCGTTTTGTCTTTCTTCGCTCCTGAAAGGGACATGAAGATCACATTCAGACTGTCCAGCAACCCCTAGTCTTGATCTGTTCTTTTCTATGCCTGTGACTGCAAATCGAAAGGAAAGGTGTTGGAAAGGAAACGGTGTCATTTGCCGTAGAACTTTCCGTCTGCTATATTCAGTTCTCGGATAACTTCGCGGAATGATCACGAGACACACATGACGTAAGAACGAGAGTTGTTGATAGAAGGAAAAGGACAACAAACGGACATAGCTATTTGGAAACTGCTGTCGTGTGTCACGGAAGCACTCCTGGGCAGCTGCGTTACCTGATTCAGTGTCCGACCATTCCATGCAGTTGCAAGCTGAGAAAACAGGAGATGCCGGTGGCTAGAACGAGTACGGTGTAATCTTTTCTGAAATGATTTCACCGGTGAGCGTCAGAAACGATCCCAAACCAGAGAATGGTTGCATAGTACAGAGGTTCATCTGAACTGTGACATTTACGTCACGAAGGGCAAAGGGGGAGGCACACTTCTCACGTCAGACGAGACACCGAATGGCAAGAACTTCCGAGGGAAGACTTGTGCTTCGACTTGATTTTTCGGTACGTGAGGTAAGTTCCACTGAGACGTTTTTTCTTTTTTTTGTGTTTTGTTTGTAATTGTTCAGTGCTGTCATTGAAAGAAACGACACCTCAAAGTTGTTAAAAGAAAAAGTAATGATCACTAGAAAGCACGAAACAGACAATTCAAATACATGTATGATAGGTTTTTTTTTATCTACTGTTTTCCCTTCAATGCCCTTTTATTTGCATAAGTGCAAAGAACAAACAAAAAACCCAAAGCAACAGCAACAGAATTAATGAGCAGCCAAACGGAAGAAGTAGAATTTAACAGAGACCGAATCGTGCCAGTTTGAAAGTCAGTGTTTCGGGGGATATCGTGCGTGTGGTATTAAATGTAGGGAGGGTAGGGTAGGTTGTGGGGGTGGGAGGATAAGAGAGAGCATATGAGAGAGAGGGGGGGGGGGGGGGGGGGGGGCAATGGTAGAGATGAGGATGAGGGAGGGGGGGGAGGGTTAATTAAGGTGTGGCTCATTCTGTCTTTTGACCCTTTCGACTACAAGGCACAGAACACCTTTAGCAGACCAAACGAATGAAACCAAACCAAAGAGACCTGGAGAAAAGGGATACAGGAACGAGTAAAATGGATGATTGTTTGTGAGGGGATTAAGGGGGGTGAGAGGGGTGGGGGCTGGTGGCAGGTTGATGGGAGGGTGGTGTACATGCGGTTCTATCATCATCATCTGTACGCCAAAGTCAGAACCAATGTTAACTCCGAGGGAAAAATCCCCCTGTACCGAACGCCCCGGCGGAGGTTCGAACCCGCAACCCAGGATCACCAAGATTACGAGTCCGGCGCTCTACCAACTGAGCTATTCCGGCCCCCAGTAGAAGGTAACACTTATTTCTTTCATGCGTAGGGCAAGAAAACAAACAAACAAAAAACAGACGGTGAATTTTGTACTTCCCCAGATGTCGTAAATAACAGACATAAAAAAAAAGAGCAAAACAAAGCTCCACAGTGGTAGCCACTTAGACGGCTGTCGGCAGAAACACTTCTCTCTAAATGGCTGTTGGCAGGAACAATACCTACCAATGGATTTTAGCGTGGTTGAGAATGACAGCTTTCAGCCACATAAAGCTCAGTATGTTCATTCGAACACAGAGCAAGAAACGAGGTCCTAAATCCTATGGCGCATCCTACCCTAACCATATACTTCACATTCGTGCGTGTCGACACGTTCGTTTTAAAATCTCCGGCATTAGTAAGCTTGTTGGGTGATATGGTAACATCCCGTACAAGAGAATGCTCAGACACGTCAGCTGTGCGGTTTATTTATTTATTTATTTTTTTAACTCGTCGGCAGCGGTTTAATTCGTGGCGTCGTGTATATGCTGGATCAGAACAAGCAGCGCTGAACGTTACGGAATGACCTGATAGTATGTGCAGTGTCTCCTCAGGCGGGTTGTCTCAAGCCCACCTGATTGATTGATCTCTGTGGACGGTCGATGCTGGGCTGTGGCAGAATGAGCGTGAGTGGGTGTGTGCATGGAGCTGGAATGAGTGACGTAGGTGTGATGCCACAGCGGAGAGACAGAACAGGACAACGGCGAAACATCCTGCGTTCCTACCCACTACCACGCCTCCCTTTCTTTTTTTACATTTTCTTTTTTTTCCGCCATTTCTTTACAAAGTTTTAACTTATTTGTTGGGCATCAATCAGTAGGAGATTGTAATTCTTCGGAGAACTAAGTAAAGGTTGTTTCGCACGGTTCTTAGCTGGTCCAAAGATGAGAGAAGACAAGATAAGTGTCTCGGCCTTTCGCTTGTGGAGTTCCGTATTGTAACATCTCAGGCATTTATCCCATCCTGTTGATCTGATTGGCTCTCGTCTGCCTTCTGTTATCGGGCTGGCTGCCCACCACACTGAAACGCTGTTAAGGTTGAAGCACTCACACGGTGGGTCGCACGCAGGAAAAAAAAAAAAAACAACTTCGTGCAGGCATCAGGCCGACTTCGCTGAATAGTGGACTTGAAAAGGCTGGCATACGTGCTAACCTGAGAGGGGCCCCAGCCAACTGAACAATTCTCTCATCGGGAAGCGGTTAATGACTTGCACCAATTATCGAGACTTTGACAAAGTGGGAAAATGCAGAAAAAAAATACCGATCCTGTTTTCTCTGCATCTTTGACTGCTGTGACTATTGCTTGGGTTAGTAAACAGTAAAGCTGGCCACTCTGACTGTTGACACCTTTTGACTCTCTTGTAACCTTAAACAGATCCTCAAGGCGCCGTTCGTCTTTAGTTAAACGTTTGTTTACTAAAAGTGATATTAGACGGGGGATCCTCAAGCAAAGGCTCCAAGAATTCCCACAGATATTTATTGGTCAAAGATGTTCATTACTCTTTACTATTTTAAAGAAAAAACTTATTTATTTATAATGTTATCTTCTCGTTTTGCTATTTTACCCTTCACAGCTGCTTTGGGATACTGTTGGATTTCGTTTTTGAACCCATGGTTGTGAAAATGCGACAGAATTATGAGTGTGTGGTATGTCTCAGCTTAATGGAAAGAGAGGTTATGACGCAAGTAGCCGATTTGCTCTGGTGAGTCCGATTCAGCGGATAAAGGCTGGCCTTCTACAGGTTCAGTTTTCAAGAGGGACTTCGATGGTTCCTAGATGCTACTGGTCGAAAAATTTGACATTTTTCATCATAATGACCATGTCATCATACGCACTTTCTTTCTCCCATTCTCTTCTCAGCCCCTGGCCCTTTACCCTTGTTTCCTCTTTAAAAAAAATCTTTGCAAAGTCAATATTTCAATGGACTGATCAATGATATCTAGCCTCCACTTGTTTTCATTCACTACTTATTTGTTCAGCACATTATTTTGTGGTCAGTCAGCGGGAGATTGCATCTATCAGGAGATCCAGATTAAAAGGCTGTTCTGTGGAGTTCCTAAACTCAATCAGCACCGCTATGACTGACAGTGCTCGGCTTATCAAAACTCTGACAGTGGAAACCTTTTTACAACTGAAACAGCAGAAACGATAAACCTCCCAGCATATCCATCTTGATCCAATGAGAGCATGTGATTGTCTAACGTACTGAAGAGATCGTGAAACTGTCAATAATATTCCGTCTCGTAGTGTGTGACCGTGGTACACAAGTGCTCTTTCGTCGATCAGCCCCTTTAGCCGTCCACGGTGTTAGCTGTCGGTTGAAACGGAGTCGGGCAGACGACAGGGCGAGCGTCCGAGACGGGTTTTTTTTTTTTTGCATGCACGGCCCCAAATCTCAGGTGTTGAAATGTCTGCAACATCCTGTTAGATGTAATGTATGGCTGCATGACCATCTGCTCTCTGGCGGCATTCATTAAAGTGAGTTTTCACTCTGTTTCCCTGTCTCTCCGTCTGTTGCTCTCTCTGTCTCTATCTGTCTGTCTGTCTCATTTTGTATGCCTCTTCACTCTGTTTCCCTGTCTCTCCGTCTGTTGCTCTCTCTGTCTCTATCTGTCTGTCTCATTTTGTATGCCTCTCATTCTCTCAGTTTCTGTCTGTCTGTTTGTGTCTCTTTTCTCTGTCTGTCTCTCTGTCTGTCTGTCAGACTCTCTCTCTCTCTCTCTCTCTCTCTCTCTCTCTCTCCTCTCTCTCTCTCTCTCTCTCTGCGTGTGTGTGTGTGTGTGTGTGTGTGTGTGTGTGTGTGTGTGTGTGTGTGTGTGTGTGTTCCACCCTCTGTCTGTCTGTCTCTGTCTGTCTGTTTCTGTCTCCATATCTGTCTCTGTCTCCATCTCTGTCTCTGTCTCTGACTTGTCTGTCTGTTCTGTCTGTCTGTCCTGTCTGTCTGTCTGTCTCTCTCTCTCTCTCTCTCTCTCTCTCTCTCTCTCTCTCTCTCTCTCTCTCTCATCTCGTGTGTGTGTGTGTGCGTGTGGGTGTGCGCTCCTTCCTCTATCTGTCTGTCTGCCTGTCTGCCTGTCTGTTTCTGTCTCCATTCTCTGTCCCCATCTCTGTCTCTGTCTTCATCTCTGTCTCTGCTCCTTCTCTGTCTCTCTCTCTCTCTCGCTCTCTCTCTCTCTCTCTCCTCTCTCTCTCTCTCTCTCCCTCTCTCTCTCTTCTCTCTCTCTCAATTACCTCACCCCATGTTGACACAAGACAGGCATTGCTGTATGCAGCCCTCAGAGTCACTGCGGGGAACACGGCTCCCTTTGTTTTGTCATCCGATCAGAATGGCATGGCACTGAAAAAAAAACCCCATTTCAGACGTGGTCTTTCACTGACTCTGCCCCCCCCCCCCCCCCCCCCACCTCCCCACTATCCCCCGCCCCTCCGTCTTCCCTCTCCACTCTCTTCCCTCCACCATCCCACCCCCTTCCACCCACACGTACTCACATCCACACCCACGCACACCCCTCACGTATTTCAATTAGACCGAGAGCCACGGCAGCAGACAACAAAGGTGAAAGCATTCCCCTCCTCTTCCTCGCCTCTAACCCCCCCCCCCCCCCCCCCCCCCCCCCACCCCTCCCCAATCCGCTTCCTTCCGCCCCTCTCCCCCCTCCTCCTCCCGACTCCCACCCTCCTTCCCGGCCCCCAAACAAGCCCTGTTACCACTCCAGTCACGTTATACGTCAATGATTGCTACTGCCCGTCCTCCGCATTCCCCACCCCCAACTCCTCCGCTCTTCGACCATTACATCTCCCACCGGGTATCTTATCAGAGTTCCGCGCGGTGTAAACTGTCTGGCATAAATCGCCATCATTAAGCCTTCATCTGACGATAAGGCCAACAACGTGGTGCCAGACTTTCTGCCCATTCTACCTGGCAACACAGACGAGAGAGTGTTTGTTCCCCCCCCCCTACCCTCACCAAGCCCCCCCCCATCCGCCCCCCTCTCCAGCCCCTCCCTCACCACACCCCCCATCCCCACCCCCAACGTCTGTATCCAACCACCGCCTCCTCGAACCTCCTCACCCGTTCCCTCCGGTCTCATCCAACGTCCTGGGAATCTTCTTGCAAGTTCATGGATGCAGCCTTTTGTTTCTTGTAGTTTTTGCTGATGGCGGTGGTGCGCCTATTTTCTTTTTTGCTTTTGTTGTAGTTGTTGTGCATCTTTTAACCCTAATAATTTTGTTGTTGTGGCCGTGGTGATGTGGTTGTCGTGCACCTTGTTTTGTTATTCTTTTTTTTTTCTTACTTTTGCTCCTATCGTTAAGTGGCCCTATAAAAATCCTGTAAGCTCTGTGTAACGAGCAATCGGAAGGAAGACACAGAGAGAGAGGGGAGGGAGGGAGGGAGGGAGACGGAAGCGGTTGAGGAGAAGAGAGAGAGAGAGAGAAGAAGAGAGAGAGAGAGAGAGAGAGAGAGATACATACAGACAGACAGACAGACAGACAGAGAGAGAGAATAGAGAGAAACAAATACAAATACAAATGTAGATTCGAATACTTTAATCGAGAGTGTCATCCATGGTGCTATGTTAAGTATATACGATAAAATGTTTTGTTTGCCAGACTTGGCCATGGCTAAACTGTCGATTATCATACTGTGGTGGAGTGAGGTGGCGACGTCGTTGATGAGGCAGGTCGGTTACCGGTTTGGTTCCCTCCTCATGTCTCTTTAGAGGGCGCTTTTTGAACCGGGGGCAGGGACTGACTAGTTGGGTTTGTACCCAAGACCATGGAACGACTGCTCCCTGTGATTGTATGGCAGAATTTTTTTTTTTTTAATTTCAAACTTTTGTTCATGTTTTGAGAGACACGTAATTATTATTATTATTATTATTTTACAAAGGCTAATGTTATCGTTGAGTATCGTGTTGACCAGGTTCAAAGCCCGACGTCGTGTTGGTGATCAGGTGGCTTCGGGGTGCTTCTAAGTTGTCCGTCCTTTAGGACTGTGAGCTTATGACGAGACCGAGCAGGGTCATGCGTATGACGTCGTTTTCTGCCCACCTTCCGAGGCTGGTGTAGGCCAGAGGCAGCTCTTGCTTTTTTCCGTCCGTCATGTTGCAAAGGTGCGCCTTTGGCAGTTTGGGTATGTCATCACCCTCTTCGTCCCGCCCTTGTAACCGTGTCCGCGTTGTCCGTGCTCCTGGTGGGAGCGTCACCTACGGCGCTGTCCAGCTGTCCTGGTGCTTCTCGGAGCGAGAGTCTGCAAGGTCCACCTGAGTTGCCCTCCCCCCCACCCCCCACCCCCCACCCTGGTTGAGCCAATGAGGAGCCTGCCTTGTGTCTCTCGGCTGACTTCGGAAGTCGACCAAGATGACTGCTAGACTCTGGATTGTTGGCTCGCGGTTCAGGCTGACTGCGTCCGCGACCCTTTGTGTGAAGTCGGTCATCTAGTTGTGCAAGTTGTGTTCTTGACATGCACTCATTTACATAATCGCAATATGCTGCACACTGTGCGTGGGCGGCTGATTCTGGGCTTCGGCTCCCAGTTCAAGTTGTCGGATCTGTTTCTGGCCATCTGCTCAGCACCACAACTGGTTATTTGGAGTGTGAGAGAAATTAAATATTAAATGTGTACGTGAAGTGTGAGTTTGATTGATAACTTTATTTCTTATATATATATATATAATATATATATATATAATATATATATATATATATATATATATATATATATATATAATATTCAATTATAAACAAAGCTCGCTCTTATGTCTTAGATTGAAGAAATAGGGGGAGATAAGCATTCATATCTGCAGGGGTAGATAATTCTGCCTAACTAACAGTATGTGCTTGAGTGGGTGAATGGGAATAATAAATGCTTCTCAAAATGAGCCTTCAGCAAGCTATGGTCTCCAATGTTAGTGAGTTTCTCCCCATTGGAGATTGTCTCCCCCTTGGAGACTATAAGCTTGCTGAAGGCTCATTTTGAGAAGCATTTATTATTCCCCATTCACCCTCTCAAGCACATACTGTTAGTTAGGCAGAATTATCTACCACTGCAGATATGAATGCTTATCTCCCCCTATTTCTTCAATCTAAGACAAAAGAGCGAGCTTTGTTTATAATTGAATATTTCTTGCAGTCATTGCAACACCAAGCTGTTCTGTAAGTTGCTGGAATGGTGCTCGGTACCTATTCTTGGAATTTATTAGTTTATTGTATATATATATATATATATATATATATATATATATATATATATATTAATATATATATATATATATTATATATATATATATAAACTGAGCCACAAAAGAAACGCAAATGGAGGGGTAGGTAGGGGTGAATATCATTAATGGCACTGTAGGTGCGCTGTGACCATATATTCCGTGCGGTCATGAGTCAGCATTAGACCTAGTGTGCAGCACGTGCAAATCAGGTCAGTGTCACTAGAAATGAGCTCACAACCGGCGCCATGAACGTGGAAGCGCGTTTTTGCATGTGCAAGGCGAATGCAAACAGTCACGTCAATCTTTTTTTCGCTGAACAGTATTCACACATCACTAGGAATAAAACCCCAGGCTGTTGCGCCCTGGCAAAGCAACAATCACTTCCACATGACCAGAATGCCAAGACTGAGCGCCGTCGACAGAAAAAGAGCCATAGGGCGACTCCAAGCCGGAAATCGTGCTGAACAAGTCGCAGCTGCGTTTGGCGTGGCTGTTTCTACAATTTGTCGTTTGTGGCCAGGTTCCAGGGAAATGGGCCCCTCGGGACAAACCCCACAACCCCCCCAAAGAACCCCAAGAAGGG
>CM031598.1:108506664-108511664 GCA_018398815.1 Conus ventricosus
TTTCAATGGTTGCAATTAAATGTCTACAACATGAGAGTACATATTGAATGGACCCATCGTTTGCGTTTCTTTTGTGGCTCAGTATACTTTGAGTAAAATTTTAAAAAAAACTTTGCGTAAAATAAAAGACACAGAAGTAAACAGTTTCATTTTAAATTGTATATTCTCCAATAAAATTTTCGCTTAGAAGCTTCTTCAGTAATGGCAACTGTTTAGAGAAACACACTGTATATATAAGGTACATTAAACAGTTCAAGAAAACCATTTTCTGTACAAATCAGACAAGTGGTTTAAACCCTTTTTCTCGTGCATTCATGTATCCACGTTCACACTCACTCACTTGCCCACATGTATCAAGATTTTCGTTATCTTCATCTTCCACCTCACGTAAACACCGGTGTATGCCTTCTCTCCCTCCCACTCACGCCCCCCCCCCCCCCCCCCCCTCCAACCCCATCATCTCCACTAACGCATCAACCTGCTCACCACCCTCACTTTCTCTCACCATATATCCAACAAACATACTCATGTTAACTTTTTAAAAATGTGTACACCATATATATATATAATTACACATTTTTAGAGGTGATCAAAAATGGAAAGTATCCACCCTCTCGAATGGGGAAAATCTTGGGAGTGCAAATAGAGCCCCAAAAGAAAATAGCAGTAAACAATGGCCATGTGACCAAGGTAATATCACAAGAAGAATACTCAACAGCACACAGAGAAGTGAAGAGACACAGCAAGGCAAACAGATGGTACTGTATCAACAGTATTGCGGAGATGGCTGGTAAAGTAGCAGCAAATAGAAACATGAAAACACTGTATGACACCACCACGAAACTGACAGACAAATACAACCAGCCAGAACGATCAGGCAAAGGTAAAGAAATGAAAGCCGTCATGGAAACGAAAGGACAGACACGAAAATGAGCCGAAATGATTAAGAGCTGATGAATCGACCAAAGTCACAGAATCTTTCTGCCATTTAACTGGTTGAGAGATCTACCCACAAACTGTAGCAAACCTATTACGGAAGAAATAAGAAAAAATTTCTACAGGTGGAAAATGGAAAAGCAGCAGTACCAGACGGCATATTAGGAGAAGCCTAAAGGCAGATCATTCAGTTCAGTGTTTTATTTAACGTCTTTTCATCGCCAGATATATTAGACACACCTAAAGCAGACATGGACAGCACCGTTGAAATGTTTCATCCATCCTCTGTCTTCTGAGCAGATATTGGAAGAAGACATGCCATCAGATTGGAAAGAAAGGCATCTGATAAAGCTCCTGTAAAGGAAGACCACAGCAACTGTGCCGATTACAGAGGAATCATACCACCGTCACTGCCAGGCAAAGTCCTGAACGGAATCATACTCGAAAGAATGAAGGAAAAAGTTGACCCACAGCTACGAGATGAGCAGGTAGTACATGTCAAGACAGGTTCTTGTATGGACTGAATCGGTACGCTATGCATTATAGTGGAGCAATGGACGGATGAGAATCTCTCTACATCAACTTAGTAGGTACAAAAATGCATTCGTCAGTGTGGACAGAGATCCCTTCGGGAAATTGGACAGACACTATGACGTTCAATTAAAACTAGTTAACCTGATGAAGAAATCCTACAGAGGAATGCCCTGCAGAGCGATCCATGGAGAACGACTCATCAAGAACTTCCAGGTGAAGGTTGAGTCCTGCAAGGCTGTTCGCTGTTCCCTTTCCTCCTTCTGTCGGTCAAAGATCGGATAATGAAGACCACAACAGGACAAAGGAAATACTGAAACCAGTGGATCCACTTAGGTGACCTGGACTTTGCGTATGACGCAGTACTCTCTGTCCCACAGTCACCGATAGATGTAGGAACAGAGCTCAGAGCTTGCAATCACTCATCTCAAGCTGGTCTGTACATCCATAAAAACCCCTAAGAACTTGAAGATCAACACTGTCAGCACTGGCCCAGTTACAATGAATGGAAATGCACTCGTGGACACTACACATCTACCCACCCGGGCAATGACGTCGATAAGAAGGGGGGCACAGATACATATGTCAGAGCCAGAACTGGCGAAAGAACAGCATTGCTGCCGCTCAAAACCCGCAAGAGCTCTAGACACAACCCGCCGCACAAAGATAAGACTGCTCGATTCCAACACGAAGTCAGTCTCGCTTGTATAGAGCAGAGACTTAGAGAACAACGAAGACACATATTGGGTAGTGGTGATATTCATTTACAGCTGCCCCAGACAACTTCTCCGGATCCTCTGACAGATACCATTGGCAGCATCCACCTCTGGCAGGTAGCACCAACCGCCAGCTACGAACGAGATGAAAACAAAAGATGGAAGTGGATGTGGACACATACTCGGAAAACCCCACGTCAGCCATCACAGGAGACAACGCCTGGAAGTGGAAACCCCCAGGTGCGAGAGGAGATGAGGCCGACCATGATACACCTGGCGTGGAGACCTCAAAGTAGACGCCAAACAGATCGGAAACACCTGGAGACAGATGGAGAAGGCCCAGGACATAGACCTCTGGTGACTGTTGTTGACACAGCCTACACTCCGGGAGGGCGACGTGTGACGATGACGTCCACCATTGTTCGCTACGTCGCATTCTAGTGCAGAGCTCTCCGAACGGATCCCAGTAGACTGCCGTGGCAGGCGCACCAAGTGCTTGACGCTGTGAACAAGAATGAAACATAAAGGTAGAGTACCTGGTACTCCGCACTGGCGTTTCGCTTGGGTTGCCCTAAGGGCCTGGAATTGTACAATGGTTCTCAGCTGTATTCCAACAGAGATCGATCGACACATTGAACCAAAAATGGCTTGAATTGTACAATGGTTCTTAGCTGTATTCAAACAGAGATCGATCGACATATTGAACCAAGAATGGCTGGAATTGTACAATGGTTCTTACCTGTATTCCAACAGAGATCGATCGACACATTGAACCAAGAATGGCTGGAATTGTACAATGGTTCTTAGCTGTATTCAACAGAGATCGATCGACACATTGCACCAAGAATGATCATCGGCTATTGATGACAGAGACAGGTATGAAGCGTACGAAGTCTTTTAAGCTTACAGCCGACTCGGGAGCGTATCTGTGTAACATTGAGTGTTCAGTCTGGAGTGACAGCAAAGAGTGTCACCCCAGGCGAGACTCGCTCACTGCTGGCATTCAGTCTTCGTCAGCGTGGAGCATTCCCAGTCAATAGCACTTTGAATCAACACAGACAGTTCCCCCAGGACAGTCTTTGCCCCTTTAGAACAACGTTGTTAAAGAACGTCATTTTCGTTTGAAATGCCCACTTGATCTAAGAACATGGTTTTTGAATGAAACGATACAGCTGCCTTCTGCAGGTCTCAAACACACCGATCCTTCTCTGCTTCTCTCTCTCTCTCTCTCCTCTCTCTCTCTCTCTCCCTCTCTCTCTCTCTCTCTCTGTCTCTGTTGTCTCTGTCTCTCTCTCTCTCTCTGCCTCTCTGCTCCCCCCCTCTCTCTGTCTCTCTCTTCATGTCTCTCTGTCTGTCTGTCTCTGTTCGTCCATCTGCCCGTCTGTCCGACCGTCTGTCTGTCTGTCTCTTCCTTTCATCTTTCTCATTCTGCCTCTCCTCCCTCCCTCCCTCCCTCTGTTTTCCTTTTCTCCCCTGTCCCCCTCCCTCCTTCTCTTCGTCCCTCCCCCACTCTTTGTCTTTCCGTCTTACTCTCCCCCTCTCTTTCTCTGTTTTCCCCCACTCTGTCTGCCTGTCTGTCTCCTCCCCCCACTCTCTCTCTCCTTCCATCTCTCTCTCTTCTCTCTCTCTCTCTTCTCTCTCCTATCTCTCTTCTATCTCTCTGTCCCCCCCCTTTTCTCTCTCTCTCTCTCTCATTTCTCTCTGTGTCTCATCCTAGTCCCCACTATGTCCACTCTCCTTCCGCCGGCCCTTTTTTCTGTCTCTCTCCTCGGACCCCCCCCCCTTTTGCCCCCCCTCTCTTCTCCTCTCGTCGTGTTCGTCGGGAACGTTGCAGACCCAGTCACGGATATTTTCTACGCGCGGCTGGCTTAAAACAGGGGGGGGGGGGGGGGGGGGGGGGGGGGGGGGGGGGGGGGGGGGGGGGGGGGGGGGGGGGGGGGGGGGGGGGGGGGGGGGGGGGGGGGGGGGGGGGGGGGGGGGGGGGGAGTTTGCCCGCCTGTCCAGATCATCAACATGACACACATCACTGCCCGAGGGCCGACGGTAGATCTTAGCCCCATGGATTGCGTCAAGACTAAAAAAAAAAAAGAGGACCCGCTTCCAGAAACTCCGAGACAACCCAGACACAAAATTCCAGACCTAACTCCCACGCACGTAGATGACAGTTCTGTTCTGTTCTATTCTGTTCGTTCTGTTCCACAACCCTGCTATATTCAGGGGAGTGGAACGAGCCGCCTCCTAGCTCCTCCCTCAAAGCTTCCTGTGGTCAGTGGTCTCTGTGCGTCATGGCCCAAAATAAGCCCCCCTCCTCCCCCCCCCCCCCCGTCCCCCCCCCTCCCCGTCCCGTCCCCACGCAATGCGGAAGTTTGAGAGGGGCGAAGAAGATATTGTCAAAACAAACCAGGCGAGCCGTGTGAAACTCTTGTCCTTCCGACATAACATGCCGATCCCTCCCTCACACCCCTCCACCCCCCTCTTTTTTTCCCCTTTTTAAAAAAAAATATTTCCACGATCACTCCTATCCCACGCTCTCACCCCCTTCTCTTCCATACCCCCCCTTCTCCATCCACTCTACGAGGCTCCCCCCGGCCTTCCCTCCCTTCCTCCCTCGTTGCCAAGGCGCTGAATTGGTGGACAGTGGTGGGGTTTGAATTTCTAAGATTTGTCCACGCAAGTCAGACCTCGCTCGCTCGCGCGCCCGCGCGCACGCGGGCGCACGCGCAAACACACCACACGCACAGACACACTGCATTACACTATCTCTCTCTCTCAGACACACTCACACAACCACACACACACACAAACACACGCGCGTGC
>CM031598.1:108519164-108534164 GCA_018398815.1 Conus ventricosus
CGTGTGACATCAATGTATAAAGTGTTTTCCAAGTTACTGAATTTTTAGTGATGCTCTTTAAAGGCTGTGTAGGAGATTGACAGACAATTTCTTGTTGCTTTTTAGGAAAGCAATGTAAAGGAATCGGAGTTTTTTTGTTTGTATTTTTTTTTTTGGGGGGGGGGGGGGGGGGGATGCCACGGTATATCACCTGTGAATTCAGGTTTTTAAATCAAGAAGACTCGAGCAACTTAGTTCAAAAAGACCTTCATCTTTATACAATAGACAAATCATTTCACTCTGTGGCAAAATACGAAACTATGTACAGCTGTGTTTGACTCGCCCAACCTAAGAGATAGATAGATAGATAGACAGACAGACAGACAGACAGACAGGTAAATAGATAGATAGCTAGATAGATAGATAGACAGACAGACAGGTAAATAGATAGCTAGCTAGATATCTAGATAGATAGATAGATAGACAGACAGACAGGTAGAGAGAGAGAGAGAGAGAGAGAGAGAGAGAGAGAGAGAGAGAGAGAGAGAGGAAAGGGGAAGGGAGAGCGTGAGGTGTTGTGGGACACACGGACAAGAGCGAGCGAGCGACCGACCGACTGACAGACAGACAGACAGTGACGATGTTGGGTGACAACACCGTGACCCCAATCAGCAGGTCATCAGTCATGTATCCCCGTTACATGTCGACTAGCTAATCACGGCCTGCAGCCAAACACTCACCGTCCGGAGCGACCCGTCCCATTCAGCAGCTCAAAACAAGCGTCGCTGTATTTTGGGATCCTTCTGTAGGCCTAAGGCCGCGCCAGCCGTATCCAGCAGGCGCCGCTTCGTTCATTAGCTGGCTGTACAAGCCCCGGGCCAAAGCCGAAAGAAAGAAGAAAAGAAGAGAAACAATCGTGGGGTCTTCTAACTTGTCGGCGTTTCACATCGTGGTGCAGCTGACTACAGTGACACACTGAAGCTAAATGAAAAAAAAAAAAAATGGCAACGTTCGAGTCTAGCTAGGGAAAACCAAGCTGAGAAAGACTCCTCCAGCCGGTGTTTTTGCTGAGAGAGAGAGGGAGAGAGAGAGAGGGAGAGAAGTGAAAGAGAGAGGATAGAAAAGAGGAACTTTTTGTCGTTGAGTGTTGATCGAGTGTGTGTTTCCGGTCTCACCTGCAGCAGATTTGATTCTCGCAACGAGCGGACTTTGGGGGAGCCAGAGAGGTATTTTTTTTTCTCTTTGTTATCTTTGTCAGTCTGTCTGTCTGTCTCTGTCCTTCCCTCCCCAGTCTATCCCATTCTGTCAGTCTCTGTCTCTGTTTGTCTCTCTGTCTGTCTGCTGTCTGTCTGCCCCCCCCCCCCCCTCTCTCTCTCTCTCTCTCTCTCTCTCTCTCTCTCTCTCTCTCTCTCTCTCTCTCTCTCACTTCATCTTTCCGTTTTTACGTTGATTTTTTTTGGTGTTTTTGCTAAGGCCATTTTCGTGCTTTTTTTTTTGGTTGGTTCGCTTTGTTTCTCTTTGTCTACCACTTATGTCCCGTCACCCTTCCCGAGCTTTAAAAAAAAATCCAAACAGTTGGAAAAAAGTACAAGTGCGCAGAAAGAGGACAGTGCACAAAGAGTTTAATCCGCAGTCACATGTAAATCTCAGAGTATCACAAGTATGAATGGCTGTAGCTGCTGCAAATTTTGAATGAAAATGAAGAACCATAGTGGTTGTGTTTATCGCAGCCACTGCCATAAACATAATGACAGATAAGCAACTGAAAGGGACAAAAAATGGATACTCTATCTATTCCATTTTGCTTCACTTGCAGTTTTTATCTTAAGCTCAGGAAGAGACACACTTCCCATGAAGAAAAGAAGTACATCAACACATAGATTAATAAGTAAACAAAAAGGTAAGCCCTGCCTCTCATCTCTCCAACACCAACCCCCCCACTCCCACCCCACCCTTCACACACACACACACACACACACACACACACACACACACACACACACACACACACACACACACACACATACATACTCACACGTTAAGCACAATCACATGTCGAATCAAAAGAAAAGTAATCTTAAGTTGGTAATAGTGGAAGATAAATCAAACAATATTTGTTAAGGTCAGTTTCCACACTGTTTTCAGTATTACCTTTTAGAATCAGCACATATCGCCCCCAGGTCATATCTAGATGATCTAGATTCTTCCCGGGCTTAGATCACCAACGATAACCCCCTACAGAGTCGTGCCACGTCCTTGGCCGCCTTTCCAACCGCCTCCACGTAGTCGCCATCCTGTCTGACGTCCACCTCCAAGATCCTTGACGTCAGATGTTCTTTCCAGCGGCTGCCCCTCCTCGGGCCTAGAGGGTTCCAGGTGAGGGACTCTCGTAGGATGCAGCCGGATGGGCTGGGCAGTCTGCAACCAATCCACGCCTCCTATCTCCTGTTTGCTTCTTCCTCCTCCGCGGGTCTGTGGATCTGCTCTTCCTCCTCGGGTCGGGTGGTGTGCTGCAGATGTCGGGCGGATGGATATGTAGGATTGACGTTAGGCTGCTGATTGGTCTGTGGCTTTTTTGTGTGTGTGGTGACTCTGGTTGTCCTCTGAGACATCAGTTCTATGCTGGAAATTACATTGTGGGTGTCAAGATCGGAATTTTTGTGTCTGTCTTCTTTCTTTGTTTGTATCTGTCTCCGTGTATTGTGATGTGTGTGTGTGTGTGGGGTGTGTGTGAGTGTGTGTGTGTGTGTGTGTGTGTGTGTGTGGGGGTGTTGTGTGTGGGTGTAGTTAGAGAGAAGAGAGTTAAGAGAAGTAGAAATAGAGAGAGAAGAGAGAGAGAGAAAGAGAGTGTGTTGTGTGTGTGTGTGTGTTTCAGACAATAAAAAAAAAAACAAGAGTAAAGGAACAGCCAAGTTTGTGCTGTGTTTTTATATTCAAAATAAACGCAACGTTTAATAAAAAAAATAAAGTAAAAAAAAACAAGATGAGGAAGCATATAAACTGACTCTCAATTTATCTGAATACGCGTGAGATATTCCATAAAGAGGAAAACCCGTTTGGCGTTAACCGTTAGTAATGGCTATTCGGGTAAAAACATCGGCCATCATCTGTAGCTATAATGAACATAATTACAATTTTTCAGAAGGATCGGCCAAGTACTTTCTGAGATTTTCCATAAAGAAGAAAAACCTTATGGGCCGTTAGTAACGGCTATAACGGTAAACTAAACATCGGGCATCAACCGTGACCTATATGAACATACCTACAAATTTTCAGAAAGATCGGCAGTACTTTCAAGATATTCCATAAAAAAGAAAAACCGTTATGGCCGTTATAGCCGTTAGTAACGGTATAACGAAACTAATCGGGCATCACCCGTGACCCATAATGATAATACCTGCTACTTTTCACAATGATCGGTCAAGTACTTGCTGAGATATTCCAAAAAGAAGAAAAACCATTACAAGCCGTTACAGCCGTTAGTCGCGGCTGTAACGGTAAACTAAATCATCGGGTATCATTCGTGACCCATAATGAACATACCTAGAAATTTTCAGAAAGATCGGCCCGGTCATTTTGTCTGGAGCGAGTGGAACACATTTTGACCACGGACGGACGGACATACAGACAGACACACACACACCACACACAACACACACACACACACACACACACACACAACACCCAAAAACACAACACACACAGAGAAATAGAAAGCATTTTTTTGTTCCCCTTTAAAATACTCCCTTTTTTCTATAAGAACTGGGAATTCAAAAAAAAAAAATTTAACGCCCAACGAAAAAGATCAAACTCAAAAAAATAAAGTTGCCAAAACATGTAAACGTTTCTCCCCCGTTTACCCGAATATGCGTGAGATATTCCAAAAAAGAGGGGAAAAAACCCTCTCTGGCTGGTGTAACCCCTTAGTAATGGTATTTGGGGTTAAAAAAACGGCCTTTATCGTGGCCCATAATGAAATACTTTCACATTTTTCAGAAAATTTTAGGGCCCGGACTTCTAAGTATTCCTAAAAAAGAAGAACCGTTATGGGCCGTTTAGCCGGGGAAATAAGGCTTTAACGGGGAAAATTAAACATTGGGCATTTTAGTGACCCAAATGCTTACGTACCCTTTTTAGAAATTGGGCCACGTTTCTTTCAAAAAAAAATTCCATGAAAAAGGGAAAAACCCTTGTGGGGCCGTTATAGCCGTTAGTAACGGTTAAAAAACGGTTTAAAAGAAACTGGGCATCATCGTGACACTAATGAAATCCCCGTAAATTTTTTAGAAAAATCAGCCCAATTTCTTTCTGAAGTATTTTCCAAAAAAAAAGGGAAAACCCTTAGGGGCCGTTATAGCCCTTATTTGTTTTCCCGGGTTAACATTTAAAATAAAAACTCCCGGGGTTATCGGGGACCCATAATGAAATTTCCCACAAATTTTTTTGTAAGATCGGCCCCGTACGCACCCTTTTTAGATATTATAGAAAAAAAAAATCCCCTTATGGGCGTTATACCCTTTAAATAAGGGTATTTTTAAAAGGTAAATTAAAACTTGGGGGGTTTATCTGTGACCCCCAATGAACGTATACAAATTTAGAAAGACGACAAAGTGCTTTTTGAGATATTCCATAAAAGGGAAAAAACCCTTATGGGGCTGTTATAGCCCTTAGTAACGACCCATTTAAAGGGAAAAATGAAAATTTTGCATCATCTGTAAACCCCTCGTGAATATACCCGCAAATTTTACCAAAGGGTCGCGGGGAGTATTTTGGAAAATATTTTCCCCCAAAAAATGAAAAAACCGGGGCGGCCCTTACAGTCTTTTTTTTGGTTTTCCCTTATAAACCGTTCCCCAAAACATCGGGGCATCATCCCTGACCCCCCAAAGAAAATTTAATTTCTTAATTTTTACCCAAAGATCCGGGCCTTGTACTTTTAGATAATTTTTTGAAGGGAAGGGAAAAACCGGTTAAAAGGCCGACAAAGTGCTTTCTGAGAAAAATTCCCTAAAGAAGGGAAAAAAGTTTTTTGGGCCCTTATTGCCGTTTTGTAACGGCCTATAACGGTAAACTAAAACAACGAAAATCATCCCAGCCCCTTTATGAACTACCTGTAATTTTCCCCGTGGCCAGTACTTTTTAAGATATTCCAAAAAAGAAGAAAAAAACCCTTACGCGTTGTAAACTAAAACATCGGGCTTTTTTTGTGAAACCAAAAATTTAACACACCTAAAATTTTTTCCAAAAAAGAAACGGGGGGAAAATACTTTTGGGGTATTCATAAAAGAAAGAAAAAAAAACCCTTACAGACCACTACAGGGCCCTTAAGACGGCTAAAATGGTAAAAAAACACAAACGGGCATATTTCCCTGACCCCCTAATGAAAATACTGTAATTTTCAAAACAGATCGGCCAAAGTACTTTCTGAGATATTCCCTTTAAAAGAAAAAACCCTTGCAGGCCCTTTCCGCCCTTTTTAACGGGGTTAACGGTAAAAAAAAACACATCGGGCATCACCCCCTTTCCCATATGAAACCCAACCTTTTTAAAAATTTTGAAAAATTTTGGCCCGGTTTTGTTGGGCGAGGGGGAACACTTTTGAAACGAGGGGGACACCACCCCACAAACCATTTTGTCGTTCCCATTCTAATATCCCCGTTCCCTAAGAACTGGGGGAGTACAAAAAAAAAAGTTAAAAGTTTCTCGATCAAATATTTCTGCAATCAAACACCCAAACTTCCCGGGTTTGAAAAGCTTCCGGTCAGAAGCCCATGTGACCCCCCCCCCCCCCCCCCCCCCCTTCCCCCCCCCCCCCCCCCCCCCCCCCCCCCCCCCCCCGGGCCTCCCTCCCCCAAACCCCTGGATCCACAATGCTGGGAAATTTCTCGGCCTTTACTGGGAAAAAGGGGGGCGAGGAGCCCCGGGGGGATGGGGTGGTGTGGTGCCCACTCCTCTTTTAAAAGACCCTCAGCGAGCTCGCGCAGGTTGCGTGGGCGTTATTTTTAACCCCCGTGGGGACGCGCCCGCCCCAAGCCTCCCAACCCAGTGGATCACGTGGTCTCCAGGGGGCCCTTTTGGGGGTTTTTAGGCCAAGGGGTCGTTGTCAGTTCGGAGTTTTGTGGAGGGGACACGGGTGCCACTGTGGTTGTGCGTTTTCCCCGCTCGGGAAAGGGGGGAGAGGGCCCGCGATTCTGTCAGGGGGGGAGGGGGAACGTGAGGGGGCCCAAAATGTTTTCCATCTATTTTCTGTTATATTATCTACTATTGTTATCTATCTATCTATTATCTTCCCATCTATTTTTAAAAACTATCGTTTGTTGTCTCTGTCTGTCTCTGTCTGTCTGTCTTTTTTCTCTGTCTCTTCTCTCTCTCTCTCTCTCTTTTCTCTCTTCTCTCTATATATATTATATATAAATTTTTTGTTTTTGTGTTGTGTGGTGTGTTTTGTGTGTGGTGTGTTTTGTGTGTGCGGCGGCAGTTTTGTCTGTTATCTATCAAAATTTTAAAGTCTTTTTACAACTAAGATTTAAAACCCAAAATGTAGGAAGGGTTTCCGACCCGAACGTGGGGGGGGGGAGAAGAGGGCCCTCAAGGTGCACCCAATGAAACCCCCGGGAGCAAACCAAGAAAAAAAATTCAAAGAAAGTTGGAAAAAAAGAACCAACCCAGGTATTTTGTCCCTTTTCAGTCTTTTTTTCTGTCTGTCTTTTTTTCCCCCAAAACAACCACACGCGCGGCGGGGCACACACAAAACCACACAACCACCCCAACAAAAAACACACCACCACATGCAACTTCCCCCCTTTTCTTCACTGTCCCCTTTTGTCTTCCTGTTGCCATTTGTAGCGGAATTGCTTAGGTTTGGGGGGTTTTCTCGTAATCTTGGTGAACCGGGGGGTTTTGGGGTTTTGAAACCCCCGCCCGGGGGTTTCGGGGGAAGGGGGGTTTTTTTCCCCCGGGGTTAAAAATTGGTTTGATCCATTTCCCCAAACAGTCCTTCGAAAGGATATAAAAGAGGGTTCCCGGGGTGAAAAAGCAAGGGAAAACATCTTTTCACACGTAAAATCCCTCACCAAAATTCGGTTAAAAGGGAGGCCCGTTTGGCCCTTTGGGTTTGGGTGAACGGGTTTCAATAGCATGCCCGGTGAGGGAAAAGGGGTGAAAGAAAGGAAAAAGTAAGGAAAAGAGTGATCAATTTTTTAAAAGTTTCTGAAAAGGATGACACGGGGGGAAAGAAGAATGAAGCGGCCCGCAGGCAGTTTTCAGTCGGCCTTTCCCCGGTAGGCAAACCCCTTGTGTAAAAAAGGGGGTTGATTGTTAAAGCCCCTTAGGCTTGGCCCTAGGAGAATAGGGCTATTTAAGTATTCATTTTATTTTTATTATTATTATTTTTTATTATATACTGAGAGAGAGAGAGGAGAGAGAGAGGAGAGAGAGAGAGAGAGAGGAGAGAGGGGAGAGGGGGATTCTCGTTACTTAGTACAGTCGTTGTCGTGTTACATGTTGTTCACATGAAAGGGAAAAGACTGAACACCAAAAAACTCCTTCTTCCCTCCCTCCCCTCCCCCTCTCTCTCCCTCCTCTCTTTCTGTGTATGTGTGTGGGGTGTGTGTGTGTGTGGGGGGGGGGGGGGGGGGGGGGGGGGGGGGGGGGGGGGGGGGGGGGGGGAAATGGTAAATGTACGCATGTTTAACAGAATAAAATCGATTTTCAATGTGTTAGGTACGATTTTCTTTTTTGTGTTGGGGACGTGATGGTCGTCATCACTATCAACATCATCATGATCATCGGAACCGACATCATCCTGATCATCAACATCATCACGATCACTATAGATTTCATCGTGGTCATCGTTGTTTCATAGGTGTAGATGGTAGGGATGCCGACAGTGATCTCCAGTCCACCTTTCCTCAATCACTCGGAACAGGCTAGAGGTGTATCCACACGCCCAGTCCTTCAACTAACGGGGAAGAAATGCCAGAAGGCCTGAAACTTTTCAGCGACAGTCTTCACAAATCTCTTGCTCTGAAAATCGACGGGAGAAAGTCTGTACAACAACAACAACAACAACAACAACAACAACAACAACAACAACGGGAAAAAAGAGGAAGAAGAAGTGTTGGGGGAAAAAATCGCGAGTCTTTACAGGAAAGGAGTCGTCGGGGTCTTCATTGTCGCCAAAAATCAGGATCAGTGTTCACCAGCCCCCACCTCAATACACTGTCCCATAGGAAGACACTCTAGGCAGAGCGGGGCAGCAAAGGGTCTTCATAGAAGAACATCCCACGTCCCCCACCCCCCTCCTCAGACAAGTTCCTGGACCCTGAACTTCGTACACTTTATGGCGGCCGGGTTGCATTCAGGCTTCTAAGGTGCCTTCTGTTTCTGCTGACAGATTTCCTTTTTCCTGGCGATGATTGTTTCGGAACCAGCGCCTTCTGGAGGGGTGGGTATCTTAAGGCATTGCATAATCAGACGGATGTCCTACCCACGTCACTATCTGTCAAACACCTGCAGTAAGTTTGAACATTTAATTCATGTGAAGTTCACTTTGTTCCCCCGCGACGAGATCCAGCTAGAACTCTTTTCAGCTGTCTCTGTCATCCCCGTTAGGGTTACAGTTCCCTTTTTAGCAGACATTCCGAGCTGTTTTATGAGATCATAGGCTGATGAGCCTGCAAACTTTAACTTCTGTGTCGAGGACTTTGGCTTCGAAGCCAGATTCATCTCTCACACTCCTGGCTAGCCCGGCGTATATCTCCGTGTTGAAGATGTGAGCATCCTCCATTCTGCTTTCCTTTGTTAGATGAAACTCAGTGGAGTGTAGTATTCGGTCTCATGCCAATCTTCCTCATGATCTCTGGATGGTTGTCCCTTTCTGCTTTATGATCTCTGGATGGTTGTCCCTTTCTGCTTTATGATCTCTGGATGGTTGTCCCTTTCTGCTTTATGATCTCTGGATGGTTGTCCCTTTCTGCTTTATGATCTCTGGATGGTTGTCCCTTTCTGCTTTATGATCTCTGGATGGTTGTCCCTTTCTGCTTTTGAGGTAAAGCTGTTCCAGACCATGATTTGTGGTCTCCTGCTGCGTAGAATGTTGTTGCTGGAGCTTCTAGTGGCGTAGTGTTTCCTCGGCTATGCTGACCGCCTGTGAGGTCTCCTTAAAGACTCACTTGTATCTCCTTGTGCACCTTTTCTGGGTCAGTCCTGCATTGCATGAACTCACTAAATGTTCCGTCAGTTGTATCTCCTTGTGTACCTTCCCTGGGCCAGTCCTGCATTGCTTGAACTCACTAAATGTTCCGTCAGTTGTATCTCCTCGTGTACCTTCCCTGGGTCAGTTCTGCATTGCTTGAACTCACTAAATGTTCCGTCAGTTGTATCTCCTCGTGTACCTTCCCTGGGCCAGTCCTGCATTGCTTGAACTCACTAAATGTTCCCTTGTTAGCCTGCCCCGCCAGAGCGGACACGAAAGATTCATCGGATTTCCCCACATTTCACCAGGTCAGAGTTCCAGGTCAGGAGGTCATCTACAAGTTTCAGGATGAAGCTGATCCTAAGAGGTGTCAGCCATGCGTCTTTCCAGGTGAGGCTTCTTTGGAGGGAGTTTTCCTATGTAGCCCAAGGTCCTTCTTGGCCACGGTGGAGTGCCTGATTGATTCTTTTTCTTTCTTTTCTTTCTTCAGTTCATGTATCGCCGCAGCCTCTCCTTGCTTTCCCCTTCGCCTTTGACCACCACTTCATGTCTGTTGACCCCCGCCCCTGTCTGTTGGTTTGTGAATGTCGTCATTTCCCGAACCATAAGGTTTTCTCTTGTCGCTCCCGCTGCCTCCTGGACCATCCATTTTCAGCCAGCCTTTACCTTGGGCTGGACTGATCTCACAACCATGTCTCTCTAGTCCTCAAGCATGTTAAGTAGCCTAGCTTTCCCCACTTTCTGCTCCGCGAAGAAGGATTTCAGGGGTGGCCTCAGCTTAGTCTGGCGACAGTAGAGCGCAACGGCACTCAGATCGGATGGGACCTCGAGTCGTTTCCCTGTGTATTGATTTTGGCTTCCATCAGCCGGCATTGGTTCCAGTCTTTAAAGGGAAGATTCTTCATTGTCGTCAAAGTTAGGCCAATGTTCTCCAGTCTCCACCCCAGTCATAAGCCACATACACAGTCCTGTAGACCGACGCCTAAAACGTCTGCAGTTTTTTTTTTTCTCCCCCTTACAGTGTTTTGTTTTTGTTCGAGAGGATCGGCTTCGGCTTCATGGATCGCTGCTCGCGTGAAATAGTTGCCATGAGAAAGGATTCCTGTTGTGCCAGAACGATAGCTACCCCTTCTCAGTGTCTGTTTCTCTCTGTGTCTGTCTCTCTCTGTCTTTGTCCGTCTGTCTGTGTCTCAATCTCTCTCTGTCTCTGTCTGTCTGTCTGTCTGTCTGTCTGTCTGTCTCTCTCTCTCTCTCTCTCTCTCTCTCTCTCTCTCTCTCTCTCTCTCTCTCTCTCTGTGTGTGTTTAGTAGGATTTGGAAGGGAACAGGGAGTGGGGGCGGGGAGTTGTTGTCATTAGCTTCACCCAGACTACGTTATTCGCACTGTAAACAAAATTCTTTAACGAAAGTCTTGACATGTCCGCAAGGAAAACGGGGTCAAGACAATAGCAATAAAGAAAAGCAGTCGTAGCGATGGACGCAAAAAAAAAAAAGAAAAAAAAAAAAGAAAAAGAAAGAAAGAAAGAAAAGAGAAAAGAAAAAAAGAAAAGAAAAGAAACAGAAAACACATGAGAACGCGAAACACTATCGACTTTGATTTTTTGTTTCACCCGAGACAACATGAAGAAGACGGAGCCGAAGGAGTGGCAGAGACGTGCAAGATCCTTGTGTCATCGACGAACTGTTTGCCGACACTTGGGGGGAGCCAAAACACAGTCTGACACAGGAGCCCTTGTCTAGCGCTCACAAGGAGGGCTGCTCTTTCAACAGCGATGGCTGCAAACGTACCGCCCCGACCGATTCACGGCACAAAGCGAAAACATCTTCCCCTGTTCGACTTGTTTGCGCAAAAAATTCGCATCTGGTTACTGAAACCGAAGGGTTAATTTGTCGGTCAAACAAGTTGGGGCGAGCTCTTTGTGTGTGTGTGTGTGTGTGTGTGTGTGTGTGTGTGTGTGTGTGTGTGTGTGTGTGCGCGTGCGTGCGTGTGTGTGTATGTTTGTGTTTTTGTGTGTGTGTGTGTGTGTGTGTGGTGTGTGTGTGTGTGTGTGTGTGTGTGTGTGTGTGTGTGTGTGAATGTGTGTGTGTGTGTGTGTGTGTGTGTGTGTTGTGTGTGTGTGTGTGTGTGCGCGCGCGTGCGCGTGTGTGTGTTTGTGTGTGTGTGTGTGTGTGAGGAGTGTGAGAAAGAGAGAGAGAGAGAGAGAGAGAGAGAGAGAGAGAGAGAGAGAAGGGGGTGGGGAATGGGGGGACGAGAACAGGAAAGAGAGCGAAGCGGAAGAAAGGAGGAGGGAAGGGGGGGGGGGGGGGGGGGGGGGGGGGGGGGTGCGGATGTGTGTGTAAGGAACGTGCGATAAGTGGGCGATTGTACACAGAATGTCACTGTCTGCCCACTGCAAGTTCCTCCGGACGAGCATAGGAGACGGGCATCAGAGTAATGTTTCCGGTGCACAATGTTCGACGCAAAACGATGGTTTCTTATGTCTTTCTCCATGTGCGAACTCGCGGGCATCTACGTCATAGCTGCCGTTTATGGCGTAATGCATCCCCCCCCCCCCCCCCCCCCATGCCCCTCCGTCTTGTTTTCTTTTCTTTTCTTTTTTCTTTTCTTTTCTTTCTTTCCTTCCTTCTTTCTTTCTTTCTTTTTTTCGACACTGGGATTTAGGAACTGCTTCAATTCAGGCATCATGGAGCGAGGCTGCTGCGCGGTTGACGCTGTCTGTCTCCACCAATCACAAGAGAGCTGACTCAAAAAGGGACGCTACTCTTATAACCAATCGGCAGAGCCAGAGAAGACGACGAGACAGACGCCGGATATAAGAATTGTGCACAAGCCCAGAAACTCTCTGTACACGATCGTCGGACGGGAATGTTGAAAACGGTGTGATGTCCTGGTTGTTTTGGCACAAAACATTTTGTGACCTCCGTCTTGTGATATACCCCCCCCCCCCCCCCCCCCCTCCCCCGTTACGAAACGCTTGACAAACCCATCCGATCAGTCCCACTCAAACCCCAAACCAAAGAATAGATTTAAAATATATGCCCACTCTTCCCCCAGTGATCGAAGTGGGGGCTCGTCCGGGATTGTAAAATTCACTGTGGATTGTAAAATACAATTCACTCAAAATTTCATTTCCTTTGGCTAGTCCAAAAATTTGGACAAAGAGCAGAATTCAGAGCAAATAGGCTGGTTGAGTTGAGTCCAGGAGGAAATCTTTTATGTTTGTTGTGGGAAAGGTTATCTTGCATGACAAATAATAAGAGTGTGTATGGTTGATGTTATAATCAATTCATTTTTATATTTATATTGCGTGATTATTTGCTTTTGTTGTACTTAGTGGATATTTGATTGTTGAGAATTGTATAACAGTTCACTATCATGGCTGAAGCAGTGAAACTTAGACGGGAGATCAAGGAGTGGGGAGAATCCCTAGGCCTCTCTGGGCAAGATTTAGTCTCATTTGTGATTATACAGTTTGAAAAGGAAAAAGCTGCCGAAGAAGCTAGTAAGAAACAACAGCTTGAACTAGAAGCAGCCGAGCGTGAAAAAGTTAGACAGCATGAAGCTGCAAAAGAAGCACGTGAAGCTGAAGAGCGGAACAAATAAGAGAGACAGAACAGGCAGAGCGTGAGAAAATAAGAGAGACGGAACAGGCAGAGCGTGAGAAATCAAGAGAGTTTGAACAGGCCGAGCGCGATAAGGCTAGAGAACATGAACTTGCGCTCAGGAAGATTGAGAAATCCGCCGAGAATGATGGCTCTTCAGACACGGCCAGTCAAAATTCTCAGCCTCCCATCCAAATTCCGGCAATGTCGTTTTCTTTGGATCCATTTAATGAGAACATAGAAAGTATTGACACATACTTGGACCGGTTTGAGAGATTGGCAAATGAATTCGGCCTAGACGCAGAAAAGCGTAACATCAAACTAGCACAAGGTCTCAGAGGTGTTGCTTATGATGTGTATGCCAAGTTACCTCCAAACAAAGTAACTGATTATGATGCTCTCAAACAAGCCCTACTCACCCGTTATGAACTGACAGCTGAAGCCTACCGAAAGAAATTTCGAACTCGCGGCGTAGCAGGGGAGAAACCTATGGCCAGTTAGCAGACAGTTAACGACTTATCTCCAAAAATGGTTGACAATGTCAAACCAAGCACAGACTTTTGATGGTCTGACCGAGCTCATCCTCTGTGAGCAGCTGCGAGACACCATGTCCACTGACCTGCAAACCTTCACGGCGGACCAAGGTCTGCCTCACTAGCTGACCTGATCAAGCTAGCTGATAGGTACACCGCCGCCCATGACGAAGCAAATTCACATAAAAAAGATGCGTGACAAGCCAAACAGGGATTCGAACCCCCCACAGTCACATGCGTGACAAGCCAAACAGGGATTCGAAACCCCCACAGTCACAGCAATCTCAAAACCAAACCCACCACCAAGTGGGAAACCACCACAAAGTGATAAACAACTGGTAAACCACACAGTGGTAACTCAGTCCCTATGAGTCAAAACAGCGCACTGTAAAAGGACGTCTCACAACACTGCAGAATGCAGAAAATTCTTTGGACCAAGACTCCAAACAATTGCTGCATACCAGGTTGTGTCTACACCTAAAGGAGGTGACACACCATCTCTGGTACATAACACACTGCGCCACCCTTCAGTGAGCAGGTGTTGGTAAATAACAACCTGCCACCTGTTTGTATGACACAGGATTGTCATACGAGGCAGTTGTAAGTGGAGCCAGCTGCTGTCACCGAGGAGACAGTGCAGACAGGGGCTGACCTGACTCTGCCACCTGCTACCTTACCTGTCGCCACAATTATGGTTGACAGTAGTACGTCAAAGGACAGATAAAGGCAGCCGTCATGGACAATCCGATCCATGATCTCATAGTTGGAGGCCATTATGTCATGCTTGGGAACCCGTCTGAACCTGTCATTGTATCCACACTGCAGGTGAAGACCCCAAAGCAATTCAAACCTCCTACAAAGGAGATGAAAGCAGCTCAGCGAGCTGACCCAACATTAGCTGCATGCTTCCAGAGGCAGCACCACACCCGTCACCCCACTCACAAAGGTGAATTCTTTAGGCGAATGGTCTTTTGTATCGTAGGCTTAATAAAGACCACTCACAACTTGTGGTCCCGGCGCCCACCGGAACCGAGTAATGGAAGTGGGACATACTCTCCATTCGCCCGGTCATATCAATGTAGGGCAGACAGTGCAATGGGTGATGAATCAGTACTATTGGCCAGGGATGGCAGAGGACATATCAATGTAGGGCATACAGTGCAATGGGTGATGAAGCAGTACTATTGGCCAGGGATGGCAGAGGACATATCAATGTAGGGCAGACAGTGCAATGGGTGATGAATCAGTACTATTGGCCAGGGATGGCAGAGGACATAAAGAAATATGTCGATTCCTGCCCCTGTGCCAACACTGGTCATCCAGCCAAGGAGCAATTCGTCCACAGGCCAGCCTGACAATCCAGACACAGGCCAACAGGAGCCCAATGATATATTCTGAGGCTCCATCAGTGTCTTGGTGACCCCAGAGCTAGTGCCAAAAGCATATCGGATGGATTGTCAAGTAGGAGCTTCTCTCGAGAGAATCTTTTTCGGGGGGCCTATGTAACGAAATGCTTGACAAACCCATCTGATCGGTCCCACTCAAACCCCAAACCAAAGAATAGATTTCAGATCTATGCCCACTCTTCCCCCCCCCCCCTCAACCCCCCCCCCCCTCAACCCCCCCCCCCCCCCCCCCTTTCTCTTAGAACAGTGTGAGCTGCCTGACTTGGCTATCTCGTACAAGAGAA
>CM031598.1:108539164-108544157 GCA_018398815.1 Conus ventricosus
CCGTGTTTTTTTATCCCGCCATTAAGGCAGCCATACTCCAACTTCGGGAAGGTGCATGCTACGCGTAACGTGTCATCCATACCAACGGCCAAACTAGCTTTCTCTTCCGAAAGTTGGTGATGGGATTTCACGTGTGTGCAAGATGTTGTGCGTGCGTTCACACACGGAACCTCGGTTTATAATCTCATTCGAAGGACTGTATGGAAATGGAGTCAGAACCAATGTTATCTCCGAGGGAAAATCCCCCTGTACCGAAACGGCCCGGCGGAGATTCGAACCCGCAACCCCAAGATTACGAGTCCGTCGCTCTACCACTGAGCTATTCCGGTCCCCCCCCCCCCCCCCCCCCCGTTCCCCTAGTCATCCCCCAGTCTGTACTCCCAATAATCCCCGTCAGCTGGCGTCACTCTCTTCCGGCGTCATTATGCATCGGGTTCACCCTCTCCCCTAACATGTCTTCTGGTCTTCTTCCTTCCTTCCTTCCTTCCTTCCTTCCTTTCTACCTGTCTTCCTCTCCCTTGTTCCTCCACAACCCCCCCCCCCCCCCCTTCTCTCCATTCTTCTCCTCTTCCTCCTCCTCATCGCATCTTCTCCGACCACTTTTTTGTTGTTGTAAACCTCCCTTCCGGCCTTCCTTTCTTCTGCTTCCTCCCTTCCTCGCCCGCCACGTCTACATCCCCCACGCAGACGAGCTAATCCGCCCATGGAAAGAGAGAAGGGTGTAGGAGCGAGAGAGCGAGCGAGCGAGCGAGAGAGAGAGAGAGAGAGAGAGAGAGAGAGAGAGAGAGAGAGAGAGAGAGAGAGAGAGAGGGTGGGGGAGAGAGGAGACTGACATTGACAATGACATGTCCTTTCTCGTCGCTAGCATTACAGCCATCAGACAAGGTTGTAGCAATACATAGCTGTGAGCACGCATCAGTCTTAAGCACTGATTTTCGCACACAAATACGTGCGCGCGCGCATACACACACACACACACACACACACACACACACACACACACACACACACACACACACACACACACACACACACTCACACACTCTCCCACACACACTCACAGACCAACGCTTGCACACTCATGATGTCCATGGACACTCTTATTAACATGCTGGCATCACCCCACTGATGAACACACACCAGCGCACACACGTCTACAGTATACGCTAGGGACCCTGAGAGGTTCAAAGTCTTATCTCAGTTGACATGTGTTTCATCTTTTGGGTCTGTTATTGGAAAGGCCCAGTATGAGTTTGCCCCAATCTCTAGGAGTCTTTGCAATGTTGGCCTTGAAATTATTCCAATGTTTGTTTGGTTGGTGATGTTTCTTGCTCTTCCCTTAAGTCGGGATGTGCGGCCACTTCCTCTCTTGATGTTTAGATGTGAAAGATGGTCTATGGTATAGTGGCTTTGCTCTTGCTCCTGATTCTTCAGATTTCTTATCACATCAGATCGGCCAAGCAGTAATCCAGTTCTTATCGTTGCCTTGCCAGCCAGTGTGTCTGCTCTCTCGTTTCCTTTAACTCCAGCATGTCCAGGGCAGTACATCCATATGAGTCTCTCCAATGGAAGGCTGCGCATCAGTTCATTTCAAGCAGGGCTTCCCATTCCACTTTTCACTTTCTGAAGTAGGTTCATGGAGTCAGTCAGTATCATGGCTTGTTGAGCTTGAAACTGGCTTATGGATGTAAGCCAGTGGAGTTCTTGTGTCACCGCTTCTACCTCCATTGTTAGACTTGAAGTTGTTAAACTGTGCGCACCATTGTGTTCCTGAATAGTTCGGCCATTTTGCTTCACTGTGTATCCCCAGCCTGTCTTACATTTGGTAACAGAACTGTCAGTGTATATTAAAATATCATCTTTTGTGCAAAGGCCTTCTACCAGCATCTGAATTTCTGCGTTAGTTTTGCCTTCTGGCCGTTCTCGACAATGTGTTCCAAGTTCTGGAGCGATGGCAATTTGGTAGAGGTGCTTCAAGTGGTCTGGATATTTCTCCCATTCCTTGGTTTCTTTCACACACACACACACACACACACACACACACACACACACACACACCACACACACACACACACACACACACACACACACACACACACACACACACACACACACGCACAAGCACGTGCGAGCGCACAAACGCACACTGTCTCCCCACCTCCCCTATACTTATATCCCAGAGGCATAACGCCTTCTGGCTGAGCGCCGATAATGGAATCTGACTGGTATCTCCGTGAATATCAGTACCGACACCGCAAGAAGTTGCAGATCTGAACTCGCTCTGCTGTCAATACAAGATGAAGACAAAGAGTTGCCTTGAATTTGAAAACAAACAAAAACAAACAAACATCGGAAGTGGTTGTGGTTCCGAAAAACTCTAATCCCTTTTTATGGCGAGTGGAAACAGGACAGGAGATGGGGTGGATGTAGAAGGTGGGAAGAGTGGAGAAGGGACGTGGTGAGATGGGGAAGATGAGAGGAAGGCGATGGGGTGGATGTAGAAGGTGGGAAGAGTGGAGAAGGGATGTGGTGAGATGGGGGAGAGGAGAGGAAGGCGATGGGGTGGATGTAGAAGGTGGGAAGAGTGGAGAAGGGATGTGGTGAGATGGGGAAGATGAGAGGAAGGCGATGGGGTGGATGTAGAAGGTGGGAAGAGTGGAGAAGGGACGTGGTGAATGGGGGAGAGGAGAGGAAGGAGATGGGGTGGATGTAGAAGGTGGGAAGAGTGGAGAAGGGATGTGGTGAGATGGGGGAGAGGAGAGGAAGGCGATGGGGTGGATGTAAAGGTGGGAAGAGTGGAGAAGGATGTGGTGAGATGGGGGAAGATGAGAGGAAGGCGATGGGTGGATGTAGAAGTGGGAAGAGTGGAGAAGGGATGTGGTGAGATGGGGGGAGAGGAGAGGAAGGCGATGGGTGGATGTAGAAGGTGGGGAAAAGTGGAGAAGGGACGTGGTGAGATGGGGGAGAGGAGAAGGAAGGCGATGGGGTGGATGTAGAAGGTGGGAAGAGTGGAGAAGGGATGTGGTGAGATGGGGGAGAGGAGAGGAAGGAGATGGGATGATGTAGAAGGTGGGAAGAGTGGAGAAGGGATTGGTGAGATGGGGGAGAGGAAGGAAGGCGATGGATGGATGTAGAAGGTGGGAAGAGTGGAGAAGGGATGTGGTGAGATGGGGAGAGGAGAGGGAAAGGGGATGGGGTGGGTGTAGAGGTGGGAAGAGTGGAGAAGGGATGTGGTGAGATGGGGGAGAGGAGAGGAAGGCGTGGGGTGGATGTAGAAGGGGGGAAAGAGTGGAAAGGGATTGTGGTGAATGGGGGAAGAGGAGAGGAAGGAGAAAGGGGTGGATGTAGAAGGTGGGAAGAGTGGAGAAGGGATGTGGTGAGATGGGGAAGCTTAGTAGGTTTGGGAGTGGAAGGGTGAAAGAGGCTTTCAGCTACCTGGAAAACGAAGTTTTGTTTTAATGATATTGTTGTTGAGGAAGTGTTGTTGTTTGTTTGTTGTTGTTGTTGTTGTTGTAAGTGTGTGTGTCTTTTAAAATAAGGCAAAAGATTTCTTCGTGTCACACACACACACACACACACACACACACACACACACACACACACACACACACACACAGAGAGAGAGAGAGAGAGAGAGAGAGAGAGAGAGAGAGAGAGAGAGAAAGAACTCTGTCACACACACACACACACACGCACCACGCACGCACGCACGCACGCACGCACGCACGCACGCACGCACGCACGCACGCACACACACACCACACACACACACACACAAAACACACACAGAGAGAGAGAGAGAGAGAGAGAGAGAGAGAGAGAGAGAGAAGAGAGAAAGAAAGAAAGAAGAGAGAGAGAGAAACAAACAAACAAAGTCTGTCATGCGTTAAGGGAAATCGCTGACATTTACGGCTCACGTCATGAAATCATTAGCGCCATAGTTTTACCGAAGCCCAACACCATTGCCCTTCGGAAATGTGTGGGAGATATGTGGGGGGGGGTGGGGGGGGGGGGGGGGGGGGGGGGGGGGGGGGGGTGGGGGGGGGGGGGGGGGGGGGGGGGGGGGGGGGGGGGGGGGGGGGGGGGGGGGGGGGGGTGGCTGGGGGGGGGGGGGGGGTGGAGAGGCAGAAACTGGGACAGCAGAGAGCGGGAAGGCCAGGAGAAGGAGGAATATTATAGATACAGATAGGAATATGCAATCTGATAAAAGCATTCCGAAAAAACAAAAAAAAAAAAAAAAAAACCCTATCCACCATGAAAATGCGTATTAGTGACGGTGGTAAAGATGATCAGTAATGACAGTACCCACATCAGAATGGAAGCAAAAAAAAAAAAAAACAAAATTAAGAATAGACAATTGAATAGATACATCAGTGGGTAAATAAAATAGATAAATGTTTAATGAATCAATAGGTAAATACGTAAATAAAACGAATCATTGAGTGAAAAACAAGTGATTAGATAGATAAATGAATTATACCTGAATAGAAAACTCTTTTTTTTTCCAGGATAGGCAGTCAAACTGCCCCCCCCCCCCTTTTGTTTGTTTGTTTGTTTGTTTGTTGATAAATTCAAACATCGGACTGTTCTCAGTTTACACAAAATAAGTCACAATGTCTACATATAGTCCTGCAGCATGTACCTCCCACAGATCACACACAAGTATACACATGCAACATCTGCACACGTACAAACACATGCGCGCTCGCGCGTGCACACACACACACACACATACACACACACACACACACACACACACACACACACACACACACACACACACACAACACCAACCACACGCAGACATGCATACATAACGTGCGCGCGCACACACACACACACACACACACACACACACACACATGCACACGCGCACTGCGTTCCACGGGCCTGTGCCCACACACCCATGCACACGTGTAACACCTCACACAAAACAAACCGCATAATGCCACATACAACGACAAATTTTTCGTAGGCCCGGCACGCCAATTAA
>CM031598.1:108545157-108555157 GCA_018398815.1 Conus ventricosus
AAGGGACAGTGTGTTCACGCTTTGGGCAGTTTCAGGTTTGACGTTTATAGGAAAAATTTGGGATAGCGAAAGCTATGAAGGGGGGAGGAATAGAAATGATGAATAGAAAAGAAGCGAAAGACGAGAAAGAAAATTAACAAAGCGAAAGAAAAAATTGAAAGCCCTCCCTCCCTCCCAAACAACCAACACAAACAAAAAAAAACACCGAGGTCAGAAATGTTGTTTTCTTCGTAACTTTCAGCTGGCAGACGATAAATGACGGCAAGAGAGAGCATCATCATCATCCACAAAAATTAACTGGACTCCTCGCTTGCATTTTGTCGGCGTCTCCATCATCTCATCATCATCATCATCAATATCATCTCAATCATCATCATCATCATCAATATCACATCATCAAGCATCTCATCTCATCTTTATCAAGGGTTCGTCATCATCATCATCATCATCAAGGGTCATCATCATCATCGCCATCATCATTATTCTTTTTTCTTTCCGCGTACGCAGGCTGATACTTCTGTGGACACTGCTGTATACAAGGCAGTGGAGTTTTGTGTTTTATGACCGTTTTTTTTTTATCCCGCCATTAAGGAAACCATATTTCCATTTTCGGGGAAGGTGCATGCTATGTGTCACGTGTATCCATACCAAGGGCCAAACTGGCCTTATCTTCGGAAAGTTGGTGATGGGATTTTTACGTGTGTGCAAGATGTTGTGCGTGCGTTCACACACGGAACCTCGGTTTATAGTTCATTCAAAGGGGACTGTATGGGGAATGGAGTCAACACCAATGTTAATTCCGAGGGAAAAATCCCCCTGTACCGAAATTCGAAACCGCGACCCTAGGATCACGAGTCCGGCGCTCTACCAACTGAGCTATTCCGGTCCCCCCATTTATCATTATGAAAATTAAAGTCCCCCTTTTTCAATAACACTACAATGGGACCATACTTTTTACTATTACCACCGCTGCTGCTGCTGTTGGTGCTACTGCTGTGGTTTTCTGCGCGCGCGCGCACGCACGCACGCACGCACCGCCACGCACGCACCGCCACGCACGCACGGGACGCACGCCACGCAAAGCACCCCCAACCACACACACCCACACACACACACACACACACACACACACACACACCACAGGCGCGTATGCGTGCTCTGCGCGTGTGCCCCATGAGCGGGCGTGCGCACACAAAAACACTCTTGCATTCTCTCTCTCTCTCTCTCTTTTCTCTCTCTTTTCTCTCTCTCTCTCTCTCTCTCGTCTGTCTGTCTGTCTGTCTGTTGTCTTGTCTGTCTTCTCTCTCTCTCTCTCTCTCTCTCTTCCCCCTCTTCTCTCTCTCTCTCTCTCTCCAAAGAACGCGCGCGCCAGAGTGCAGGTACAACACAAGCGATCAAGCGTTATAAAATTTAAACCCCCTTCAGAGCTGGGCAATACCTACCTACTTACCCGCAAGGACCCCCAGTCAAGAGAATGTCTGGAAAAAGGTCTGGGGAAATTTCCGGGGGGGGGGGGGGGGGGGGGGGGGGGGGGGGGGGGGGGGGAGGGAGGGGGGAGGGGGTGGGAAGGTCTTTTGCGCTTGGGACCTGGGGGGGGGGGGGGGGGGTGGAGTGTCAGGGGTGGAGCACTGTCATTTCTAAACACAGGGCGGGGATGTCAACAGGTGAGGAGGTCGCTGTACCGCCGGAAAGACAGAGGAAGAAAGTCAACAGCGTGAGGAGGTCAGCTGTACCGCCAGGGAAAAGACAGAGGGAAGAACGTCAACAGCGTGAGGAGGTCAGCTGTACCGCCAGGGAAGACAGAGGAAGAACGTCAACAGCGTGAGGAGGTCAGCTGTACCGCCAGGGATAGACAGGGGAAAGAAACGTCAACAGCGTGAGGAGGTCAGCTGTACGCCAGGGATAGACAGGGGAAAGAACGTCAACAGCGTGAGGAGGTCAGCTGTACCGCCAGGGATAGACAGGGGAAGAACGTCAACACGCGTGAGGAGGTCAGCTGTACCGCCAGGGATAGACAGGGGAAGAACGTCAACAGCGTGAGGAGGTCAGCTGTACCCGGCCAGGGATAGACAGGGGAAGAACGTCAACAGCGTGAGGAGGTCAGCTGTACCGCCAGGGAAAGACAGGGGAAGAACGTCAACAGCGTGAGGAGGTCAGCTGTACCGCAGGGAAAGACAGAGGAAGAACGTCAACAGCGTGAGGAGGTCAGCTGTACCGCCAGGGAAAGACAGAGGAAGAACGTCAACAGCGTGAGGAGGTCAGCTGTACCGCCAGGGAAAGACAGAGTGAAGGAACAAGTCAACAGCGTGAGGAGGTCAGCTGTACCGCCGGGAAAGACAGAGGAAGAAGAACGTCAACAGGTGAGGGTCAGCTGTACCGCCAGGGAAGACAGAGGGAAGAACAGGGAAACGGAACAGAAGAAGGAAAGAGAAAGAAAAGGAGGGAAAATAAAGGGGAAAAGAAGTCAGAGAAAGAAAGAAGGGGGGGGAAAATGGGGTGGGGGTGGGGGGGGGGGGGGGGGGGGGGGGGAGGGTGGAACAAAGAGTAACGAACAAGGGAAAAGAAAGAAAGAAAAGAGTAGAAAGAGGTGAGGAAGGGGGGGGGGGGGGGGGGGGGGAGGAAGAAAAAAAGGAGGAAAAAAAGGAAGGATGAAAGAAAAATAGAAAGAAAGAAAAAGTTAAACATTGGAAAGAAAGAAAGAAATAAAACAGGGGGGGGGGGGGGGGGGGAGAAAGAAAGGTAAAAAAAAAAATGAAGAGGGATAGAAAATAATGAAGACGAAAACAGAAAGAAAGAAAGAGCGGTCGTGAAATGATAAGGAGAAAAGGGAAGACAGAAGAAAAGACTCCAAAAATGAAAAAAAGAAAGGAATACGGGAAAAAACCGAGTGAAGAAAACGAATGCAAGATTTTTTTTTTCTTGGGGAGGTGGGGGGGGGGGGGGTGGGGGGAGAGGAGAGAGGGAGAGAGAGAGAGGAGAGAGAGAGGAGAGAGAGAGAGAGAGAGGAACATCTTCAACGTCAAGAGGGGTAATAATTCTCCCCCCCCCCCCCAAATAAAACAAGATAAAAAAAAAGGGAAAAAGTGCAAAATTTACAAATGAGAAAAAGTAAATTTCAACGAGAATATCTTGTTAACTTTAAGACACAAAGTCACATGTCTTAAGATGATTAGTCACAAAGAAATATGTAAAGAGGATGAGAGAGAGAGAGAGAGAGAGAGAGAGAGAAGAGGAGGAGAGAGAGAGAGAGAGAGAGAAAAGGCGGAATTTGGGGGAAGGAAGGAGCGGGGCTGGGGGAGGGGGGGGGGGGGGGGGAGGTGAAAGGGGTAGGGGGAGTGTCGATTTCGGTCTCCAACCGGGGACAAGAACGCAGTCAGCTCGCAACCGAAAAGTTAACACACGGTCATTGTCATAGCTTGTGCAAGTCGTTTTAATCAGGGGAAAGAATCCGTCCCGTCCACATTCTTTCTCACACGACCCCACAGGTAAATCGCCGGTGTTTGGCGTGGGGGGTGAGTGAAGCCTGCTGGAAGGGTGGGTAGGAGGCGAGAGGGTCAGGAACGGGGGTGGTTGGGGTGGGGGGTGGTCGCGGTGGTTAAATGATTGAGAGGGCGGTTGGTGTCCTTCGGCTTGCAATTTTTTTTTTTTTTTTTTTTAAGCCGTGGGACGGGAATGGGGAGGGAGAGGGGGAGGGAGGGTTTCTTTCTGGTGCTGCCTTTCCCCGTTGGTTCTTGTCCCTTCGTGGGAAAGGGCTGGTCCGGTTGGAGAGAAACGTTCCTCTGCCTTGTGGCGCGTGACTGAGGGTAGAGGGCTGTGGGGATGACCCCCATGACAGTCTGACCGTCCGCCACGTCCCTCCCTCCCCCCCCCCCCCCCCCCCCCCCCCCCCTGGTTACCCCCTCCAGTTGATGGGGCAATGGCGAGGTGGTCTGCAGGTGAGGATGGGTTCTTCACCTGTTTCGTCTTCTGCTCCACCTACTCCCTTTCCTTCTCCTTCACGCTATTTTTGTTGTTGTTCTTGTTGTTGTTGTTGTTGTTCGTAGTTCTTGTTTTGTTTTATTTTGTCGAACAAGAATTTCTCCTCTCTCTCTCTCTCTCTCTCTCTCTCTCTCTTAAAACCTTCTTTTTACTTTCCCACATCCTCACTCTCCACTCCTCCCCATAACCACCCCCACCCACCACCCCACTCCATCTCTCCCTCACCCTCCCACCCTTTAGCTGCAACTCCCGCATCCATTCCCTCCACCCACCACCCCATGCACATTCCCCTCCCACCCCATCCCTAGCGACCACACCACCCCAAGCCCCCCACCCCCACCCCCACCCCACCCCATCCCATCCCGACCTCAAAACGTGGGTCGACCGATGCTGAACTTGATCCCATTTCGAACCCCCCCCCCCCCCCCCACCCCCCCCCCCCCCCCCCCCCCCCCCCCCCCCCCCCGACATGACAAGAGTCTCTCCCGTCCACCGTCACAACAACGACCTCGGAACTCACACCTTGATGACCCCGGGGGGCGCTAAATTACTAAGCATTGAGAAGGACCTGAACCGACTTGGGGGGAAAGGGGAGGGAGGGAGGGGGAAGGAAGGGGGAGGGGTGGGTTGGGTGGCTGGAATGAAACTGTCCCGTGTTGGGCCGAACAGGCTGTTGCGGCCCCCGCGTGTCACCTTGTTAATGAGCGATCCTGACTTACTAATAATAGAGCGTGTAAAACGCGCGAGGGCCCGCCGTGCTCTACCACGGGGGAGCGTTTGAATCAATAATTGTCCCTCGTCATTTGCCCGGGGCCTTTGTGGAGAGAGAACATCGCACTTAAAGGTGTCGGGGCTATTGTTCGCCTTGTTCCCGTGCGGGGGTGGGGTGGGGTGGGGTGGGGTGGGGTTGGTGGTGAGGGAAGGTGCGGGGGAAGGGGTAGTGGGGGGGGGGGGGGGGGGGGGGAAAAAAAGTTTGGGTTCGTGTGTTTTGGGTGACCAGTGGAATCGTGTGAATGAAAGTCTCTTGAGTCTGTCTGTCAGTCTCTCTCTCTCTCTCTCTCTCTTCTCTCTCTCTCCCTCTCTCTCTCTTAAACACACTCATGTACACGCGCGTGCGCGCGCGCGCGCGCGCGTACACACACACACACACACACACACACACACACACACACACACACACACACAGATGTCAAGTACCTCTGCTAGAAACCTTCCAGGGCCCAACCTCCCCACCCTTCCCTTCACACATAACGAAGTTCCAACAAGTCTGTCCAGTGAATCCCAATCATATTATCCCCACTACTCTGGAACAAATACAGTTCTCTCTGTTCAAGGTGGAGGGATGCATGAACCGATCTTTAGACAGACATTCCCGTTAACATGACACAAACAGTCCCTGCTTTCCATACGACCAGTTTTTGAGATTGATGGCATACTACATGAATTCTCGCCAAATTTACCAGCGCCCATTTCCGTGTTGACAACACAATGTGTGTGAGTATGCGTGCGCATGCGCGCGGCGCGCGCGCGTTGTCTGTTCGTGCGTGCGTGCTCGTGTATATGTGCACGTGCGTGTGTGTATGAATATTGCAGTTGCTGGACTTGAATGGAGCCCATCATTCTTTTGCAGACTCCTCTTTCGATTTGTTGCTGGATTTGTACTGACGCTTTTTAAAATTTTTTTTTTATTGCGTAGCGTCATAAGTGACGTGTGCGTGTATATACTTTTTCTTCTAATTGCAAGTAAAAGTGTTCTTTTGTATTTTAGGGTATTCTAAATTACTGTTGTTGAGTTGGTTGAACAAAGGCCCGTTTTCTAAAGGTTTTTTTTTCTTCAATATATACAAAAATTTTAATTTTTTTCCCCTCTTTCAGGGAGCAGAAAAAAACAAAACAAAACATTTTTTGGCGGACAACCTATCCATATCTGACAAGGGTTTCACGCTTTCTGTTGTGTTCATGGTTTGATCATAATTTTATATTGTTACCGCTATAGTTTTTTTTTCTTTTTTTTTCTTTTTTTTTTTGTGAGTATCTTTTTCACCGGCAATTTCTTGGACTTACAACTACATAATCTGATGTATTAACCGCCTTTGATTTGCGATTCGTAAGAACTGCGTGTAAGCGCCTTTTTTGTTAGTTACGCAGTGCACTTTAAATAGTCATCATGTCATCTGCTTTAGATACATGGCCTTCAAAAGGGACTTCGCATCGGTTATTTGAATATTAAACAGTGCCAGAAACAAGAAGATGAAATCGCTGCGATACTTCACAACAATGGTAATAGCTTTCATGTGTTTTGTATAGCAGAGTCTTGGCTAACGATATGATTCCAGATTCTGATATGTGCATGCCAAATTATGATGCAATCCGATTAGACCCAAAAGCACCTAGAACAACAGGTTTGCTTCTTTACCTTGCTAAATCATTAACATTCAAAAGAAAAAGAGTATCTTGAAAAATACAACGTAGAATCCGTCTGGATAGAATTACATTTTAAACACTGTAAGCCAGTAATGGTAGGATTCCTATACAGAAACCCAGCAGAAACCACTGATTGGTTCGATAGGTTTAATTTATGATTGATGCCGCAATACTGGAATCAAAGGAAATTATTCTTTTTGGAGACTTTAATATAGACTTAACTGTGCCTGGGAATAAATGGAGTCATACTTATGCAATGTATGGGATGGAACAAATAATCGATGGTCCTACTCGAATCACTGAACAAACGGAAACTCTTATTGATCACATTTACGTCAACACTAAAGATAACATCGTGGAAATGTGTTCTGTACAGACAGGCTGTAGCGACCATTGTTCAGTTTGTCTAACATGGTCAAAGAAAGGTGTCAAAATTCCTAAGTCTGGACATAAGGAAATTTTTTATAGACGCTTCACGCATTTTGATAAAAAATGCCTTCCTTAATGATTTGCTTCACTCTGAATTAGATTACATTTATCAGATTAGGAACCCTGGACGATGCTGTGAACTTTTGGATAAGTACATTCAATTCAGTATATGATAAAACACGCGCCGTTTGTAAGAAAAAGAGTGAAACATGTCATTAAACCCCCATGGTTAACAAAGAAGATAGACAATGAGATATACAAAAGAGAGCATATCCTCAAGTCAAAGGATTAAAGTGTCGTTCAGAAACAAAGGAATAAAGTAAATTCCATGAAGAGAAAAGCAAAGAAACAATATTTTCAAAATTTAGTTTCGTCTTCTCAAAATTCAAACTTAATTTGGAAAGATATCAATCTCTTGACTAACAATAATTCAAGAATGCAAAATCCAATAAAAGAAATATCACCAGAAGACTTCAACTTTCATTTTGCAAATATAACTAAGGATGTTATTGTAAATGATAAAACAAAGTACAATGATCTATGTATGTTAGAAAAATACTGTCGATGTAAAAACATTTCTTCGTGTTTTGACATATTACCATTGTCATTACATGAAGTATTTGATTATTTAACACACTTAAAACAGTCAGGAACAAGGGACTTAGATGGAATTGATGGCAAGATACTAAAAATCGCTTCATTGACCATTGCTGAGACACTCACTTACGTTTATAATTTGTGTATTGATAAAAGCCACTTTCCCTTAAGATTTAAACAAGCAAAAGTTATACCTTTATATAAAAAAGGTGAGCCCACCAATCTCTCAAACTATAGGCCTATCTAAATATTTATCCCTGTTGTCTAAACCACTCGAAAAACATGTTCAAACACACCTATATTCTCATCTTAAATATTACGATCTGATTCATGAAAATCAATCAGGTTTTCGAGAAAATCACTCTTGTCACACTGCTCTTGTACAACGTATCGATAGATGTCTTACGAATATTAACAATAATGACCTTACTGGAATTCTTTTTGTAGATTTTGCAAAAGCGTTTGACGTTATAAACCACTCCCTTTTAATAAAAAAAGCTTATGTGTTACAAAGTATCGAATACAGCCTTAAAAATTCTTTACCTCGTTTCTCACTGATCGTCAACAGCTTGTTGAAATCAGCTCCAAAAGGTCAAAGTTACTCCCTTTACAATTTGGTGTCCCTCAGGGGTCAGTATTGGGACCCCTACTCTTTTCTATTTATATAAATGACTTACCCTTGTTTATAGAATGTTGTTGTGAAATGTTTGCTGATGATACCTCATTACAATCTCACAGTAGTAACCCTACTGAACTGGTAAATAACCTGCAGAAAAATATCAACAAGCTAATTACATGGACAGAAATGAATCATATGTCCCTCAATGCTAGTAAAATCAAATGCATGTATGTCACTACACGCCAGAAACGACAGAAAATGACATCCTCATTTGCGCCATTACATGCCCAAGGACAAAAGATTGAAGAGGTTACATCGCATAAAGTTTTAGGTGTTATCATTGACAACCATTTATCTTGGTCTTTCCACATTGCGGATCTTGGAAAACGTATTTCTAAGAGAATATATCAACTTTCAAAGATAAATTTTTTTCTAAATCTTCACTCCAGAAAGATATATTTTCATGCGCACATTCTTTCTCTTATCAATTATGCATCCACGTTATGGGATAATGCCAGTGAAACTAATCTGAAACTAGTAAGTCGTCTGCATAAAAGGGCCATTAGATTAATTCAGTTGAAATCCAATACCTTGACAAAGAGTGATTACAAAACTTTAAATATTCTTCCATTTAAAGACAGACTCTACTTCAACAAATCCTTGAGAATGTACAATGTAATGAATGGATCAGCCCCGAAGATAATCTTTGAAAGCTTTGTCTTCAATACTTACAGACATACACATAAACTGTCTCTTCCCAGACTCGATGTAATCTTTATAAATCAAGTTTTCTGTACTCTGGAGGGACCGCATGGAATAATTTGCCTTCCTCCATAAAATCATGTCGCTCAAAATATACATTTAAAAAAGCACTAAAAATGCATTTGATAGAAACTCTGCGCTTCAGTTGAAGTCATTTCCGTTAATACCCATTCCTTCTTATCCCTCTCTTCTCTTCTCTCTCTCTCTCTCTCTCTCTCTCTGTGCTTGAACTTGAAGTTCCAACAATAGTTTCATGATTGTTTCGGATTTCATATGAGAGTTATGTATTTGCATGAAAGAAATTGTGTGTTAAAAAAAATGTTTTTTGAGATTGTGGTTATATGTTCAATTAGTTTCTTTCTTGTTTATGAGGGCAGGATGTAAAAAAGCTGGAAGCATATTCTTTAACCCTCAATAAAGATAATTTTGACTTGACTTGACTTGACTTCACACACACACACACACACACACACACACACACACACACACACACACACATATATATATTATATATATATATATATATATATATATTATATATATATATATATATATATATATATATTATATGTACGTACGCGCGCGGGCACACACACTCACCACACACACACACACACACACACACACACACACACACACACACACACACACACACAACACACACACACACACACACAAGGAGAAGTTGGAATCCTTTATTTTGTGTTGAAACAAGACAAAGGAGTATGTATGAGAGAGAGAGAGAGAGAGAGAGAGAGAGAGAGAGAGAGAGAGAGAGAGAGGAGAGAGAGAGGAGGGGTGCCTTTTTTGTTTTCAAAGAAGACCAAATGTGTGTGTGTGTGTGCGATCTGTACCCGTTGGAATGATGACAATGTAAGGACACTCATGTGTGTTTAGCGTCTACAACCGGATAACTTGTAAAATAATCAATCAGTGATCCACACATACAATAAATTAAAGAATGAACCAAACATTAAGTCAATGAAACACCCAGACAGTACATAACTGTACCACCCAAACAATACTTGAATGAACCACCCGGACAACAAATCAATGAACTATCTGCGCAATAAATCAATGAACCACCCAGAAAAAAACCCGTCAATGAACCTCCCAGGCAATGAATAAATAAACCTCCCAGACAAGAAACAATGAACCATCCAGACGATAAGTCAGTAATCCACCACCCAA
>CM031598.1:108562657-108565157 GCA_018398815.1 Conus ventricosus
CTCCATTTTACTCCTTCCACTTTTTTTTAATCTCCCCTCTTCTATGTCTTCCTACTCTTTATTCCTTCGTTTATGTTTTCTATATACATATGTCTCATCCATTTCCAAACTACCTCCTCCTCCCTGCTATCTTTTCCTACTCTTTCATTTTTTAAGAATCTTTTTCTTCTCCTTTTCCTTTTCCCTTTCTTCTTCCTTGTCGTAACATTCTGCTTCTCAGTTGAAATTTTTTTTCCGGAAAACCTCATTTTTCCTACATGTTCCGTTTACTTTTCATCTGCCAATCTCCCCTTCCTTCTTACTCGGCTTCCCTCTTTAACATCTCTTTCTAATGCTTATTCAGTCTTCTTTTCGATTCTACATTTTTTTTCGTTCTGCAACTTCCTCCCTCGTCTTCTTTTTTCGCCTCTCCCCTGTAGGTGTTTTCTCCCTCTTCTCTTCTCTTCTTCCCCCCCCCCCCCCCTTCCGTGGATTTTCCCTTTCTCATTAGTGCCCTCTCTCTCTCCTAATCTCTCCTCTCTCTCCTACTCTCTCGATCGAAACCTTATTACCAGATTTTCTTCTTCTGCTTCTTTCGTTGGTTTCTCCCCCTCCTCCTCTCCTTCTTCTTCTCCTCCTCTTCTGTTTTCTTCTTCTTCTTCGTCTTCTTTTCTCTTCTTTCTTCTTCTTCTTTCTTCTTCTTCTTTCTTCTTCTTTTTTTTTCGTCTTCTTCTTCTTCTTCTTGGTCTTCTTCTTCTTCTCCTCTTCTTCTTCTTCTTTTCTTCTTCTTCTTCTTTCTTCTTCTCTTCTTCTCTTTCTTCTTGTTCTTTTCTTCTTTTTTTCTTCTGCTTTCTTGCTTCTTCTTCTTCTTTTTCTTCTTCTTCTTCTTCTTCTTCTTTCTTCTTTTTCTTTTTCTTCTTCCAACTTCTTCTCCTCTCTTCCTCCTCCTGCTCTTCCTCCTCTCCTTTTTTTTTTTTAACCTCCTCTCCTTCTTCTCCTTTTCTTCTTCTTCTTCTCTCTTTCTTCTCTTCCTTTTTCTTCTTTTTTCCTGTTTTTCTTCTTCTTCTCCTCCTCTTCTCCAGTTTCCTTTTCTCTCACTCCCCTTTCCTCTCCTTCCTCTTGCTCCTCTTCATCCTCCTCGTTCTGTATTCTGTTTCGTCTTCTTTCTATTCTTCCTCCTTTTCTTCCTTTTCCTTCTCAACTTCTGTTCCTTCTTTTTTTCTACTTCTTCTTTTTCATCCTTCTTATCTTGTTTTTTTCCCCTCATAAGTCCTCATTCTCCAATCCAATTCTTTTTCTTCCTTATCCCCCCTGTTCTCTGTTTTCTTATTCTCCCCCTTTTTCCCCTCCTCCTCTCTTCTTCTCCTTATCCTCCCTCTTTCTCTGCGTGTTCCATCTTCTCAGCTTCTTCTTTTCCTCTCGTTCTTATTCTTTACCTCCCTTTTTTTTCGTTCTTGCCCCCCGCCTTCCTCCTCCCCTTCTATTTCTCCTTTTACCCTCATCTTTTTTTGTTTGTTCTCTCCACCTCTTCTCCATTTTCTTCTTCTCTTTCTCATACCCCCACCCCACCCCCACCCGTCGCCTCCGTCCCGTCTTCTTCTTTCTTCCTCCACAAAGTAAGTCTAAACATAACAAATCGCAATAACGATGGCAACTTGAAGAGCTACATAGAAGAGCACGAACCTCCGGCAGGGTAGAGCGGAGACCGGATCTGCCCTTTGATTCCAGTTCGGTGCCATAGATCCGCACCAAAATGGACCACACACCTTCTTTCCACCAAATTTGGTTAAAATTGGTTTCGTTTTTTTTTTCTTTTTCTGTTCTGTTCTTTTTTTTTTTTTTTTTTTTTTTTTCTTTCCCGTAGTCTTTCCGAACGGATTCCCTCTAATTAATTCTTTTTTTTAATTCTGTGAACATCTTATGCATTAAAACGCTCATAGGTACAATACGGCATGTCGGTGCATGTTCTTATCACTGTGGCGTGTGACTCGGGCTCAAACGGCCAAGAAGTTTTCAGTTTCAGTTGAATGAGTGCTAAGCTCAGACGATCCACAAGGGGATTCCTCTTATCCGGATATGAAAGGTTACCAACTTGTTATTTGGAAGAAAAAGGCTTCAATGCGTGGTCATCAGTTTTTCATGAACTGATGTGTAAGGCGGCGCGCACCTGCGTGTATCCAAAGCAGGGTACCTTGTTACTACAACGCTGGCTACACTGCGCTTTGTAATTATGAGAATGGTGGTGGTGGTGGTGGTGGTGAGGGGGGCGTTGGAGGTGGGGGGGGGGGGGGGGTCCATGATTTAGGTGTGGGGATCAGCTGCAGAGTGATTTACTACAGGCACAGGTGTGGTGGTGGAAGGGGGTACAGGTGAAAGGTGGGGAGGGGGGGGGGGGGGAGGGAGGAAGGGGTTAATCTGCATCCTTGTGTCACGGTCTGTCTAGTTTGTCCTGCTTCGCTAAAAGCATGCTATCTGCCTATCTTGTTTTGATGCCACTTTTTACCCTATGTCTTCTGTCTGT
>CM031598.1:108570157-108572657 GCA_018398815.1 Conus ventricosus
CTCTTGGTAAAACATAGCCAAACCAAAGGCAAAAATCATCAACATACCTTTACGTTCACAAACATCTAAATAACAGAACCAGCGTCATAGCCTTCACTACACTCTGTTCAGTGAAGAAATGATCTCAGAGCTAGAACGCTGGGGGTATATAGGCCTTCCACCCCCTTTCAACGAGATCTTTCGAGAAAGTCCTTTATGGCCCGAGTCACACTGGAACCACTAGAAGCGTCTAAAGTGTCTAAGATCTGGCTTCGCTGGGCCGCTCTTGAACAGACGTTCTATCCCCCACGGCCCGACAAGCAACGGGGCCGACCGCCATGTAAGTTGCTGGGTCTGGAGGAGTGCAGAGGAAACAGACCCTTCAGACTCCGTACCTAGGGCAAAATCCAGCAACGACTCCCACCTGAGGATATTTACCTCTCTACAATCTCAAGTCCACCTCAGCAAAGACAACACCAACCACATTTCCATGGTCTCCCGGGGCTGTCTCGTTGGCCTATCCTTCGTGTTCCAGGCCAAATCATCCAGACCAGCCATGGTCAAAGAGAGACTCAAAACCTCCTCAGCAAAAGCGACACCAATTACGATGTGGCTGAAGTCCAATGGCTGTCTCTTCAAAACCAGTCTGCCCAGACAGCCGTAGGCAAATTGTCTGCTGAGTGACCAGCCTCTTAACTGGCACTCGAAACTACCAGCTAGGTTACCCCTCCTGCGATTCTATCCACGTTTGAGTGGTTAACCACTACAAACTCTCTGTTTTCAAAGGTTGGGCAGAATCGTACCCTTTACAGTGTCATAGGAAGGACATGCACAAGAGACCTTGAAAATAGGCTAATCCTCCCTCCCGATCAAGGAGGCAACAGATCACGTAAAAGTCACGGGAGAATACGGCCTGTATTGCCTGTGAAGTCTTCGAAGGATTCCAAAGAGAGGAAGAAACATTGGCAGTAGCAACAGAGATGGAAGAGGCATAGAACGGAGTTCAGTTTTCCGTTTCTTGTGGAACTGCTCCTTGGCTGTGGAGTCAGCATGCCAGTGGCAAGGTGGATCGCAGCAGCACTCCAGGAGCGAAACCTCATCCTACGATTTGGAGGCTGGATGTCTGGATTACCTCAGTGTTCCTCTCTCCCCTGCTTTGCACAGTGTTCATACTTGAGGCTTGCAGACTTCAAGAGAAGCGGAATAGCTCGAGTACTGTTTCCACTAGCAGATGATGGTCTGACCTACAGAACGTCAAAGAATGCTCAAGAAAGAAGAACAAAAAAGCAGTCCTGCAGCAATGCAGCGACGTTGTTCAGTAGTGTCAGGAAACTGGATCGTCTATCAGCCCTACAAAAGCCCAGACATTTGTTCTCCTAATACCAAGACAACGGGAAAATGTATTCTCATTAGTTTCTTTTAATGCAAGACCAAACCAGCTGACAACCTACAATACTTGGGTATAGCTTTTAATAGAACGCTGACATTTGAAAAGCAAGTTGACGACATTGTACTCAAGTGGAAAAGGGGTCTATCTGCAATGAAAGCCATGACAGCTTAAGACGCTGAGCAACACGATCTCTGCCCGCTGTATCGGGCAGTTGCGATTAGTGAAATTGATAATGGATTATAGCTTACAACATTGCCCCAGCGAAAAACTTTTTTGAGTTAGAAAGAATTCGAAATGAAGCCTACTCCCACCCCGCCCCCCATCTCTCATCTCCCAGCACATCTTCTGTCATGCAAACAAATTTAAACTTCTAGATCGTAGAGGAAACTCATAGTTGAGTTTTTTTATACACTTGTGAAGAAAAACCTGATTCAAAGATAGAATATTTTCGTTCAGTACCGCGATTTACACTGTTTTGGATCAATAGAAAAACTGCCTTCTCTCTCTCTCTCTCGTCTGTCTGTCTGTCTGTCTCTCTGTCTCTCTCTCTCTCTCTCTCTCTCTCTCTCCTCTCTCCTCGCTCTCCCTCTCTCTCTCTCTCTCTCTCTGTGTGTCCACGCACGCACGCACGCACACGCACCCCACACACACACACACACACACACACACACACACACACACACACACACACACTCACTCACTCACTCACTCACTCACTCACACACGCACACACACACACACACACACACACACACACACACACACACACACCACACACACACACACACACACACACACCACGCACACAACGATCATACGCAATCGCTCTTACGCCATACTAACAAGGAGGGCATGCGCGTGTAAACACACAGACACACACAAAAAAAAACACAGCGCGCGCATATACATTCACACGTACGCACGCACGCACGCGCACACCGCGCGCGCCACACACACACACACACACACACACACACACACACACGCACGCACGCACGCACGCACGCCCAGACCATGCATGTACAGAACGTTGACATGCATTTGCTCATATACATACATGCAAGGGCACATGCGCGCTAACACACACACACACACACACACACCACACACACACACACACACACACACACA
>CM031598.1:108577657-108589359 GCA_018398815.1 Conus ventricosus
CCCTGGAGATGATGATATTTGCGTTAGGGTCAAGAAGTTTCAAGCAACACTCCCAGGGACACGAATTCATTGAGTAGGACAAAACTCGTCTGTTGTGTGGTTCCAGTCTTCCCGGTTGGACTTGAACCCGTGGCAAACTCAGCTCTCGGCTGGAACCGGAGCTAGCCGGTTGCCGGAAAATCCCACAAATTTAAAGTCAGCGATGGGACTCAAACCCACCCCATCTTCTAGCCCACTCTGCTTGATTTGAACATTGATGGGTCGTTTTTCACCCATGACTTCTTGTTTTTGTATTTATAGCTACGTCCTGTGTGTGAAACCGAATTTAAGAAAACACTATGAATTTCGAAGTGAGCTGCGACGTGTATTACTTCGGTTATCTGCATCGTTCTCTGCACTCTCTCTTCTCTCTCCTCTCTCTCTCTCTCTCTCTCTCTCTCTCTCTCTCTCTCTCTCTTCTCCTCTCTCTCCCCTCTCTCTCTCTCTCTGACGTTTTCTCAGGGTGAGGACAGGATATGAAAAATAGCACACCAGTCTATTATCCTTGCACATGTAGAATGTTGTCTGTGTCTCATTCTCTGCGTGTTTCTGTTTGTCTGTCTGTCTCTATCTGTGTCTCTCGGGTCTCTGTCCTTGTTTCTGTCTGTGTCTGTCTGTCTGTCTGTCTGTTCTGTCTGTCTGTCTGTCTTCTCTCTCTCTTCCTCTCTCTCTCACTCTCGCTCGCTCTCCGCCACTCAAAAAAATAAAAAAAGAAAGACTCAAAAATCTTTTTCTTTTCTTCTTCAAATAACTGACATATACCATACTGAGATATAAAGAGAACACGAAAACCTAGTCTTGACAGAAACGAGGTCTAATTAGCACTAATAGATAATTCGTAGTGAAATTTAGACAGACACGTACACAAACACTTTGCCCCCACAGTGAAATAAGTAAAGGCAGTCCTATACTCACCCCGTTTAGCACACGCGTAACATGATGCGCTCAGGGGAGAGAAAAAAACACAACAACAACAACAACAACAAAACACCCTCAAACTAGCATCTCCCTCGTTTCTCCCCTCTCCCCTACGCCAACCCCCTTCCACTGTGATGAGGAACATAAGTCTTAGGCAATGCATGGCTCCGATGGAGTGTCTAGTGATGGCCGTGGCAAAGCAATCGTGACGAGCTTTATTAATCTATACACACTTGCGTAGAAACCAGCGAATGGGTGAAGCGGAAGGGAGGAGGATGGGGGAGGGGGGGGGGGATGGGGTGGGGGTGGCGGAAGGAGAGAAATCGTTGAAAAGAGGGTTGGGGACAAATGTAGTATCTTTTTGGCCCCAACCCCCCGACCCTTCAGCGGTCCCCTCCTCGGTGTCTCAAGTGCTTGGGAAGTTTCAGTTTTTACAAATTATCCTCACCTCGCTGGACAGTCTGCTGCTGATGGACCTGACAGTGCCAGTGAAACAGTGACCACAGAAAGGGCCGAGCGAAAGTCTAGTTTTAGCAGCCCCCCCACCCCCCACCCCCCACCCCCTCTCTCCCCTCTTCGTCTTAATGTCATTGACCGGCGTTCTCAAAGACACGCAGACCTTCCCCTCCCCCCTCCCTCTCTCCACCTCCACACACACACGCAAGCACACACACTCATGCATGCACGCACGCACGCGCGCGCGCGCACACACACATGCACGCACGCACGCACGCGCTCGCACGCACGCACGCACGCACGCACGCACGCACGCACGCACGCACACACACACACACACACAGACCACACACACACACACACACACATACACACACACACACACACACACACACACACACTAGCTGCGCTCAGCAATGATCCGAGACTCTCAAACACTGCATGCAGACCCATGCATTTCAAGAGGTAGCAGACAATACTAACTTGAAGCAGAGACACCCGTGTCTGTGTCAAAATGCAATATCAGGAGGGGGGGGGGGGGGGGGGGGGGGGGGGGTGAGGGGAGAGAGGACGGAGAAGGGGGCGGGGGGCGGAGGGATGAGGAAGAGGGGAGGGAAAGGAAGGGCGTCTTTGGTGTCAGAACCCGCTGTCCCTTCGGTTTTCTTAATTTCTAAATGGGGGCAGATTCATTTTGCGAACAGACAGATTTCAATCTACCAACAGAGGTCTTTAGTACACCTAAACAAATTTATCATCATCGTCCCAGGGGGGCGAGCCCCCCATAACCGAGACGTTGCCTCCTGGACTCCGATCATGACCTCCCCCCCCCACCCCCCCCCGCCCCCCCCCCCCCCCACCCACCCATCTTGGTTCAGTGGCGACTCCCACTCCCATCCAGCAGTATTTGAAACCGCCCTGCATGAACATAGCAACTTTGAGTTCATTTTTATCTTTTTCAGCCTTCATACCAGAAACATCTTCCTGCTGCCATTCTCACTTCCCCACCCCCAACCCCTTTTTCCCCCTTTCCGCGGCCCTCTGTCGACTCTTTCCAACTCCTCTTCCCTTCCCCCCTCCCGCTGCGCTTTCTGATTCGTTTACCTCGGGGGTTTGAAAATCTTCCGATGCGACGAAATTAGACAGTGAATTTTGTCTTTTTCAACTCATAACGTCGTTTGTCTCTCTCATGTCTGTGGTCATGAAGCTATCATCCTGAAAAGCTTCAAGAGACGGTGTGTACAGAGAAGCAGGCAGCAAAAACCATTTTCCGGATTGTTGATAGTAATAAGAAGCAAAGAAGCTTCGTGATTCTTACTGAAAGCTTTTATACGGATATGTCAGTGGAGAGAGAGAGAGAGAGAGAGAGAGAGAGAGAGACAGACAGACAGACAGACAGACAGATGAGATGGACAGACCGCGCACACACACAACTCACAGATTGAGAGAGAGAGAAAAGAGAGAGAGAGGAGAGAGAGAGAGAGAGAGACAGACAGACAGACAGACAGACAGACAGACAGACAGACAACACAGACAAACAGATAGACGCACACCGAAGAGAGAGAGAGAGAGAGAGAGAGAGAGAGAGAAGAGAGAAGAGAGAGAGAAGAGATTTTTTTGTTTCCCAACGTTTCTGTAACTGACAATTACAGCCATAAGAGCGGTTTTCACGATAGCAGTAAAGTACTTCCCCCCAGTTCTTGGAAGCGGCTTTGGTTAGGTAAGCAATTTTAACGGGACCATGCTAGCAACTTGGGGGCATTCCTCTCTAACTATACCCCTCTCCACACAACGTACAGGTGGTGTTTTGTTTTGTTTTTTTTTTTTGTTTTTTCGGGGACGGTCAAGTTACCCCCCAATCATTCCCTCGCAAGGGAGAGTGGGGAGAGGGGGTGGGGGGTTGGGGGGGGGGGGGGAGCTGATCACTAAGGCTGAGCAATTGACGACACGTGTTGGTCGGTGCATCACGGGGACCCATCCATACAGCCCCCCAGGAGAGAGAGAGAGAGAGAGAGAGGGGAGAAGAGAGAGAGAGAGAGAAGAGAGAAGAGACAGACAGACAGAGACTGAGCGAGAGAGAGAGAGAGAGGGGGGGGGGGGGGAAGAGGAGAGAGGAGGCGGAGAGGAGAGGATGGAAACGGGAGGGAGAGAGAGAGAGAGAGAGAGAGGAAGGAGAGAGAGAGAGAGAGAGAGAGAGAGAGGAGGAAGGAAGGAAGGAAGGAGAAGAAGAAGAAGAAGAAGAAGAAGAAGAACAACAACAACAACAACAGCAAAAAACAACAAAGTACCGGAAGAGCACTGAACTGGGAACATATCTCCGCGAAGGTCAAAATGGACCCTGGGACCGGCCAATTTGAACCCTATCCGTCCTTGGACACAGTCCCACCACGTCCCGTTCAAATCTCCTCGGTAGAGTTTTCTTCGTGTCATATTGCTCAACGGAATCCGCAGGAGATTCGTTTCCCTACATCTGGATCCGCTCCCCACCGACCCGCACCTATGGGTTCGTCCGTGGGTCACTGTTCTACCACAACGGGGGAGAGGGTCCCCCCCCCCCCCCCTCCCCCCCCCCCCCCCCCCCCCCTTCGTAATTCATGCTAACAGACGAACAATAAAACCCAACCGTCTCGGCGGGTGAACACGTAACCTCCATTGTGGAGGTGTACAATAAGCAAGAAGAAATTGCGTCCCTTTTGGGTTGATCGTTGCGTGGGAATCTCAGGTTTTGTTAAACTCCCCCTTACAAAGACTGGGGTGGACGGGGGAGGAGAAGGAAGGGATGAGAGAGGGGTGGAGGGGGGAGGGGTGGACGTAGAAAGAATGGGGATGTATTTCGCTGTGAGCGCACCGGGGTATGTTTGTCGTTCAACTTAGATGTACAACCGGGGCAGGCTGATCAGTTAGTGTGTATCAAAAGGGAGGTGACAGGGGGGAGGTAGATGTGTGTGGGGTGTGTGTGTGTGTGTGTGTGTGTGTGTGTGGGGTGTGTGGTGCGGGGAACGAGGGTGAGGGGGGGGGTGGGGAAGGCATGTGGGAGAGAACGGGGTTTCGAGGGGTGCAGGAGTTGGGGGGGGGAGGAGGGGGAGGGAGAGGGTGGTAGTGGAGAGGTGTTTTCGGGGTACCAACACCGACAGGTACAAGGGACCAAGGGAGAGAGGGGTATGAGATGAGGGGTTGTGTACTGGGCTAGGCAAAATCATGCAAGTGAATCCCCCCCCCCCCCCCCCCCCCAACCTGAAAGGGGAACACCAGGGACAGAGACAAACAGGAAAAGGTGGAGGCAGGTTGTTGTGTGTTTTTACTTTAATAACACCTTCAGATTTTTTAAGGAACTTTTATATTGTTCTAACCGCACTTGGTTTCCCCCACTATTTAATTTTTCAGCTGAACAATTAAGTAGTGGGGGAAAAAAAGTGCAGTAACAATTCTTCCTCTTATAATAATGACTTTGCAAGAATGAAATTTTTGGGAAAAAAAATTGAAGATGAAGAAAATGGGGGAAATAATTATAAATATGAAAAACCCCTTTAGTAGGGCCTGAGGGGGAACCCTGTGTCCCCTTTTGAAGGCGATCTATTTTTTTGCCTGCTCCCAGGCTTTCGTCCCCTGGACGGCCATCAGGGGGACACGGCTGATTTTGTCTGCGTCCCGGTGTCAAATAGAGAACCACCACAGTTCTAATTCTGTGGTGTTTTCCCACCAAAGTTCAAAAAAGAATCCACAGCACCCCAAAGCAGCCAGGAAAAGGGTGTAAAATGGAATAAAAACGAAAGGGTTGGAGAGGAAAAAATTTGCTAAAAAACAAAAGATTATACAAACAGTATAAAATGTGGGGGAAAATTTTTTGAGCCTATGCTGGGGATCCTTTCAAAACAAGGGAAAAATTTATATATAATAATATATATAATAAAATATATATATATTATATCAACAAACTTTTAAAATTCCCAAGGAAAGTCCGACACATAATTATTATTATATCTCCCTAAAAGTTGTCCCCTATATTTTATACTGTTTAAAAAATGTTTTATTTTTTTCAGCGATTTTTTCCTCCCCAAATTTTGTTTGTTCCTTTTTATTCCCTTCACTGGGCTTTGAGGTGCTTTTGGATCTTTTTTCGCCCCCTTGGTGGTGGAAAACCCACAGAATCATGGATGTGGGTTCTCTATTTGACCAAGAGCACAGACCAATTCCCCGTGTCTCCCTGATGGTCCGATCCAGGGGACGAAAGGTGGGACAGCAATAAAAAAAATGTCCTTTGAGAGGGATACGAGGGTTTCCCCTCGGGCAGCTGTGAAGGGTTCTCATATTTATAATATTTCCCCATTTTCTTTCTTCAAATTTTTTTTTTTTTTTAAGTTCAAATTTTGTCAATCATACTTAAAGACTGAAGAAATTTTTAGCCCCCACTTGTTTTCCCCCACTACTTTAATTGTTCGATTATATTGTTTGGTCACGTGGGAGATTGATCTCTTTGGAGTCCAAATAAAAGGGTTTTTCTGTCAATTTTTAGCCACTCAAATGCTTTGGGGTTTTTGAACAGCAGAGTGCCATCAAAAGTTCCAAACTTTTGACCTCCCTTGCATCCCTTTAATGGATCCTAAGCATAGGCTCAAAAATTGTCCCCTTTTGTTATATGTTTGAATAATGCTTTTAGTTTTTCGCGACTTTTTTCCATCCCCATTTTGCCTTGTTCCCCTTTTATTCCCCTTCACTGGCTGCTTGGGGGTGCTGTGGATTCTTTTTTCGAACCCTTGGTGGTGAGAACACCACAGAATCATGGACTGTGGTGTGTCTCTATTTGACACCAAGAGCAACAGACACAATTAGCCGTGTCTCCCTGATGAGTCCGATCCAGCGGACGAAAGGCCTAGAAGCAGGCAATACAAATAAATGTGCCTTTGAGAGGGATTACGATGGTTCCCTCAGGCAGCTAGTGAAGGGCTTCTCATATTTATAATATATTCCCCCATTTTCATCTTCAAAAAAAAAATTTATTTATTTTTTTAAAATTTTTTTTAAAAGTTCAAATCTTTTGTCAAGTCATTACTATAACGACTGAAGAATTGTTAGCCTGCACTTGTTTTCCCCACTACTTAATTGTTCAGCGTTATATATATATATATATATATATATAATATATGAGAGAGAGAGAGTGAGTGAGTGTGTGTGTGTGTGTCTGTCTCTGTCATTGTCTCTGTCAGTCTATCTGTTTGTCTGTTTGTCTGTCTCCTCTCTCTGTATCTCTCTCTGTCTCTGTCTCTGTCGGTCTGTCTCTGTCTGTCTGTCTGTCTCTCTTTCTCTGCAGTATGTGCGTCGCTCTGTCTGTGTGCGTGTGTGAGAGAGAGAGTGAGAGTGTATGTATGTGTATGTGTGCATGTCTCTCTGTGTGTGTGTGTGTGTGTGTGTGTGTGTGTGGTGAGAGAGAGAGAGTGTGCGTGTGCGTGTGTGTGTGTGTGCATCTCTTTCTGTGTGTTTGTGTGCGGGTGCGTGTGCGCATGCGCGCGCATCTCGCTCTCTCTGTCTTTGTCTCTGTCTGCCACTCTTTGTGTCCGTCTGTCTCTCTCTGTCTGTGTGTGTGTCTGTGTGCGCTCTCTCTCCCCTCTCTCTCTCTCTGTTGTGTGTGTGTGTGTGTGTGTGTGGCTGGCTTAGATCGTCCTTCAGGAACCTTTAATTAATACTATCAGAAGATACTGTGCCGTGTCCCCTAAGGGTCTTGTGGGGTGGATGGTAGGGTAGGCTCCCGGGAAAAGGGGCGAAGAAGGGAGGTGTGGAAGCGTTGTGGAAGAGGAAGGGGGGGGGGGGGGGGGGGGGTGTGAAGAGATGGGGTCTAAAAAGGGGTTTTTTTTTTTTTTTTTTAAACATCAAAGGGGCAGATGTGGGGGGGGGGGGGGGGGATGGGGGAAGAAGGGCCAGGTAGAATTGGAGAAGGGGTTTCCAAAAAGGGTTGGAGAGTGAGGGGGGATGTATGGATGTAAGGGGGGGGGGGGGGGGGGGGGTGGGGGAAAGAAGGGGAAGGGAAAGGGGGGTGGGGGGGTGGGGGGGGGGGGGGGGGGGGGGGGGGACAGACGGGGAGGGGGTTCAATGCTGTTGACTTTTCCCCAATAAACCCAACCCTGGAGCCCCCTACCCCCCTCCCCCCCCTCCTCGCCCCATCGTTCCCTCTTCTTTCCCCCCATCTCCACCCCTTCTCAAATATTGGTATGGGGTTTTAGTGGGGTGTCCCCTATGCGGCGGCGTGGTGTGTGAGGTGTGCGTGTGTGTCGTGTGTGTTTGTGAGGAGTGTTGTGTGTTTTGTGTGTGTGTGTGGGTGTGTGTGTGTGGTGTGGGGTGTGTGTCGTGCTGCGTGCGTGCGTGGTGTGAATTTTTTCAAGTTAACCCTTTCCATTGAACAGAATTATGTGGGTTTTGTGAGCGTGTGGTTGTGTGTTTGGAGAAGTGTGTGGTGGTGTGTGTGTGTTGTGTGTGTTGGTGTGTTTTTGTGTGTGTGTGTGCGCGCGCGGTCTTTTTTTCTCTCCCCCCCCCCCCCCCCTTCTCTGTGTCTTGTGCATGCGGCGAGCGCGCGAAACCTGTTGGTCTTTCCCAGCTTCCCGCGCTCCAAGGAAAAAAAAAGGGAGAGAAAAACGTGCTAAAAAGGATTCTATAGTTCTTTGTAGAAAACTAATATTTGTTAATAGCCAGTTCTAACCCCTTGAGATAGATAGCAAAGCCTTAAAAAAAAGCCATGATTTGTTTTTTAAAGTAGTCAGTATCCCATTTTCATTTGGGGAAAACCATTTGTTTTTTTTCCCCTTTTTTCCTCAGGGCAGCTAGGGGGGGGGGGGGGGGGGGGGTTTTTGCATTCCATTGTTTTTTTTTAAAATGGGAAGGCTGATCCCGTGAATGTAAAATAGAGCCTGTACTGTGACCCCCAAAAAACAAAACGACAACAAATAAATGTAACTGCGTTTATTTTTGAGACGTGTATTATAATTAGTGAATGATAAAAAAAATAAAAGCGATGATGGATGATGATGAGAAAAAAGAATGGGGAAGAAAAGAAAAGAAAGAGAAAAGAAGAAGAAGAAAAGAAGAAGAAAGAAAAAGAAGAAAAAGAAAGAAAGAAAAGAAGAAGAAAAACGAAAAAAAGAAGAAGAAGAAAAAAAGGCAAAGGGGGGAAGAAGAAAAGAAGAAAAGAAAAGAAAAAAGAAAAAGAAGAAGAAAAAAGAAGAAAAAAGAAGAAGAAGAAAAGAAAAAAGAAGAAGAAGAAGAAACGAAGTGGCAAAGAAGAGAAAAAAGACGAAAGCAAAAAAAAAAAATGTCAGTATCAATAAAAAAATACAATGCGTAATAACATTAAAGAAAACTACGGTAACAACAACAAAACAACACAACAGCAACAACAATAATAAAATTTAAATAACACTTGAAAATAGTCGTAGTTGTTGTGTTGTTGGATGGAGATGATGACCCCGACGATGTGATGTAATGAGGCGACGATGACGACGTGACGATGATACGACAAGAGCGGACGACGCGACGCGACGCGATATGATGATGATGATGATGAGTGATGATGATGATGCATGAAACCAGATTCACTGCAGACAAAGATCTGGGTCGTGGGAAAAACCATGTTCAGGGGATAGGCCAGATCGGTGGCCCAAAAACTCACAAAAGTGAACGCAGAAATTCTTTTTTGGGGGGGACCGTCTAGAGACGAGACTGACTTTGGTCATGTCGTGTCGTGTGGGTTGGTCGATCGTGTGTCGTATGTGTGCGTGTCGGTCATAGGACGTCTCATATCATATTATATCAATAAAAATATCTAAATTTTTATTCAATATCATAAAAATATACATATCTTATGTGTGATGTCATATATTCTTATCATATCATATCATTATCAGGTCAGTCACATAACTATCATCTGTCATCATATACCATACATGTCATATATCAATCATACCATAAGTATTATATACTTATATCGTATTTTTGCACATCATATCGTATCGTGTATCATGTCATATATATACCATACATATTACATCATATCGTATTACCAACCTATCCTATCCATCCTTCATGTCCTCCCGTCCCGTCCCTTCGTTTCTTTCCTGCCCTGCCCTCCTGCCGCCCTGCCCTGCTCGTCCTGCCCTGCCCGTCCTGTCCTTTTGCTGCCCTGCCCTGCTGCTGCCCTGTCCATGTGGCCTGCCCTGCCCTGCCGTGCCTGACCTGTCTTGTGTGCCCGCCTGTGCCTACCCGTCCTTCCTTGCTGCCTGCCTGCCCTGTCCAGTGCTGCCCTGCCCTGCGTGCTCCTGCCTCCCTGTAGTGTGCCGGGTGTCTGTCTTTCGCCCTGCCCTGCCGTCCAGTGCTGCCGCCTGCCTGCCTGCCGTCCTGACCTGTCCTTGCTGCCCTGCCGCCTGCCTGTATGTCTTTCTGTCACTGCCTTGCTGCCCGTCGCTGCCTGTCCATGCTGCCCATACCCTGCCATGCCTGCCTGTCCAGTGCTTGCCCGCCTGCCGCCTGTCCAGTGCTGCCCTGCCGTGTCTGCCCTGTCCTGTGCTGCCTGCCGCCTGCCCTGTCCAGGCTGCCTGCCCTGCCCGCCCTGTCCGACCGTCGTTGCTGCCCTGCCCTGCCCTGCCCGGGTCCTTGCTGCCTGCCCTGCCCTGCCATGTCCTTTGCTGCCCTGCCTGCCCTGCCCTGTCCTTTGCTGCCTGCCTGCCCTGTCCTTCTCCATTGCTGCCCTGCCCTGCCCTGCCCTGCCCTGCTGTCCTGTCTGTCTTGCTGCCCTGCCCTGCCCTGCCCTGTCCTGTCCTATTGCTGCCCTGCCCTGCCCTGCCCTGCCTGTCCTGACCTGCCTTGCTGCCCTGCCCTGCCCTGTCCTGCCTGTTCGTCCTTTGCCCCTGCCCTGCCCTGCCTTCCTGTCCAGTGCTGCCCTGCCTACCCTGCCCTGTCCTTTGCTGCCCTGCCCTGCCCTGCCTTGTCCCTGCCCTGCCCTGTCCAGTCTGCCCTGCCCTTGCCCTGCCCTGCCCTGCCCTGCCCTTTCCTGTGCTGCCCTGTCCCTGCCCTGCCCGTCCTTGTCCCTTGCCCTGCCCTGCCCTGTCCAGTGCTGCCCTGGCCCTGCCCTGCCCTGCCCTGCCTGGCTGCCCTTCTCCTGTCCTTCCCTGATGTGCCCTGCCCTGCCCTACCCTGTCCAGTTCTGCCCTGCCCTGCCCTGCCCTGTCCCCTGCCCTTTGTTGCCTTCTCCTGTCCTGTGCCCTGCCATGCCATGCCTGCCCTGGCCCTACCCTGCCTGTTTCTGCCCTCCCTGCCCTGCCCTGCCCTGCCCTGCCCTGCCCTTTCCCTTTGTTTGCCCTCCCCTCTGCCCTGTCCTGTCTTCCCTGCCCTGCCCTCTTCCCTGCCCTGTCCCTGTCCTGTGCTGCCCTGCCCTGCCCTGTCCTGCCCTGTCCTGTGTTTGCTGCCTGTCCTGTGCTTGTCCCTGCCTGCCGTGTCCTGTTCTGCCCTGCCCTGCCTGCCCTGCCCCTTTCCTGCCCTGCCCTGTCCGCCTCCTGCCTGCCCTCCAGTGCTGCCCCTGTCCTGTCCCCTGCCTGCCCTGCCCTTTTTGCCCCCTGTGCTGCCCTGTCCTTGCGTGCCCTGTTTTTCTGTCTGCCTGCCTGTCCCTGTCCTGCCCTGCCCTGTGCTGCCCGGCCCTTGTCCTGTCTGCCCTGTCCCTGCCCTGCTGTGTCCTGTTCTGCCTGCCCTGCCCTGTCCTGTCCTGCCCTTGTCCTGTCCCTGTCCTGGCCCTGACGTGCCTGTGCTGCCTGCATGTCCTGTTTTTTGCCCTGTGCTGCCCTGTCCCTGCCCTGCCGTGTCCTGGTGCTGTCCCTGCCGGTCCCTGCCCTGCCCTGTTCCCTGCCCTGCCTGTTCCCTGTCCAGCCCTGTCCTGTGCTGTCCTGGCCTGGCCTGCCCTTGTCCTGTCCAGCCCTGTCCTGTGCTGCCCTTGTCCCTGCCCTGCCTTTCCTGTCCTGCCCTGTCCTGTGCTGGTCCGGGCCCTGCCCTGCCGTGTCCTGTGCTGCCCTGTCCTGTGCTGTCCTGTCCTGGCTCCCTGACCTGTGCTGCCTGCCCTGCCCTGCCGTGTCCTGTGCCTGTCCGGGCTGCCGCTGCCCTGCCGTGTCCTGTGCTGCCCTGCGTGTCCTGTGCTGCCCTGTCCTGTGCTGCCCTGTCCTGCCCTGCCGTGTCCTGTGCTGCCCTGTCCAGTGCTGCCCTGTCCTGCCCTGCCTGTCCTGTGCGCCCTGTCCTGTGCTGTCCTGCCCCGGGCCTGCCGTGTA
>CM031598.1:108589459-108594459 GCA_018398815.1 Conus ventricosus
TTTCTTCTTCTCTCCCAGGCGAGAATTGAACTCTGGATCAAATGACGAGCTTGATCGACTCAGCCACCAGGCCGCGGTGTAGATTCGAATGTCATTTTATTCAAATAAAAAAGCAACGGGTTCTCCCCACCCACCACTTACTCGTTCCCCCACACTCCCGTTACTCCATCTTCCTGCGTCTGACTGCATAACTGGCTGGGGTCACCATCTATCAATGTCAGAATCCACTAGAGGGGGCCAACAGTCAAACCAAGCACACGTTCTTTTCTTCTTTTCTTCTTCTTTCTTTTTTTCTTTTTTTTTTTTTTTTTTAGTAATGTGTTTGGTATTATTTGTTTCATTCGAAACGGATTTGTCTGTCACAAAACGCATTTCACAATGCCCAAAGAAAGATAAGCTTCTGTGTCATCACTCAAGAAAAAAACAAGATGCAAAGCATGTAAACGTACTCCCTGTTTAGATCTATCTTGAATTGGCGTGTTTTTTATTAAAAAAAAGTTGCAATCAAACTTGCGTCATTAAAAAAAAACCCGTCACATCAAACATACGTCATAATGTATTTCGTCACTGAGATAAGAACTCGGGGAAGTACTTTCAGAGATATTCCATAAGAGGAAAAAACGTTTGGGGCGTTTATAGCAGTTATTAGCGGCTATTCTGGTGAAATTAAACATCGGGCATCATCCGTGACCCATAATGAACATGCCTACAAATTTTCAGAAAGATCTGCCCGGAAGTTTTTGTCTGGAGCGAGTGGAACACATTTTGACCACGGACACACGACAGACTGACAGACAGCATTTCTTCGTTCCCATTGTACAAAAATCATGTTCCCTCCGTTCTTTTCCCTATATTCTCAGCGTTGTTAGGTGTTGTTGGGTCGGTTGGTGGGAGCATCGAAATGGTAGTCAGATGTTGTGCGTTCGAATCACGCTAGCGCCTAGCAGTGGACATTGCCATGTCCGCTGCCCATCTTCATATGATGTCGTTCTGGTGGCTACCTGCAGCGTAAGACGGCCAGTTTCCTGGCGCAGTTACTCCTGTCTGCTACATCACCTGCGATGGATGCGGATGATGAACTGAATGTAACTAAACTGATTCGTATTCTGTTTATAGGGGAGGTGAGGAGAAAAAAGAAAAGAAAAAAAAGACGAAGACGAGAAGGTAGAGAAAGAAAGAGAGATAGATAGACAGACCGACAGACGACAGACAGATAGACAGACAGACAGACAGACAGACAGACGGATAGATAGAAAGAAAGAAAGTAAGAAAGAAAGAAAGAATGACAATATGAATGAATGAATGAATGAATGATGAAAACCGCGGAGAACACAAAACAATACGAAAGAAAATGTAAACAATCAGATTAATGGGGGATGATAGGGAGGACAAAGGGATAGGGGGGGGGGGGGGGGAGAGAATACCTTCAATGTACAGCATGGGGGGGGGGGGGGGGGGGTGAATAAAGAGAAAAGTTTCATGGCTTGCCTGTAACTCGGGCTCCCCTCCCCCACCTCACCCACCCAATTCCTCCAAAGACAAACTAACAAACGAAATGGGTGAGGGGTGGGGGGGGGGAAGGGAGGGGGGGGGGGACCGGATGACATATGCATGTGAAGATAGAGATCAAGGGCACATTTGGATTTTTTTCTTTTGCTCGTCCAATTCCCCAACAATACAGGCGGAGCTGTTTCTCAGTTCACACACACAAACACACACCACACACACACACACACCACACACACACACACAGACGGCGCGCGCACACACACACACACACACACACACACACACACACACACACACACACACACACAGACGGCGCGCGCGCGCACACAACACACACACACACACACACACACACACACACGATTCCTACGCCAACATGGTGGATTGCTTCAACGTACACGTTTAGTCGCATTGAAAAATCCAGCAAGTTCGTAGGACATACAAAATGGTGAAAACAAGAGCAGCCACAAAGAAAGAAAAGAAAAAATGCTCAACAGAAAGTAAGTCCGATTCATGTGACGTTCACGGCTTGAATCTCAAACTCAATCTTCGACTCAGAACGAGCAGGGATCTACCCAAACGAGCAGCCACAGCACATCAGACCTGCAACGGTGGCGAAAACCCTTGTAAAAATACTGGTCAGTCTGAAGTTCCGTTGAATTACTGACGTGCACAATTAAATGCTCTGCCACAGAATTTCGGTCGTGGAAAAGAAATTAGAGGAGCTGACGAAAGATAGAAACAAAGAATGGAGCTGCAAACAAGTTGAAACCGTAAGTGTTGGAACACAAAAAATAGTTCAACACAACATCTCCCGACACAATAGAGCGCAGCAACATACCAACATATGCAGACAAGCTGAAGTCTCAAGCCACAGAAAACAATTCAATTCAGCAAAACTCCCCTCTCAGTCCAATGCCACAAAAAAGAGAAGAAAAACCATCTGAAGCAAAGAAAAAGGAACAGTTGGCTGACGTCAAATCTGTTGGCATCAAGTCTGATGACGCCAAAAAGGTACATTCCGACTCTCTTCCCAATGTTCTTTTTTGCACGACTCTGTTATGTCAAGAGTCAACGCTAGGCGCCTGGGAGAGGCTACGGACTTAAAGTTGTCTCCAAAGAGCTTTCAAGATCTCAGACTGTGAAAAAGAACTTGAAAACATTGGTTCAGAAGTTCCGGTTGATTGTGTGATACTGCATTACTGGAATAAATGATCTGAAAAGTACTGACCCCGGAGTTACAGCAAAAAAGATGATTAATGTTGTCAACAAAATCAAACAGCAGTCTCCGAAAACAAAAGTCGTAGTAAGCAAAGCAACGCCAGTCAAAGATCAGATTCTGGAGGGGAGACGACAACTATTTAACGCATTATTGTTTTCTGAATTTCCTCGTCATCAACATCTCTTCTCTCTCATGAGAACCTTGATCCTTTCAACAACCGACTCATGAGGGATGCCATCCATCCGTCTGACAGAGGTACCAGCATCCTCGCCGGAATCTGGGGCGGCATGTCCATCGTCTCTTTTGGCAGAAACAACGCCGGAGACATCGCCAGAATCAGACACGCGGGAGAGGCGCCTGGGACCACGAGCCATTCCCCCCACCTCCTGTGGTCGTGTCGGAGCTCCGGTCCGTGGCATTTCCATCCTCGTGCAGGAGACACATGGGACTCTTTCAGCTGGCAATTCGTGCCTTGGTGACTCGTCAACTTCACTTGCCATTTGACTCTGTTAACTATGTCTTATGAAAACTTCCAATGATAATTTATTAATATTTCAATGGAACTGTCGGTCTATATCAACAAATCTATTACACTTTGAAAATCATATATATCAACATAATTATTCAGTGCTAGCATTACAATCGCTAAATGTTGATGGTCATAAGCTCCCGAAAATACGAAATTTTTATTATCCACCTTTGTTAACTATAGGAATGATGGTTAAAAAGATTCAAACTGCCATTTATGTGAGAAGGGATCTAAATTATTGTCCTCTGAACCCTCCTACTCCCACTAATGCTGAAGTTTTCGCAACTGGGGTTACTGTAAAACTGAAACAAGCAGACAAATTTAAACATCTTTCTGCTTACTACCCCAGTGGCCCAAGGCAGATAATACAGACTGGATAAAAAACCTTCCTTTGTCAAACAACAAATGGGTAATACTGGGAGATTTTAATGCGCATGCTCCATTTTGGGAATATGGTTGCACCACTATAACTTGCAACCGTTTAGTGGAAAATATTGTTGACTCCAAATTGGTTTTATTAAACGAGGGTAGTGTTACCAGACTGCCAGACATTTCCTCTCATAAACCTATTCTATTGATTTATCTTTAATTTCTCCGGAATTGGCAGCAAACTCGGTATGGTCAACAGAGGAGGATACTTTGGGCAGCGATCATTTCCCAATCATCATACAGTTAAAGGAGCATGTTGAAAATGAAGAGAATGGAAATGAAGATAGCATCCCAAAGTTTTCATATAAAAATGCAAATTGGTCTCTATATGAATCGATCTTGTCCAATACACATTTCAGTAGTATTGAAAATGAAGGTATAGATGCATATTATACAGAGTTTTGTGCGACATGTCTTACAGGCTGCCGGAAAATCTATTCCTATTTGTAAAGATGCCCAACAGTGGAAATATGTTGGTAATTCATGGTGGAATTTAGATTGTGCGATAGCTGTAGCTCTTAAAAAGAAGCTTATAAGCTTGGCTGAAAGTGAGAACAGATGAAAATTTCTAGCGATGAAAAATGCAAAAATAACAGTAACAGGGTCGTTGCCCGAGCGAAAAGAATACATTTCTCAGAATTTTGTAGAACCAAATATCGGAATCAAAAGATATACATAAGGTTTGGAAAATGGTTAAAAAATTGAAAAATGGTTATGCTTGCAACAGTACCCTTAAGTTAGATAATAATGCTCTTCATCCTCACAGGAGAAAGCTGAGGCATTCGTCAAAATATTTTCAGAAAATAACTTGCTGTTAGTCTTAGTCCATCTATCAGGTGTTTTAGAGAGGAGGAAGAAAAACGAACTATCTATCAGGATCCGCCACCAAATCATTTCATTATTTAACGCTCCTATTACATATGATGAATTTTGGGAGACGTTAGAATCTTTTTCTTCAAATTCAAGTGCTGTTGGCTAGATGGTATATCCTATCAACTGTTATACCACTTGCCTTCACATTGGAAACGATTACTGCATTCATTTTACCAAAAATGTTGGTTTAATGGAAACTCTCCTTGTATCTGGAAGAGATCTGTTGTAGTCCCAGTTCCAAAACAAGGTAAGCCCAGGTCAGACATTGGTAGCTACAGGCCGATAGCACTAACCTCTCACGTTGGAAAGTTGTTAGAAAAGATTATACAAAGACGTCTTTTATATTTTTGTGAAAAAGAAAGTATAATCCCAGTGAATCAAGCGGGATTTCGCAAAGGTCGATGTACAATAGATCATTTGGTGAAACTTACCAGTCAA
>CM031598.1:108599459-108606959 GCA_018398815.1 Conus ventricosus
GAGAAGGGCAGACAGAGAGAGAGAGAGGGGAAGTTCGGGAGAGTAGGCTCTCGCCTACAGGAAGGCAGGGAGATGGAACGAACAGAGACAGAGAGATGAGGAGGTTTTAGGTGTAGTCTCTGCACGAGGGAAAAGGCAGAGAGATGAAGAGAGGAGAGAAGGAGGGGAAGAACGAACAGAGGAGAGGAGGGAGAGAGAGGTTCTGAGTGGAGCTCTGCAGGAGAGAAGGGCAGAGAGAGAGAGAGATGAGGGAGGAGAGAAGAGAACCAAGTTGAGAGATTAGCATGAGATAGTCTGCAGAGGAAGGACTGAGGAGAGATGTGGAGAGAGAGAGATAGTTGCTAATTCATGAAGAAGAAAAGAAAGAAAAGAAAAAAAAAAGAAAAAAAAGCAACCATGTCCATTTGATAAGAGCAGACTAGAGGAGGAGAGAGAGAGAGTGCAATGCGTTAATGCAGGAAGAAAGAAAGGAGAACAGATCGATGTTGATAGTCACTGTTCTACCCTAACCGGGGGTTCGACCTCATACCTGGCAGCGTCACTTCGCCAAGCAGAACCACAGACCAACGCCAACAGTCTCACCCGACCAGGCGCCATCAGACCAACACCAGTGCCGGCAGTTGTGTTCGTGTTGTGAAAGTGACAGTGAAAAGAAAAAGAAAAGAAAAGAAAAGACAGTGATTCGTGAATAGTTAAGATCACCTGGCCAGGTAAAGTAGAAATCTGTTTATACCCGGGTTAGTTAATGATGTTTTAGATAAATGATTTTGTGAAGTTAAGGAAAGAGAGAATGTTTTATTTTGTTTGATTCTATATGCATTGATGTTCTTTCTATGATCATGTATAGTAAAGTTATAGACTTGACTAGTGGTTTGATGTGACGAATGCATGATAATATGAATGAGATCGTAAGCAAGCTGTGAGTGTGTTTGGGCTGTGCGCTAGTCCTTCCTCCACTGACATTACACCGAGGTTGACAATTTATTGGCGAGCCTGCAGGATATTCTGGCCCATTTATTAAAATTTTCAACTTTTTCAGAGGGGGGAAGAGGGGGGAAAATTTCAAGTATTGTAACCCAAAGAAAAGGGGGTTTGCCCCTTACTGTATGTTCCCAAAATAGTTAAATACAAAGGCTTGGCCCAATTGTTTCCCAAGTTTATTTATACTGGGGCTTGGCATTTCGCCCCAGATACCCCATTTCGCACAGATTCCCTTTTTTAATTCGCTCTCAAAGTTTGGGTCAGCGCTGGGCGTCTTAAAAAAAACTAACTACTTTTCCCAAAGCTAATATTATCATTCATAGGGGGGGTGCTTTTAAACGCCCACTCGTGTCGGAAACCCCCATTTTGGCTGTGTAGTAAAAAAAATCTTGTTCAAAAAAAAAAAAAGAGTTTAAAAGGGCGGAGAAAGAACACCCCCTTTTGAAAAAACCCTTTAGAGTTGATTTATTTAGAAGAAGGAGTTCCCCCTAAATTTGAAAGAGTTTGTTATAAATAGAACAGTTTTTGTCAGGTTGGGGCCCCCCCGATTTAACCATACTTTGAAAGAGAGACAGCCAAGACAGCAGGGGAGTTGTTGAAGTTCGCAGGGTGAAATAAGAGGAAACTTTTGGGGCACAAAGGTGCAGGAGAAAAAGGTGCTAGGCACAGGTGAAAAGAGGGGCAAGGAGCTAGGAGAGTTTTCTCCCAAAGTCTGAAAACCCTTTGGGGGGGCCAAAGGAAGGGAAAAAAAAAGGGGGACATTAGGTTTTTTCATTTGTCCAAAAGGGAATGTGGGCGAGGGAAATTGTCGCATGATTCCAGAAGGCAGCAGCCTTCCCAAAGGGGGGTGGAAAAGGGTCGTCAGGGGAAACCCCTGCAGGGGAAACCCAAAAGGGGATTAGTCTGAAGAGGGTGAAGTGCCCTAGGGGCTACACTGGACGGGCAGTCAGTGTCAGGGGGAGGGCACTGGGGCTGAGGGGTTTCGTTCCCAGTGGAAAAAGGGGGTTTGGGCCCAAAGCAGAGGGTGAAAAGTGTTCCCAGACCTGGTTGTTCATGGGTGAAAGTACGAAAAAACGGGGGCGATAAAGGGGTTTTGGGACAGGGCAAACCCAAACCCTGTACTCTAATCGATGGCACTGTGGGGGATTTTCCCATTCCCTAAGATAGAAGTACGTACCCCTTACTTCTCGGGGCGAGTTGTCTGCTTTTGGTGAGGAGAAACCCTTCACGATTGATCATCGGAAATATTCCAGGTGCAAGGGACCGGGGGAATCCGAGTTTTTGATTTGCTACAGGGGCGGGGTTCAGACACGGGGGCAAGAAGGGGGGAAAAAAGGTTTTTAAAAACCGTTAGTTGTTCCAGGAAGGAAGCCCGGGCATAGACGTGTCCCCTGATGATTTTAGGGCAGCCCCAAAAAAACAAGACCCTTCGCTCGTGAAGTCTTGGGAGTTGGAAAGGGAGGGGGAAAGAGAAAAAAGGGGGTTTAAGAGGAGGTGGACTCAGCACTAGGCGCGCAGCAATCATTGTTTGAGGTAAAAAAGGCCCCAGCAGAAGAAGGGGGATTTTTGGGTTGCCAATTTTTCCAGAAAAAGTATACGGGGATGTGTCACGAAATAAAGGGGCTAGACATGGGTTTTTTCCTGGGTTTTTTGTTGTCGGGGGCCCGACACAAAGCACCCGGGGAAAAGGGGAAAAGGTGGAGAAGTGTTGAATTCGGGAGGACCAAAGCCCAAAAACAGAATGGGACCCCCTGCTAGGTTTTTTTGGGTTCTTTTGGGAGTTTTTTCCCAAAATTTCGCAGAAAATCCCGGGTCCTCTCAGCGATTTGGTCAAGGGGGGAAAACCCGGGCAGTTTTCGAATGGCCCAGACGTGCAGAGAAAGCACTGCAGACGGTTTTGGGAAAAAGACTTTTTTTCCCGTCCACCCTTGGGAAGCTACCAGAGTTTGAAAAAACCCATTTTTTTTGGGCGGACGATGCATAAAGGGGGTTGGGATAGGTCCCGTTTTTGTTACGGAGCATGAAGGGGTGAGTTTCCTGTGAGATACGCTAGCAGGAATTTGGGACAAAGTGTGAAAAGGGGTACCGACGGTGGAGAAGGGGGTGTTTTAGCGGTCGTGGGGGGCCCGGGGCCCAAAAATTCCCAAATACTTGTAGGGGGAAAGATTTTCGTGATCGAGAGGGAAATCACCCCAACCCATTTAAAATTTCCCTCCCGGAGGCGCAGTTGAAAAACAGCAAAGGGGCTGCGTTGGGCAATGGCACGCACCCTACAGGTCCCGAGTGCAGTACACCCGGGTCGACGGGAATGTGGGGAGCGACTATTTAAGCCGGTAGTCTAGCAACTGAAAATCGAGGGAGTCACCCAAATTTTTTCCGGGGGCTTTTTGATAATATGTTTTTGATGACGGGTTATGTTTTTTGGTTTATGGGTTCTTTCCCCAAATTTGGCTATGGTTCATATTTTTTTTTTGTTTTGGACTTTTTTCCTATTTTCTTTTTTGAGACTTTTTCATTAAAATTTTGTTATGCTTGGAGCATACAGTCGTTTTGTGTGGTGATGCATTATTTGCAAAAAAGTGAGGGTGGAGGGTTCCTCCCGTGGAAGTGTCATGGATCGTTTATCATATTATATTGTGCTTTTTTATAAGAATTGGGGAAGAGAAGATATGGGAAAAACCGCAGGGAGGGGGGTTGCCTAAATGCCACAGGGGTCTTTTTTAAAATTTAGTTGAAATAACGCAAGAGCGCAAAGTCAATGATAACGCATTTGGGGTGTAATTAAAAAATAATTATAATTTTAAACCTTTTTTTTTAAAGTTTTGGGTTTTTTTAAAGATTTTTTTTTTAAATTTTGGGGCGTTTTAGCGTGTGTCAGCAAATTTTGGTTGTTTTCTTTTTTTTTACCTTGTTTTTAGACCAAAGCGGTGCATAGTCCCTTTTTCAAGGGGGAAATTGTCCCCGGTCAAAATTCAAAAAAACAACCCCAAGTGTGGTCAAATCGTTTGGCCCCTCCCAAATGGAATAAAATCCAAACTCAAACTTCTAGGGTCAGAAAGACGGGGGCCATAGGTGGGTCCGGCCAATTTAAAACATAGGGGGGAGGCTCCACAGAGACCCTTCCCGTCCCCCAACGACCCAAGGGCTTTTAAACCCAAAGCCTCGATGTCCCGCCCAGAAGGACCCCCAGGGGCCCGGGCCAGCCTCATCAGCCAATTTGTGAACCAGGTCCCTTTTTTAGTTTAGACAACGTGGCGGGCCCCCCCCTCACTTGCCACTTTAGAGTGACCAGTTTCCCCCCACGGCACCCGTTTTAAATAGGAAAGGGGGGAAGGGTTTGTGTGGTTTTTGGGGGGGGAAATTTAGCTAATCAATTAAATGATCCCAATTTTACCACCACAGGAGGAAGGCCGGTTTTAGACGGGACTGCGTGGTTGTGAATATCCAATGGAATTTGAGGGGGACAACTTCGGGGGGGGTCAGGGGTAAAAAAACTGACCAATTTGGGAAAATCGCCCCCTTTTGGACAGATCGGGAAAGAAAAAAAGAATGCGGGATGAGAGAAAAAAGAAAGAGGGGAAAAAACGAAAGAGAGAGAGGGGGGAGAGAGAGGTTCTGAGTGGACTTTTTGCAGGAGGTTAAAGGGGAGACAAAAGAGAGAAGAGGGGAAGTTCGGAGGGGATGGCTCTCGCCTAAAAGGAAGGGAGGGAATTGAACGAAAAGAGGGAAAAAGAGAGATGAGGGGGTTTTAGGTGTAGTTTTTGCAAGAGGGAAAAAAGGGAAAAGGGTGAAGAGAGGAGAAAAAGGAGGGGAAAAACGAAAAGAAGGGAAGGGGGGGAAAGAGAGAGGTTTTGAGTGGGCTCTGGGAGAGAGGGGAAGGGGGAAAAGGAGAGAAAAATGAGGGGGAGGAGAGAAGGAACCAAAATTGAGAAATTAGCATTTAGATAGTCTGAGAGGAAAGGGTGAGGAGAGATGTGGAGAGAGAGGGGATGTTTTCTAATTCATAAGAAGAAAAAAGAAAAGAAAAAAAAAAAAAAGGAAAAAAAAAACCATGTCCATTTGATAAGAACCCGACTAAAGGGGGAGAGAGAGAGAGTGCCAAAGCTTAATGCAGGAAGAAAGAAAGGAGAAAAAGATCGATGTTGATGTCACTTTTTTTACCCCAAAAACCCGGGGGTTCGACCTCATACCTGGCAGCGTCCCCCTTCCCCCAAGCAGAACCACAACCAAAAGCCAAAAGGGCTCACCCGACCCGGGCCATCCCGACCAACACCCTTCCGGCAGATGGTGCGTGTTGTGAAAGTGACAGTGAAAAGAAAAAGAAAAGAAAAAAAAAGACAGTGAATTTGTGAATAATTTTAAAATACCCGGGGCCCGGTAAAGTAGAAATCGGGGTTTTTAAACCCCGGGGGGGTTTTGATGTTTTAGTTAAAAAGATTTTGGGGAAGTTAAGGAAAGGAGAATGTTTTTTTTTTTGTTTGATTCATATGCATTGATGTTCTTCTATAACATGTATAGTAAAAATTTTAGGAAAATTGACTAGGGTTTTGATGTGCGAATGGGTATATGAATAGATCGTAAGCAAACGGGGAGTGTGTTTGGGCTGTGCGCATCCTTCCCCCATGACCTCACCCCAGGTTGACCAACACACACACCAGACACACACACCATGCCACCCCACCACCAAACACACACCAAAACACTCCCCACACACACACACACCACACACACACACACACACACACACCACAACATGTGCGCGCGTACCCCGCCCATGCATACGGGTTAGAAGGTCGTGGAAAGTGTGGAGAAAAGGGGCAGGTCCCATCCAGGGGGCCACCGGACTACAGGGGGAAATAAGCCTGTTCCCACGCTCTTTGGGGGGTCCCCCCCCCCCCCCCCCCCCCCCCCCCCCCCCCTCCTCCTACCTTTCTTCCCCCCCTCCCCTTCTTTTTTTAAATCACTTAACCCCTCCCCCCACCCCCCCCCCTACCCGTCCACCCCACTCCACTCCCCCCTGCCGCGTCCGATATAATAGTCAAGTGTCCTCGTTCTCCCCCATATCCTCCCACTCCACGCACAAAAGGGAAGTGTGTGTATATATGTATTCATATCTTTTATAGTCTATTGTGTGGGAGGTTGGGTGGGCGATCATCCCCGTTCTGCACCCTCTCTCTCTCTCTCTCTCCTCTCTCTCTCTCTCTCTCTCTCTTGTTTGTTGTTTAAATCGTCTCTTTTTCCCTTATAAAGTCATCTACGCCTTAACTGTTAATGGATGAACTTTTTAATGTTATGAAGATATGTGTGTTTTGTTAAAAGTTTTGTAAGTCTTAGTCGCTAGTCATACTTAGTCCCTTAACGGGACAAGGGCCGGATGAAAAAAAGCATGTGTTTGCTTATCGTACCCTTGGAAATAAAGATTATCATCATCATCATCATCATCTCTTCCATCCCCCTGCAATTTTGACATTTTGTTTTCGTTTTGCCTGTGTGTGTTGTGTGTGTGTGTGTGTGTGTGTGTGTGTGTGTGTGTGTGTGTGTGTGTGTGTTTTTTCTCGTGTGTAGAAAATGTTCTTTCTCTGTTGGTTTGTCTTTCTGTCTGTCTGTACTGTCTGCCTGCGTCTGTCTCTTTATGTCTTTGTCTCTTTCTTTCTGACTTTTTGTCTCTGTCGGTCTGCCCCCTCCTACCCTCTCTCTCTCTCTCTCTCTCTCTCTCTCCTCTCTCTCTCTCCTCTCTCTCTCTCTCTCTCTCCATCCTCTCCATCCCTCCCCCCCCCCCCTCTCTCTCTCTCTCTCCGTTCGTCCGTCCGTCCGTCCGTCGTCTTTCCCTCCCTCCTATCTCTCTTTCTAATTAAAGGACGCCCCTCTCTCTGTTTCTCTCTCGATGTGTGTGTGTGTGTGTGTGTGTGTGTGTGTGGTGTGTGTGTGTGTGCGCGTGTGCATGCGTGTGTGTGTGTGTGTGTGTGTGTGTGTGTGTGTGTGTGTGTGTGTGTGTGTTGTGTATTTCTTTGTAATCAGTATTTACAACTTCTGTTGATTATTAACACAAATCCTCTCTCTCTCTCTCTCTTTCTCTCTCTCTCCTCTCTCTCTCTCTCTCTCTCTCTCTCTCTCTCTCTCTGTTCAAAGAAAACCCAAAACAAAGAAACAAAACAAAAACAAAACTGGAGTTATCTCCTCTTCTAATGGCAACTGTGCACAGTGCCGTTCTGTGCTTGTAAAGCGAAGTCTTTAATCATACTGGGGGGAGGGGGGGGGGGGGAGGGGGGTGCAACTGCGATTGAATGTGAGGTGTCGCACACACACACACACACACACACATACGCACACACACGCACACACACACACACACACACACATACGCACACACATACACATACACACCTATAACTTTTTTGTTTGCTTAGAACACAGTCGAATTGGTAAATATTTCTAGTTTTTTTCCCCTCCACTACCAGTTATGGTGTTTTCATGCAATGACATGAAGAAGTTTATTCCAGTCCTGCTAAAAAATAACAT
>CM031598.1:108611959-108621959 GCA_018398815.1 Conus ventricosus
GGTCTGTCTCCCCCTCCCCCCCTTGTTTTATGCATGGAAACGGGCTTTTTCATCTTTGTCTTTTCTCCTGATCCTCCCCCCCCCCCCCCAAACCCCTCTTTCCCCCTAGAAAGGACCGACTTTTTAAATCTTTGTCCTCCGCTTGTCGCCCTGCCGTCTGTCGGTCGTCCCCTTCATTTTTTTGGGGTTTTAAAGATCGTTTTTAAACACGACAATAAACCACCGAGTGTGTGTGTTGGGGGGGGGGGGGGGGGGGGGGGGGGGGGGGGGGGGGGGGGGAGGGTTTCCCCTGAAAAAACCACTGTCCCTAAACCCCAGTGTATCTTGGCCCATTTTCCCGGGCCCCAAAAGGGAAAAAGGGCCCTTTCAGCCTAAAATATCTCACGGCCCCCTTTTTTCTTTTTTTTCCCCTTTTTTCCTTTTATCCCCCCCCCCCTTCTCCCCCCCCCCACCCCCCACCCCCCCCCCCCCCCCCCCCCCCAACCCCCCCCCCCCCCCGCCCCCCCCCCCCCCTTTTGCCCCCCCCCCTTGGGCCCTTCCCCCCCCCTCCCCCCCCCCCCCCCCCCCCCCACCCCCTCCCCCCCCCCCCAACCCCCCCCCCCCCCCCCCCCCCGTGCCCCGCCTGGCCAGAAGAGAGAGAGAGGAGAGAGAGAAAAAAAGGGAAAAAAAGGGGGGAAAAGGGGGAACGGAACAAAAAGGATGGCCCCCCGGGCCCCCCAAGGTTTGGGAGGGAAAAAAACTTTGGGAACCAATTTGGGCTCCCAAAAGGGTTCAGGGGGGGGGGGGGCCCCCCCACCCCCCCCGGGTGACCCCCCCCGGGACCTTTTTTTTCAGGGCCTGGGGCCCCCCCCCCCCCCCCTCCCCGCCCCCCCCCCCCCCCCTTTTTTTTTTTTTGGGGGTTTTTTGGGGTTTTTTTTTTTGTTGATGCGCCCCCCCCCCCCCCCCTCCCCCCACCCCCCCCCCCACCGCCCCCCCCCCCCCCCCCCCCCCCCCCCCCCCCCCCCCCCCCCCCCCGCCCTCCCCCCCCCCCCACCCGGGCTTGCTCGCCCCAGCCGGGCACCGGCAACCCCACAGGGAGCAGTCATTAAAAAGAAGGTCTTGACCCAACACACTAGAGAAAAACCCCACTGCACTCTCCCCGATTTCACTTAAAGGGAAGGGGGTTCAGTGGCCCCTTTTTTTCTGACCCAAACCTATGCGGGTTCTAAATTTCTTCATGAAAATGGCCGTGCTCTACTACCTTGTTTTTCAGGGAAACATCCCGCGTAAAAACCAGGCCCGTGAAAAAACGGGTTTGGTCGGGAAATTTGGGGGGAAACCCAAAAGGAGATCCTTAAAAAGGACCAACTCCGACTTTTGGGGCCCAAGCCCTTCCCCAAAAACGTTTAGAAAACTAAAACTTTCGTTTGTAGCCACCCGGTGCAGTAAAAAACCCCAAGAAGTAAATGGCTCTGATCAAATTTGAACCCACTCCCCCAGTATTTGGGAACGCGACGCTAGCCCGGCGGCGGGTGCTTTTGTTGTTGTTGTTCATCGTTCGTAGGCCCGCGGGGGGGTCCCCAAGATTGGGGGGAGCGTTTTTTTTTGGGTTTGCAAGGGGCCGCATTTTATCAATGTCAGGGGCCTTTCCAAAGCCCTTTTTCCGGGGTTTTCCCTTTTAAATTTGTTTGGGCCTGGCTTGGCCCTTGAATTGCCCCCCTTTTTGGAAATTCCCCGGGGTTTTTTTTAAAAGGATATTTTTCCCCCCCCCCCCCCCCCCCCCCCCCCTCCCCCCCCCCCCACTTCTCCCCCCTTTTCCCCCCCCTGCCTTTTTTTTCCCCCCCCACCCCCCCCCCCCCCCCCCCCCCCCCCCCCCCCCCCCCCCCCCCCCCGACCAACCCGGGCTGTTTTTTTAATTCGGGGGTCTCGCTGTTCTTTTGGGGCTGCTTCAAAATTCCCTTCCAAACCGGGAAAAACCGAATTGTTTCATAAAATAAAAGGGCTCCCGGGCCCAAAACCCCCCCAACCCCCCCCCCCCCCCCCCTTTTTTCCAGTCTTTCCCCCACAAAGATGCTGGGTAGGGTGGCCCTTTCTTCTCATTCTTTTAGATGTGGGCTTTCTTCATTCTACTTTCATACAGCATAGTGGGCATAATCAAAATGTTCTTTTAAAGAACGTGAGTTAACCCTGCTGTTCCCCAAAACAATTTTTCTAAGGTCTTTTGGGGAATTTTTTTTTTTTTTCCCCCCCTACTGGAAAGGGTTTTTTGGGGCACCCCCCATTTTCTGCTCCCCCCCCAGTAAAACCCGCCCCCTGCTGTTGGGTGTGGCAGTTTTTTCCGACCAAGAATTTCGGCCTCCCGCATGTAGAACGCCCTTGCTGAAACTTTTTCTGGTTTTCATGGTGTTTTTCTCTGGGGAATGCTGGCCAGTTGGGATCTCCTTCACACGTGTTGGGGTCCCCCCGGATACCTTTCCCCGGGTTAACGCTGCACTAAACCCTAAAATGATGACATAATTTTCCCCGGTTTTGGGGTGGAATTTTAAAGCTGCTTTTGCCAAAACCATACATATTTCCCGGTTTTTTTGGAAATTTAAAGCGTATTTAAAAAACCGTGACAAAATTCCCCAAAGGGGTTTTTGTGGATTAACGCGTATTAACAAACTTATGACATATTCCAAAGGTTTTTTGTGGTTAAACCCGAAATTTCAGAACTGATGACATATTCCCTGGTTTTGGGGTGGATTAAAAGCGTATTAACAAACTCGTGCATATTCCCCTGGTTTTTGTGGATTAAAAGCTGTTTAAAAACAGAACCGGGGAAATTTTTCCATGGTTTTTTGTTGGGTAAAACCCGTATTAAACAGAACTGATGAAATATTCCATGGTTTTGTGGATTTAAACCCGTATTAAAAGAAAAATTTGTGAATATTCCATGGTTTGTGTTGGGTTAACGCTGCTTTTTCCCGAACCCCATACATATTCCCCGGTTTTTTTTGATTAAACGGGTGTTTTTAACCCGAAATCGGGACATATTCCCTGGTTTTTTTTTTTTTTAACGGTGGGTTTTTCCAGAACTCATGACATATTCCATGGTTTTTTGTGGAAAAAACGCTGTATTAACAGAACTGATGACAATTTTTCCAATTTTGGGTTTTTGGGGGATTTAAAGCGCGTTTAAACCCGAAAAATGACATATTCCATGGTTTGTGTGGATTAACGCTGTATTAACAGAACTCGATGACATATTCCATGGTTTGTGTGGATTAACGCTGATCTAACCAGAACTGATGACATATTCCATGGTTTGTGTGGATTAACGCTGGATTAACAGAACTGATGACATATTCCATGGTTTGTTTGGATTAACGCTGTATTAACAGAACTCGTGACATATTCCATGGTTTGTGTGGTTAAGCTGTATTAACAGAACTGTGACATATTCCATGGTTTGTGTGGATTAACGCTGTATTAACAGAACTGATGACATATTCCATGGTTTGTGTGGATTAACGCTGTATTAACAGAACTCGTGACATATTCCATGGTTTGTGTGGATTAACGCTGTATTAACAGAACTCGTGACATATTCCATGGTTTGTGTGGATTACCGCTGTATTAACAGAACTCGTGACATATTCCATGGTTTGTTTGCCAAGACACATCTCACACGCAGAATCCTTGATTGACCCTGTTTCATCAGATTTGAATTGGAGGGCAAGAACTCTTCCACAGATCTGACGACCAAGTTGACCGGTGAGATGCCACGTGCCGTATTTTCATTCCAGCCTGTGCTTCTTTGAAGTGTGTTTTCCCCATGGAATCCACTGCCTCTGTCGACCGTGCTTGACTGCCTTGTGGGTTCTGTCTGCATCCTCTTCTTTCTTCAACTCAACACCTTGCCCCTCTTTGTTTTTACTATCGCCTTTTAACCGCCTCTTCATTTCTGCTCATCTCAACCCCCTGTCTATTGGTTTGTATGGATCATGTTTTTTCTTTTTCTTGAACTTTGCCTTTGCCACGTCGAACGCCTCCAAACATGTTCTCGCCGTGAAAATTCAGTCATTGTGATGGTATAAGCCAAGTGCTTTGGTATCCCTTTCCATTGCATGGATCTCCGATCTGGAGGTGTGAAGCTGTGGTGAGAGAAGCGTCTGTGAACCGTCCGTCGTTCTACGCTTTCCAAGCAAAGCTGGGTAGTTTGTGTGGATGGTCCATTGTTCTGGTGGTAGCTTTTAATTTAAATTCGAGTATGCCACTCTTTGTCCATCATTAAGATGGTGTCCTTGTGGTTTAAGGTATCTCTGTGTTTTGCCCATCATTCTTGTGATATCTTGATAGTGCTGAATATTTCTTCATATGGTTCAATCATTCTGCTGATGTCCGTGTAACGTTGAATATCTCTGCGTGTTGTCCATCGTTCCGATGGTGTCCTTGTAGACTAGGGTATCTCTGTGTATAGTCCATTATTCTTGTGACGTTCTTACAGTGTTGAATATCTCTTCTTATAGTCCATCATTCTGCTGGTGTCCTTGTAGTGTTGAATATCTCTTCTATAGTCCATCATTCTGCTGGTGTCCATTGTAAGTGTTGATATCTCTTCTATAGTCCATCATTCTGCTGGTGTCCTTGAGTGTTGATATCTCTGTGAATAGTCCATCATTCTGCTGGTGTCCTTGTAGTGTTGAATATCTCTTCTTATAGTCCATCATTCTGCTGGTGTCCTTGTAGTGTTGAATATCTCTGTGTATGTCCATTATTCTTGTGACGTTCTTAAGTGTTGAATATTCTTCTTATAGTCCATCATTCTGCTGGTGTCCTTGTAGTGTTGAATATCTCTTGTATAGTCCATCATTCTGCTGATGTCCTTGTAGTGTTGAATATCTCTTAATAGTCCATCATTCTGCTGGTGTCCTTGTAGTGTTGAATATCTCTTTATAGTCCATCATTCTGCTGGTGTCCTTGTAGTGTTGAATATCTCTGTGAATAGTCCATCATTCTGCTGGTGTCCTTGTAGTGTTGAATATCTCTTCTTATAGTCCATCATTCTGCTGGTGTCCTTGAAGTGTTGGATATCTCTTCTTATAGTCCATCATTCTGCTGGTGTCCTTGTATTGTTGAATATCTCTTTTATAGTCCATCATTCTGCTGGTGTCCTTGTAGTGTTGAATATCTTCTGTATGTCCATCATTCTGCTGGTGTCCTTGTAGTGTTGAATATCTCTGTGTATTAGTCCATCATTCTGCTGGTGTCCTTGTATGTTGAATATCTCTGTGTATAGTCCATCATTCTGCTGGTGTTCTTGTATGGTTGAATATCTCTGTGTATAGTCCATCATTCTGCTGTGTCCTTGTAGTGTTGAATCTCTTCTTATAGTCCATCATTCTGCTGGTGTCCTTGTAGTGTTGAATATCTCTGTGTATAGTCCATCATTCTGCTGGTGTCCTTGTAGTGTTGGAAATCTCTTTATAGTCCATCATTCTGCTGGTGTCCTTGTAGTGTTGAATATCTCCAAGTATTCTCCATCATTCTGGTGATGCCATTGTAGTGTTGAATATCTCCAAGTATTTTCCATCATTCTGGTGATGCCGTTGTAGTGCTAGATATCTTTTCTTTGTCCGTCAATCTCGTGGTGTTCTTTTATTTTCTTTTCTCTGGTCCGACTTGCTGATGGTGTCGACTTGGTAACACATATTGATGTTCGTTGTTTGAAGTCGATAGAGGAGTCCTCATAGCGCATGCTTATCAACTGATATCATCGTCGATCATCCTAGTGGGGCTGTGCTTATCAACTGATATCATCGTCGATCATCCTAGTGGGGCTGTGCTATCAACTGATATCATCGTCGATCACTATCCTACCGTCTCTGATCATCTAGTGGGCTGTGCTTATCAACTGATATCATCGTCGATCATCCTAGTGGGGCTGGCTTATCATGATGTCATGTCGATCTCTATGGCTGTCTATCACTGATATCATCGTCGATCATCCTAGTGGGGCTGTGCTTATCAACTGATAGTCATCGTCGATCATCCTAGTGGGCTGTGCTTATCAACTGATATCATCGTCGATCATCCTAGTGGGGCTGTGCTTATCAACTGATATAATCGCGATCATCCTAGTGGGGCTGTGCTTATCAACTGATATCATCGTCGATCATCCTAGTGGGGCTGTGGGGTGGGGTTGCAACTCTCTGGATGTCTGTCAGGCATATCAGTGGCAACTGGGAAAAATTGGCGGCGCCCACCTCCTCTCTACATAAGCTGACTGCTTCTTGCTTCCATTAGCCTCCGAACGCCGACATGGATTGCAGCATCTTTAACGTGCATATTCCACCTTCTGCGAGTGCGTAGTACGAATGGGTGTCGGTCACTCGGGGAGGGGGGAGGGGGGGGGGGGGGGGGGGCGCTGTCACCGTGTTGACCTGCGTGATGAGGAGAACACCCGCTGTACGCCTCGCACTCAAGGCGCTGCCGGGATTGTAACCTCGACTCTACGACTGAGAATCGGTGGCTTAACCGCTCAGCTGCTCGCGTCAAGTCGAAGACGCCGCCGCTTAAGTTCTCAATGCACACCTTAACCTCGTTACCTCTTTTTCATCCTCTTCTCCCCTCCGTCCGTCCGTCAGTCCTTCCTTCCATCCTTCCTCTCCTCTACCCCCTGCCCTGACCTCGGGTGGAATCCTTGCGAGTGAGAAACTGGGTCAGTGTGTCATTTGCATATGCTCTGCTCTGCTCTGCTCTCTCTCTCTCTCTCTCTCTCTCTACACCACACTTTATAACCCTCTGCACACATTGAGCGCGCATGCTTACACACAAAACACTCTCTCTCTCTCCCTCTCTCTTTAACACATTCACAAACATAATACACACCACTCTACAGACACATGCACTTCGCACAGACACAGATACATACATGCAGACAGATAGACGTACAACAGACACGGACACATAGACACAGACACAGACACCATACATGTACATACCAACACGCCACACGCACACACATACACACACGCACACAAACACTGCACGCGCAGCACACACACACGCACACACACGCACACAACACGCACGCGCCACACACACGCACACACACACACACACCACACACACACACACACACACACACACCCACGACACACACCACACAACACACATCACAACGCCGTTCTTCCTTACAATGGTTTGCTCAGTTCAGCCCCCCCCCCCCCCCCCCCCCCCCCCCCCCCCCACACACAACACAACCGCCCCCCCCTATCACCACCACCCACCATCCATCCCTCCCTCAATCCTTTATTGCACAGATACGTTTTCCGCTGAAAGCCGCCACCACTAAATAGTTTTCATCGCACTGTGTGTTTTGAATACACGAAGTCTGCTTGCCATTGTGGACTATTTATCGCCGAAATACGCTCCGATGTGTGCACGCGCCACTGCGTTCGCTGAACATGCAGGGGGGGGGGGGGGGAGGGAGGAATAAAAAAGAAAAAGATATCGCTGTAATGCAGTCGCACGATCGAGTGCTACCCTTAAACGGATAATTCACGCCAAGTAACAATGTTTAACGCCACGCCGACCGCGGAAACCATATCAAAGCTAAAAGCGATTACAACTTGTATTTTGTACACTTTTGAAAAACCAAGGTGAACATCCTAAACTCACAACCCAATCACGGAAGCTACCCCACCCCCCACCCTCCTACCCCCACTCTCACTCCCGCAACTCCCCCACCCTCTGCCGCAACCACTCCCACCCCACCCCCACCCCCTTCCCCAACGCCCTCTTTTCACCCTTTCCAATAAACCGTGTCTTCGTGATGGGCTTGTCGGACGGTTGGGTCGGACGGTTGTGAGGTACGTTGTGGTTGTTGACGGGAGTGTGGAATGAGCGTTAGGTTTAAAGGCTCAACACCTCGCTGTCAGCACTGCGGAAACGTTGGGATTTATGTTGGCAGCTTTGTCCCCAGAATCCATGGCTGTATTCTTTCGTGTGTCCATTTATATGTGATGCCCGTCTGCCTGTCTGTCTTTTTGTTGTCTGTCTTTTTTTTGTCTGTCTGTCTACGTATGTATGTATGTATGTATCCTATCTATCTGTCTATTCATCTATCCATCTAATTATCTCTGTGTCTGTCTTACATCAGTCTATCCATCTTCCATCCATCTACCTATCTGTCTGTCTGTCTGTCTGTCTGTCTTGTCTGTCCATCTATCTATCTGTCTGTCTGTCTGTCTGTCTGTCTATCTGTCTCTCTATCTATCTGTCTGTCTGTTCACTATTTCTGATTTGAAACAGCACAAGCACGTTTTATTCAGATATTACAAATAACACTTAACAAAGAAATGCACAAAGTAATGATCCCACATGGCTTTCAGCAGGAAAATTACTACTGCTGCTGCTGCTACTACTACTATACTCTACTACTACTACTACTGCTACTACAGTCTCCCTCTCCCTCCCGTCCCTCACTCTCTCTCTCTCTCTCTCTCTTCTCTCTCTCTCTCTCTCTCTCTCTCTCCTTCTCTCTCTTCTCTCGCATATCGACAACTTGGAAGACGGGCATTACAGATCGCGCAAGCCAGATAGGTGGCTGTTTTATCACGTATTTCCATTCACAATAGAGTCCTTGGCAAGAAGGCGAGTAACTGAAGAATGGTAATTGTAGCCTACTTTGTATGCAGGGGGGGTGGGGGTGGGGGGGGGGGGGGGACAAAAGCGGGCACAAAGACTCTTTCAGGCCCCCCCCCCCCCCCCCCGTAAAATGGGACCCTTGGCGGTCGTGTGACGACAGATACACAACACCTGTCGCCCCGTCTCCCCCCCCCCCCCCCCCCCCCCCCCCCCCCCCCCTGCTATGGATACGTCTCGTACCTTTCCCACGTACGAGATAGAGGGATGGGTTTTGTTTTTGTTGTTGTTTTTTTGTCAGGGTTATTTTTTTCTTCCCTTTTGTTCTCATTCTTTTTCTTTTGTTTTTTTCTGTATACTTAAGAAAAAAAAATTCTCTTACTTTTTTCCGTTCTTTCCATGTGTTGCATTTCTTTCTTTTTTTACTGTGTCTTTTTTTCTTTCTTTCCATTTTTTGTCGTACGTTTTTTTTTTTATAAAAAAAACCATCTTTCTCCTTTTTTTCTTTTTTTTTTTAAAAACATTTTGTTCTGTCTTTTATGCATTTCTTTCTTTTCCTTGTCCGTCTGTTTGGTGTTCCTGTACTTTTGCTATCTTTCTGTTCTGGCTTCTTCTGTATTTTTGTTTTTTTTTGTTTTTTTTGTACATTCTTTGTGTGTCCTTTTTGTTTTTTTTGTTTTCTTGTACTGCGTTCCTTTGACTATCTGCCCCCTCCCCCCCCCCACCCCCACCCCATTGTTTGTTTTCCTATGTTTCACTTTTTCTACTTAAAAAAAAAAAATCCGTTCTCTTCTCCTTATGTTTTCTGTCCTTTCTTTCCTTTCCTGTTTCCAGTTTATCTTTTTGTTCGTTCTTTGTTTTCCCCTTGTCTGTCAGTCTTTCTTTTTCTTTTCTGCTTCTTTTTTCTTTTCTTTTTTTCTTCTTTTTTCGATATTTTTCTTTCTGTTTTTTTCTTTTCTTTCATCTTTCCCCCCTTTTTCCTGTCCTGACTTCATTTAAAAAAAAAATTCCTGTGAGTTTTAGCATAGCCTTTATTCCTCCTTTTGTTGCTTCTTTCTTTCTTATAGTTGATTTCCTTCCCTTTCTTGCTTTCTCTCCTCTCCTCTTTCGTTATGTGTGCCGTGTCCTGAATTTTCATGATCAAAAAGCACGATAGCTATTCAGTTCTGCAGAACTGCGCGCGCGCGCGCGCGCATATGTGTGTGTGTGTGTGCGTGCACGCGCGCGCGCGAGCGGGGGTGCGTGCGTGCGTGCGTGCGTGCGTGCGTGGTGCGTGCGTGTGTGTGTGGTGTGTGTGTGTGTGTGTGTGGTGTGTGTGTGTGTGTGTGCGCGCGCGCGCGTGCTTCATCCGGCGCGCTTGTGTGTGTGTAGCCTTATGCGTTTCTGTGCA
>CM031598.1:108626959-108636959 GCA_018398815.1 Conus ventricosus
CATCTACCACTGCAGATATGAATGCGTATCTCCCCCTATTTCTTCAATCTAAGACATAAGAGCAAGCTTTGTTTATAATTCTATATTTCTTGCAGTCATTGCAACACCAAGCTGCTCTGTAAGTTGCTGGAACGGTGCTCGGTACTTATCCTTGGAATTTATTAGTTTGTATATATATATATATATATATAATATATGTATTATATATATATGAAAATATAGATGAATAATGAATCGATCTATGAAACGAAGGAATCTTGACCTACAGCGAGTGAATCAACGGCAGGAGAAAAAAAAGTTCAACTATCCAACTGAACTAAAACGAAAATGCTTGTATAAACCTATGTGTATAAAATGTTACCTGATTGATGCTGAAGCACACACACGCTACACGCTACAACACACACGCACGCTACACACACACACACACACACACCACAACACACACCCCACACACACACTCTACATGCACACACACGTACTCACACTCACTCACACACACACGCGCACACACACACACACACACACACACACAAGCGGGTACGCTCGCACGCACGAACACTCACATTCACTCTGAAACAATCCACACGTGCTCGGACATACGCACACGCGTTACCCAGAACACACACACACACACACACACACACCCCACCACACACACACACACTCATATCTATGTTTATACATACGCTCACACACACCAAAATTTAGAACACAGGACACACAAAATACAGACGCATGAACACGCACGCACACACACACACACACACACACACCACACACGCACGCACGCACGCACGCCCACGCACACAGACAGTACACACACGCGCGCGCGTGCGCACGCATATGCGCAACTAGAGAGAGAGAGAGAGGAGAGAGAGAGAGAGAGAGAAGGTTAGAGAGACAGCGGACAAAACATGCAAACAAACAAACAAAAAAAAAAAAACAACATAAGTAGACAGTGAGAAACTCAACCAGAGTCGCTTATGGAAAACTGAGTACAACACTGACTGAACGTGTGTGGTGACAGCAGCCGGTTCTGTGGCTAGCGGGAAGCCAACCGAAAACGCGTACTACACAGAGGAACACGACAAGCGAATCACCGTCACTACTCTGTGCAAAACGTTCAACTGCCCAACTTTGTCTCCAGGTTAATTGATGAAGATTTAGCTTACCATTAATGTACTGGCACGCATTGTTCCCTATCAGAATCTATTTAAACTCGGTAAAAACAGAACAGAAAGGAAACGGGTGTAGAAATAAGACTTTTTTTTTATTTTATTTTTTTTTAATTTTTAGTTCTGTTTCGTTGCTCCGAAATCCATTTTTGTGTAAAGGTAACAAAGAAACAAACAACACAACACAAACACAAAACGCGCCACTCAGTTCTTAACTGACGTATGATTAATGTGACGTCAGAATTGTGCTGTCAAACCTTTCTTTTTTTTTTTAACCTGTAATGACCGTAATTCCTGTCAGCGACACCAAACATGGACCTCATCAACCTATGGCCTCACCTCCACCCCCCCCCCCCTTCCCACCCCCTACCTTCTCTACCACAACCCCCCAGTGTCAACCCTGTCCTCCCTTACACCCTCCCTCCCTCCCCCCCCCCCCCCTCCCCCCTTCCTCCGTCACTGCTCCAAGCCGACATGTGACCCTCGTACACCACGGAAGTGACGGAATTCCTGACTCCCAACGATCGCAATGTTTTTTTTTTTTTGAAAGCCGACGGTTGCAGACTAATCCCTCTGCAACGATCAGGGTTCTGGCATTCTTTCGCAACCCTCCTCGCCCCTCCCCGCCCCTCACCCACCAATTCCAGCCCCCCCCCCTCCCTTCCAAACAGTGCCAATAGTGGGCTACCTTAACCTGGCTCTGTTCTTGGAAAGCTGTTGCCAGAGGACTACAGAGGTGACATGTTTGGAGGATTACGCTGTTCTGTTTTATGTCTTGCTTCTGCTTCACCGACTGAGGAATGATCAACAGTTCACGCCTCATGCTCTCTCTCTCTCTCTCTCTCTCTCTCTCTCTCTCTCTCTCTCTCTCTCTCCTCTCCACCTACTCTCTCTCTCCCTCTCTCTCTCCTCTCACTCTCCTCTCTCTCTCTCTTTCTCTTTCTCTCACTCTCCTCTCACTCTCCACTCTCTCTTCCTCTCCTCTCCTCTCTCTCTCTCTCTCTCTCTCTCTCTCTCTCGCTCTCTCTCTCTCTCTCTCCTCTCTCTCTCTCTCTCTCTCTCCCCCCCCCCCCCCCCCCCCAAGTTGACTTCGACGAGGTGACAGCCCTGGTATGGTCCTTTGCGGTCGGCTGGGTTGTGAAGACGCATGAATTGACGTGTGTATGGGTGTGACTGTGACGCGCGTGCACAGGAGAGAACTGTCACACAGACAAGAGTGCGAGAGATGGGGTGCTGACAGCCGGTGACAATGATCACAGCAGTACTTGGAGAGATTAGGAGTTGACAGCTCGTGAGAATGATCCCCGTAGATTGCTAGCGATGAGAGTGGAATACTGGACAGAATCACCATCACAGACTTGCAAGAGGCGGGAGTCTTTACAGCTGGCTCCGTTTAGTGAGAACTATCACCGACGGCTGCAAGAGATGAGAGTGGGTGTTGTGAGAATCCTCACTGTAAACTGAAGAGATGGGTGTTTACAGCCGGGGGAGAATATTATCCTAACGGACCGCATGAGATGGAAGTTTACAGCCACTTGAGAATCATCACTATAAACTGGAAGAGAGAGAGGAAATGGGAAGAGAATTGGCACAACAGACTATGCAAGTGATGGAAAATGGCCAGCCCGCGTGAACGCGAGAATCGTCACAAGAGACTGTGCAAGATGTTGTTAAACTCTCTCTCTCTCTCTCTCTCTCTCTCTCTCTCTCTCTCTCTCCTCTCTCTCTCTCTCTCTCTCTTCTCTCTCTCTCTCTCAGCTTTAACAGAAGCAGGGAACATCCACCTTTTAAGATTATTCTGCTCATGAATGCGTGGTCCATTTTTTTTCTTTCTTTCTCATCAGATGTCTCCCCTACTGTCGCTACGTGAAGACTTCTTGTGATAACAAAGAAAACATCTTATGGCAAATAAACAAAGGAGAATACAGTGTGGTGGGGGGGGGGGGGAGAAGGGGGTGGAGGGAGAGAAGGAGGTAAGGAGAGAGAGAGTGAGCGGGGCACAGAGAGAGAGAGAGAGAGAGAGAGAGAGAGAGAGAGAGAGAGAAGAGAGAGAGAGAGAGAGAGAGGAGAGAGAAGACAGACAGACAGAGAAACAGTCAGAGACAGAGAGATGAGAAAGAAAGAGAAGAGAGAGAGAGAGAGAGAGAGAGAGAGAGAGAGAGAGAGAGAGAGAGAGAGACGAGACAAGAGACAGACAGACAGAGGAAGACAGAGACAGAGAAACAGAGAGAAGAGAGAGAGAGAGAGACGGAGGACGGAGCACAGAGAGAGAGAGAGGAGAGAGACGAGAGAGACAGAGACAGGAGAGAGCAGAGAGACAGCAGAGAGAGGCACGGAGGAAAGAGAAGCACAGAAGAGGGCAGCGACAGACTGGGACGATCAGTCAGCAGACGCGCCGAGGCGGCGCGGCAGAACAAGGAGCTGTTGAGCGGGCTGGCTGTCAATGCGGCACGTGTGCGATGCCACTTCCATCAGACGGCGGGTCGGCGCGGCGACAAGCGAGCTTTGCCGGCGCGTACAATTGCGGACCGTAGCAGAGCCCATTTCCGATCAAGACTGGGAGATGCTCAGCCTACCCCCCATGCCCCCTACTCCCCCGAACAAAACACACCCCAAGAAGAAGACTGACGTGTTCATCTCAGATGGTGATCGCGACTGAAGAACTTTCTTCATTCGTCTGAAGAAAGAGGGGGAGGGGCTGAGGTGGCATGGAATGAGACTGGGAATGGAGAGAGGTAAGGGAGAGGTGGGGGAGGGGTGGTGGTGGAGCAGGTTTGGGTGACGGTGGGTGGGTGGGGGTGGGGGGAAATGGCAAAAGTTGGTTGTCGGCTGAAAAAAATTATTCAAAAAAAAAAAGAGTGATTGAAATGGTAAAGGCTTGAAGAAAATACTTCTAAAGCTTGGTCGGTGGCGGATGGCGTGAATGAATGATAGCTTTCTTTGCTGTGGTAGAACCGAGCTTCTTGTTGTGTTAGTTGCCGTCGGTGTTGTCTTGCCCAGGCAGACGTCGCGCGGCTCTAATTGAGTTATTTTCGAGCTTCGTTTCGGTCAGCGTGATAAGGGGGGGGGGGGAATGGGAAAGTGAAACGAGTATCATGGCGGCGGCACGGCACGTGCGGAGGTCAACACACATACACAGGCGCGCGGACGCACACACACACACACACACACACACACAACACACACATATATCATGAATATATATTGAGTATTCTAATTATTATATTTATAATATAATATATATATATATCCAAAAGAAAAAAGACACAAGAACAACAAGCTGTTGTGGTTATAAATGAAATTTCCGGCTTTATTTGCCTTCGTCAGCACATGACATCCTCCTGAGTGCCAGCAGGTAGGTAGTGAGGGAAGAGACGTAAAATATTTCAAATGGACGTAATATAAAACAAATTACGTACTAGAATGATACGTAACTCGACAGACGTGTCACAGGTAGTACTTCGATGGAAGGAAGCTCTGTGTGTGTGTGTGTGTGTGTGTGTGTGTGCGTGTGTGTGTGTGTGTGTGTGTGTGTTGTGTTGCTGTGTGTGTGTGTGTGTGTTGTACGTGCATGTATGTGTGTGCGTGATGGTGTGAATGTGTGTAGTGTGTGTGTGTGGTGTGTGTGTGCGTCCGCGTTGTGTGTGTGTGTGTGTGTGGTGTGTGTGTGTTGCTGTGTGTGTGTGTGCGCGCGCGCGCGCGCGCGCGTGCGAGTGCATGCGCTCGTATGTGCGTGTGTGTGTGTGTGTTGTGTGTGTGTTGAGTGTGTTGTGTGGTGTAGTCTTCAATTTAATGTCTATTCACGTTATGTGGTCTAGACACACAAAATAGAAGAAGGCAGCAGCACTAAAAACATACCAAGTAGCATCAAGAAAGGATACAACATCTGCATCTCTTTACCAGCTATGTAAAACTCGGACGCCGAGTCAATGTCATTGTCATGGTATTGAGGACTTACTTAAAATTTCATCCAAGGAAGATTCAGCTAAAGCAAGAAAAGTCTTTTTTTAAAGAAACAGTTTCACATCTTATAGTTTCTGCATATTTGGGTATCTTTTTCGCCACAGCTGTATTTATGTCATTTGTAAATTTTGTTTTAAAACCATTAAGTTTAAGTCTGTAGATCAAGGAGGTCATTGAACCTTACATGAAGTGGTGTGTGTGTGTGTGTGTGTGTTGTGTGTGTGTGTGTGTGTGTGGTTTGTGCGTGCGTGCGTGCGTGCGTGCGTGCGTGCGTGTGTGTGTGTGTGTGTGTGTGGTGTGTGTGTGTGTGTGTGTGTGTGTGTGTTTGGGAGAGAGAGACAGAGACAGAGAGACAGTCAGATTGTTTTGTTAAATCATCCTCATAACTTTATAATATGTGTCTGTTTTCAGGATAGCCTCCCCACCCCGCACCCAACCCCACTCCCTACACCCAAAAAAAAAAAAAAAAAAAAAAAAACAATAACAAAAGAAAAGAGGGTGGGGGGGGGGGGTTATAAACACGTCGTTCAGGTCATGCAGGACGGAAAAACAATCAGACTCCGCCACAAAACGACGGCGAAGCATGCTGCCACTGGAGAAGCAACCAGGCCCGTGATAAAAACGATGGCCAAATCATGCCACAGAAGCACTCGGCCTCCACACAACATAACGACGATGAAAACACCCTGTTTCAGATAAGTATTCAGGCCCCGCTGCAAAACGACGGAGAAAACATGTTGCCACAGTAGAAGCATCACGATCCACAGCAAACGACGGCGAAAACATGCCGCCACAGGAAAAACACTCCGAATCCACAACAAAAAGGGCAGCGAAAGTGTGTCTTTACATGAGAAGTATCCAGGCTCCACAACAAACGATGGTGAAAACACGCTGCCACAGGAGGAGAGTTCAGAATCCACAGCAAATGATGGCAAAAACATGTTGCTACAGGAGGAGAGTTCAGAATCCACAGCAAATGATGGCAAAAAACATGTTGCTACAGGAGGAGAGTTCAGAATCCACAGCAATGATGGCAAAAACATGTTGCCACAGAAGTATCCGGGCTCCCACACAACGTGACGGTGAAGACATGCAGTCACAGGAAAAGTACTCAGGCTCCACAACAAATGATGGCGACGACATCTTGCCACAGGAGAAGTATCTGGGCTCCACAACAAAATGATGCCTCGATATTTTGTCACAGAGAAGCATTTGGGCTCCACGACAAAATGCTGGTGGAACATGCTGTTGCAGAAGAAGCACTGGGCTCCACAAACAAAATGATGGCGAAAAACTATTGCCATGGAAGAAACCATACGGGCTCCACTACAATGACGGTGAGAGAACATGTTGCCACAGGAGAAGCATTCCGGCTCCAGGACAAATGATGGCGAAAACATGTTGTCACAGGAGGCCCCGCAACAAACAATGGTGAAAACCTGTCTTCGCAAACACGCACTCAGGCTCTGCAACAATCGATGGTGAAAACATGTTGGCAAAGGAGAAACAGTCAGGATCTTCAAGGTACTCCGGCTCCACAAAAAAAAAAAAAAAAAAAAAAGGTTGCCGGCGACGTGTCACTGCAAACTGTTCAAACCCAGTGGATGTAGTGTCTGCAAAATTTTCCTATCCAGAATGCCTCCCGCTGCAGTCGTTTTTGTTTTGTGTCAGAGTGCACTTTCTCTATTGGTAGACATTTTATGTTGGAGAGTGAGTGTTGTGGCCTGTTTTAAGTGTGATGTGATGTGTGTGCCCGTGTTCTTATTTATGTTGATCTGTGTTGGTAGAACCTTGTTTTGAGACTGTTCTTTGTCTCTCCAACATATTGTGCGTCAGTGCACATGTCACAGAACAGCAGGTAGACGATGTTGCTTGTTTCGCATGTCATTCTGTTGCGGAGCCTGAACAACTCTCCCGTTTTTGGATGATCTGAACGAATGGATTCTACAAGGTGGACCTGACACAACACACACTTGTCTTTCTCCACATTTGTAGGATCCAGGACAGTCGTCAACAAGAGCTGGTAGGGCAAGAGGGCATGAGCATAGTCCTCAAGGAGTGGCAGTTCCTTTCTGCCACTAAAGGAGGTTGAGGGACTGCTTTTTTCATCCTCTCGCTGTTGGTGGTGAGGCTCTGATGTAGTTCTCGTGTCCAGGATCTCAATGGTGGGTTGGCAGGGTTGTGTGTCACGATCAGAGGTGGGCGAGGTTCTGATACTTGTTTTGATTTGTATGGAGCGCCTCTTGTCGGGGAATCCGTCGGACCTTTTCTAATGCTGTTTGGACAACGTCTTGCTTGTAGCCACGTGCCTGGAAGCGTTTAGACATTTCCGGACCCTTTCTTCAAACACCAGCATTGTCTGAGCACAGTCTCTTAAGCCTCAGGAACTGGCTAAATGGAATGCTCCTGTGTACATGTCCAGGATGACATGATGGGGACTCAGATAAGAATGTGCATCAGTGGGCTTTGTATAAAGATCTGTTTGAAGGAATCCATTTTTAAGGAAATGGCTATATCCAGGAACGGGATACTGCATGGCGATGTATGAAGGTGAACTTGATGGTTTCATGGAACGAGTTTATGTGATCCATAACTGTTCCAATTCATCTTCTGATTTCACCCACAAGACAAAAATGTCATCTATGAAACGTTTCCATAGATGATCAGGGACAGAAACAGGACTGGAGGCTAGTAATTGCTGTTCCAGCACGCCATGAACAGATTCGCAACTGCAGGGGCAAGTGGGGTGCCCCTCGCTGTGCCAAAGATTTGGTGATACACACACACACACACACCACACACATCACACTCGCACGCACGCACGCATACCAGAGCCCGTGCATGTACGCCCAAAAAAGAGGAATGAGGAGAGAGGGTGGGAGAGAGAGGTAGAGAAGGAAGGGAGATTGGAAGAGAGAGAGAGAGAGAGAGAGAAGAGAGGAGAGAGAGAGAGAGAGAGAGAGAGAGATGAGTGGGTTGTTGAGGGAGATTTGCTTTGACGCATTGACCCTTTAGTGCCATGAGCACAGAATGCTCGCACGGGAAATTCCCTGTGATGCGAAAAAGGGGAAAAAAAAAAAAAAGATAAAAGGTGAGAGAAGTGCTGGTTCGTTCTTCATTTTCGTTGACCTGAGTGTTGTTGACCTTGCCTGAAGAAGACTAGGAGGTCGAAACGCGTCCTGTTTTGCCTTGTCATTTGTTTGTCCATTTCAGTTTTAAAATCAGAAAAGAGGGAAGTTCAGAGGAACGATGATATTTGTATGATCCATTCACGAAAACAAAAAAATTCACAGAGAGAGAGAGAGAGAGAGGAGAGAGGAGAGAGAGATGAGAGAGAGAGGAGAGAGAGGGGAGAGAAATAGGGATATTTCAGTGACACACTGACCCTCCTAATGCAATGCCATTTGCACAGAACGTTCCTGTGGCGAAGTACTAACTGATCAAAACGGGGAAACAATTCCTACAGAGCCATAATTTATAAAGGGAAGACAAAGACAAGTTCAGATGGACAACGATCTGTGTTTTCAACCATCTACAAAGGCAGAGAGAGAGAGAGAGAGAGAGAGAGAGAGAGAGGAGGAGAGGAGAGAGAGAGGAGAAGAGAGAGAGAGAGAGAGAGAGACAGACAGACAGACAGAGAGAGAAAGAGAGAGAGAGAGAGAGAGAGAGAGAGAGAGAGAGAGAGAGAGAAGGGGGACAACTAGCCAAACAGGAAGGAAGACACGAGACTGTATTTATGCGCATGCCACATGCCATTTCACGGCGCTTCGTGAAAGACCGTATAGTTCCAACCAATCCTCCACCAATTCTTTTCGCCAGAAAAGCTGCTGCAGTCGATCGAACGGAGTAAGATGTGCTCTGGGGTCGGCGTGGGTGTGCATTGGACTGGAGTCCTGCGCCAGTCCTGTGGCCTCTCCACAGGGGGTTGGTAGTGGTCAGCGCACTGCAGTAGACTCACCTCAGTGAGTCAGCAGCTCCCCGGCCAGCAAGAAAGGTCTGTGTCACACCCCCCTCTGACGCCCTTTCAACTCTTGATAAGGTCTCTGGCGCCAGGTATGGAAGTTCGCTCGCGTCAGAAGGTCTGCAATGGAACAGCAATTATCAAGAAAACGACAATGATAGTTTGGGTGTTTTTTTTTTTCTTCTTATGGTCAAAACAATGATTATCGATGCAAGAATACGGTTGCCTTGACGGTGAAAACAGTCCTTGTTTGGAATCGGTTACTATATTTTCACGGTTTTTTTTTTTCCAGCTGTGAAGACGTAAGATAAGGAGTCAAAAGAAAGAAAATCATCTTCACCCTAGTCACCCGTTAGCTGTGAAATGAGTTAAATGTGACACTTCTCTCTGATTCGGTATCCTGCGCCTTTGCAAAGCAGTCCTTCCGTGAGACCGTTCTGAGAATGAATACGAATGATGCCGTGCGCTCGTCGTACATGGGTCTCAGTGGCCTGTTTTTCGTAAGTGATACTCACATTATGAGTCGTCATTACTGTAACCATGGTGGTGATTTGCCGCTGTATCGAGCAGGAATAGAGAGAGAGGAGGAGAGAGAGAGAGAGAGGAGAGAGAGGGAGAGAGAGAGAGAGAAGAGAGAGAGAGAGAGAGAGAGAAGAAAAAAAAACAGCAACACAGCAAATCAACGCTGCAGAGTTGAATATGATGTTTTGTTATGGTGGTATTATTTACCTTTTTCCGCGGGTGAGAGAGAGGCGGGGTGGGAGACGCGCGTGCGCGCGCGCGCGCGCGTGTGTGTATGTGTGTGTGTTTCAGTGCGTGCGCGCGTGCGTGCGTATGTGCATGTGTGTGTGCGTGTGTGTGTGTGTGTGTGTGTGTGTGTGTGTGGTGTGTGTGTGTG
>CM031598.1:108644459-108651959 GCA_018398815.1 Conus ventricosus
ATGCCATACACACAAAACACAACTCAGTGCTGTGTATATATCACAGAATGCCATACAGCACAACTCAGTCGCAGTACAATACATCACAGCTATGCCATACTGCACAACAGCAATCAGTGTGCAATACATATACAGCATATGCCATACAGCACAACACAACTCAGTCTAGTGTAATAATAAGAATGATGCCATACAGCACAATACACAGAAGTGCATACAACATACACCATGCAGTACATACATCACAGAGTGATGCACATACCACTGTGCAACTCACAGTTAAGCGCGACACAAGCCAAAGCAAAGGAGCACAGCACAGTTTAGTGCAGTGGGACACGACCCCACACAACACAGCACAGTGTAGTGCAGTGGAACACGACCCCACACAACACAGCACAGTTTAGTGTAGTAGAACAAACCCCACACAACACAACACAGTGTAGTGCAGTGGGACACGACCCCACACAACACAGCACAGTTCAGTGTAGTAAAACACGACCCCACACAACACAGCACAGTGTAGTGAGTAGAACACGACCCCCCCCAACACAGCACATTTCATTTCAGTAGAACACGCCCCACACAACACAGCACAGTTCATACGGGAAAACAAAACCCCCACCCCCCCAGCACAGTTTTAGTGCAGTAGAACACCGCCCCCACAAAAAACCACAGCACGGGTTTGTAGGCAGTAGAACCCCGACCCCCCCAACCCCCAGCACAGTTTAGTGCAGGGAACACAAACCCCACACAACACGCACAGTTCATTCCCCGTAGAACACGACCCCACCCAAAAACGAACAGTGTAGTGCTAAAACCACGCCCCCACCCCAACACAGCACTTCAGTGTATGGAACAAAAAACCCCCCAACAACACGCACATTTCCCGTGCATAGAACACGCCCCCCCCACAAAACAGCACATTTTCAGTGCAGTAGAACCCCCACCCACACAACACAGCACAGGTAGCGCATAAAACCAGGGACCCCAAAAAAACCCCACATTCCCCAGTCCCGAGAACACGCCCCCCACCCCAACCAGCACATTTCAGGCAGGGAACCCAAAACCCCCACAAAAACAGCACATTTCCCGTGTAGGGGAAACACAACCCCACACAACCCAGCCCCAGTTCAGTCCCCAGGGGGGACACGACCCCACAAAAACACAGCCCAGTTCATCCCGTGGGACCCCGCCCCCACACAACAAAAGCCCCTTTCCCGTGCAGGGGAAAACCCCCGCCCCCACCCCAAAAACAGCACATTTTTAGTGCAGTAGAACACAAACCCCACCCCAACCCCCGCACGTGTAGGGCAGTAGAACCGACCCCCCCCAAACACAACACAGTGTGTGGGGGAAACCCCCCCCACCCAAAAACAGCACGGGTGTAGTGCAGGGGGACACGCCCCCCACAAAACACGGGCCCCGGGGTTTCCAGAAATATTACCCCCCCAAACCCCCCCAAAACAGCCGTTTGTGAAACACGCCCCCCAAAAACAAAACCCACAGTTAGTCCCCAGTGGAAAAAAACCCCCAAACACACCAGCACCCGTTCAGTGCAGTGGGACCCCCGACCCACACCCCCCCTCACGTTCAGTGCAGTAGAACCCCGCCCCCCCCAAAAACACACCCCGTTTAGTCCCATTTTTGGGGGAAAAACGCCCCACACAACACAGCACTGTTATGCAGAAAGGGCCCCAAACCCCACCAACCCCGCACATTCAGGGTATAAAAACACGCCCCCACAAAACCCACGGCCACAGTGTAGTGCAGGGGCCCACGACCCCCCCCAAAACCACGGGCACAGTGTAGTCCCGTGAAACCCGAGCCCCCAAAACCCACAGCACAGTGTAGTGCAGTAGAACACGACCCCAAAACAACCCCCACATTTCATTGCAGAAAGCACACGACCCCCCACAAACCCCGGCACAGTGTTTTGCAGTAGAACCCGACCCCACCCACCCCCGCACATTTTTCAGTGCAGTAGAACACGACCCCACAAAACACAGCACGGGGTGTAGTCCCAGGGGAACCCCCGGACCCCACCCCAACAGACAGTTTTGTCGGGTGGTCCACACCCCACCCCCAACACAGAAACATTTTCCCGGGGGCAGTAGAAACACGCCCCCCACAAAACACGAAAGTTTTGGGGCCAGGGGAAAACACGACCCCACACAAACAGACTTTTCCCAGTGCAGAAAGAAAAACGCCCCCACCCCAACAAACAGCACGTGTAGTGCTTGCCCCCCCCACACAACCCAGCACAGTTCAGTGTAGTAAAAAACAGGGCCCCCAAAACAAAACAGCACAGTGTTTGAAAGAAAGAACACGACCCCAAACCAAAACCCCCAGCCCAGTTCAGTGCGGGCAAACACGCCCCCCACAAACCCGGGCAAAATTTTTGTGGGGAAAACCCCCGACCCCCCAAACACCCCACAGTTCATTTGTAGTGGCCCCACAAACCCCCCCCAACAAAGCACAGTTCAGGGGCCATTTAAACACGCCCCCACACCACAGCACAGTTCAGGGGCATGGAAACCCCGACCCCACCCAACAAGCACGTTCGGGCCCAAGGGGAAAAAGACCCCCCCCAACCCAGACAGTGTATTGCATTTAAAAACCCCCCGGACCCCCAAAACACGGGCACATTTTCAGTTTTTAGTAGAACAGGGACCCCACCCCAACACGGGCCAGTGTAGGCAGTAGAACAAAACCCCCAACCCCAACCCCGCAAATTTCAGTTTTAGTAAAACGCCCCACACAACCCCGGCACAGTTCAGTCCCCTTAGAACACGCCCCCACAAAACCGCACAGTGGGGCCCAGTAGAGCACAACCCCCCCCCAACCCGGCCCCGTTCAGGGTAGTAGAACAGGGCCCCCACAGAACCGCACAGATTTAGTGAAGTAGAAAACCCCCCCAAAACCCCGCCCAGTTCAGTCCCGGGTAAACACGCCCCCAAACACAACACAGCAAAAGTTCAGGGTAGTAGAACACGACCCCACACCCCCCGCACATTTGTTTTGCAGTAAAACCACCCCCACAAAACCACACACAGTGTAGTGCATTTAGAAACACGACCCCCCACAACACAGCCCAGGGTAGTCCCGTGAACCCGACCCCCCACAACCACAGCACAGTGTAGTGCAGGGGAAAACACGACCCCACCCCAACCCCGCCCCGTTGGGGCCCGTAGAAAAAACGACCCCCCCCACAACCACCCACATTTCCCATTTGTAGAAGAACACGACCCCCCCAAAAAACCCCACCCACCATTTCCCAGTGCAGTGAACAACCCCCCACACAACCCGCACAGTTCAGGCAGTAAAAACCCGACCCCACAAAACACGCCCAGTGAAGTGCAGTGGAACCCGACCCCACACAACACAGCAAGTTCAGTGTAGTAGAACCGACCCCCAAACCCCCGCACAGGGAGTGCAGTGGTTCCCCGACCCCCACACAACACAGCCCGTGTATTTGCAGGGGAAAAACACGACCCCACAACCCCAGACATTTCAGTGTAGTAACCCCGGGGACCCCACACAACACGGGCCAAAAGTTTTAGGGCAGTTAAAAAGGGAACCCCACACAACCAGCCCCGCCCCCCCAGTGCAGAAAAAACACAAACCCCACACCCACGCCCCATTTTCCAGTGTGAAAAAAACCCGACCCCACAAAAACCACACCCCGTGTATCCAGTAAAAAACACGCCCCCCACACAACACAGCACAGGGTAGTGCGTGCCAAAACCCCCCAAAAAAAACCACGCCAGTTCAGGCATTTAAAACCCAACCACCCCACCAACCCAAAATTTGGGTAGTGTATGGAAACACGCCCCCCCCACACACAGCCCCGTGTAGTGCAGTAAAACACGACCCCACACCCCCAGCACAGTTGTCCCGTAAAACCCAAAAACCCCACCCAACCCCGCCCCCGTTCAGGGGTTTTAGAACACCCCCCCCACACTCCCAACAGTGTAAAGTCCCGGGTGGGACACGACCCCACCCAACACAGCCAGTTCAGTGTGGGTAAACAGCCCCAAAACAACCCCAAGCCCCCAGTGTGGGGCAGGGGGCCCCACGACCCCCACAAACACAGCACAGTTCTGGGGCCGGGGGAAAAACGACCCCACCCCAAACCCCGCACAGGTAGTGCATTGGAACACGCCCCAAAACAACACAGAACATTTCCCGGGGCCGTAGAAAAAACGACCCCCACACAAACCCCCCCCAAAAGTGTAGTGCAGTGGGCCCCGAACCCCACCCCCCCCCGGCCCCTTTTCAGTGTAGTGGGAACCCCGCCCCACACAACACAGCACAGTGTAGTGCAGTGGGACAAACCCAACACAAAAACAGCCCCGTTCATTGCTGTACAAAAACGACCCCACACAACACGGGGCAATTTCCCGTGTAGTAGAACACGACCCCACACAACCCCGCCCCCAGTGAAAGTCCCGGGTAGAACATGACCCCAAACAAAAACCCCGCCCCGTTAGTGCAGTATCCCACGACCCCACAAAACACAGCACAGTTTTTGTGCAGGGGAAACACAAACCCCCACACAACACAGCACTTTCCCGGGGCAGTAGAACACGCCCCCCACAGAACAAAAGCACGTGTAGTGCTTGAACCCGCCCCCAAACCCCAACACACCCACAGGGTAGTCCCTTTAAAAACGACCCCAACAACACCCACAGTGTTTTGGCCAGTAGAACGGGACCCCACACAACACAGCCCCGCCCAGGTAGGGGCCCCCCCAAAAAAACCCCGCCCATGAAGTGCATAAACACGACCCCACACCCCCACAGCCCCCTTTCCCAGTGCATTTGGGGCCAAAACCCCCCACAAAACCCCGGGGCACGTAAGTGCAGTGGCCCAAAAACCCCCACCCAAACAGGCCCCTTTCCCGGTGTAGTGAACACCCCCCAACAAAAACCGCCAGTTCATTTGTAGTAGAACCCCAAACCCCACACAACCAGACCCAGTGTTAGTCCCGAAAAACCCAACGACCCCCCCCCCAACCCCACCCCCGTTCGTGCCGTGGGAACACGACCCCACCAACACCCCCCCAAGTGTAGTGCGTAAAACCCCACCCCCACCCAACACAGCCCCCTTTTTCCAGTCCCGTGAAAAACGACCCCACACAAGACGCACAGTGTATGCAGTAGAACACGCCCCCCCACCCCAACAAGCCCCGTTCAGAAAAAGTAGAACCAACCCCACACAACACAGCACAGTGTAGTGCAGTAGAACACAAACCCCACACCCCCCCCCCGTTCAGTGCAGTGAACAGGACCCCCCCCCCAAACCCCGGCCAGTGTAGTGCATTTCCCCACGACCCCACAAAACACAGCAAGTTAGTGCAGTGAACCGACCCCACAAAAAAACCGAAACTGTTCAGTGTATGGGAACCCCCCAAACCCCACACAACACGCCCAGGTGGGTGCAGTAGAACAGCCCCACACAACACAGCCCATTTTCCCCCTTTTTGTAGTCCACCCCCGCCCACCCCAACACAGCCAGGGTATTGTAGGGGAAACCCACAAACCCCACACCCCAACCCCCCCCCCGTGGCAGTAAAAACCCGCCCCCCCAAAAAACACACCCACATTTCAGTGGTAGAACCCCCAAACCCCCCCCCAACCCCCACAGACATTTCCCTTGCAGTAGAACACAACCCCCACAACCCCGCCAGTGTAGTGCATTGAACACGACCCCAAAACCCCAACCACCCCCGGGGTGGCAGTGAACCCCGACCCCACAAAACCCCCCAGCACAGGGGTAGTGCGGGGAAGGCCCCCCCCCCCCCAAACACAGCCCGGGTTCGTGTAGTAAAAACACCACCCCACACAAAAACAGCCCAGTGTATTTCCCATTGGGAACCCGACCCCAAAAAAACCCCGCACAGTTCAGTGTATAGAAACGCCCCCCACAAAAACCCCCCGCCCCCGGGCCCCCGGTGCAGTAAAACCCGCCCCCATCCCAACCGCCCCGGGGAATGAGTAGAACACGACCCCCACAAAACACGCACGGTAGTGCAGTAGAACACGACCCCCAAACACAGTCACAGTTCAGTGTGTAGAACACGACCCCACACAACCCCGGCACAGTGTATGTATTTGGGAAACACAACCCCACACAAACACGCACGGGTTAGGCGTAGAACACGACCCCCCCCCAACCCCGCACGTGGTGGGTGAGTAAAACCCAAAACCCCCAAAACCCACAAGCACGTTCATTGCAGAGAAACAACCCCACCAACAAAAACCACATTTTCAGTGAAAGTAGAACACGACCCCACACAACCCAGAAACATTTCCGTGCGGGGGGACAGGGCCCCCAAACCCCAACCCCAGCACGGTTAGGCGGTAGAACCCCCGACCCCCCCCAAACACAGCACAGTTCAGTCCCTGGGAACCCCGGACCCCCCCCCAACCCCACAGCACGGGTTTCGGGCCCAGTAAAAACACGACCCCCCCCAACACAGCACATTGAATTTCTAGAACAAAACCCCCACCAACACAAGCCAGGGGATCCGCCCAAACGAAACAAACACAAACGCCCTCAAACCCAACCCAACCCCCCTCCCAACCGCAACATTTCGGGGAAACCCCCACCCCTGCTACACAGGCTGATTTTTCCTGGGGGCACCCCTGTATAAAAACGGGGCGGGGAGTTTTGTGTGTTTTGCCCGTTTTTTTTTCTTTCCCCCCCATTAAGGCAGCCACACAACATCTTGGGGGGAAGGTCCCAATGCTTTAAGTGAAAGTGTCGCCCCCATCCCCAACCCGGCCCAAAAAGGGGGCCTTTCTCTTGGGGCAAGTTGGTGTGGGTTTTGGGCCGTGTCTCCCCCGGATGTTGGCGTGCGTTCACCCCAGGGAACCCAGGGGTTTTTAAAGTTTCATTCGAAGGACTTTTGGGGGAAAATGGAGTCAAAAACCAAGGGTTAACTCGGGGGAAAAAACCCCCCTATACCAAAAACGGCCGGGCCCGGATTGCGAACCCCCCAACCCCGGGGATCGCCAGAGTCTGGGGGTTTCCCCCAAATTTGAGTTTTCCCGGGGGTGTGTATATAAAAATGTCGCCCTAAAATCTTTCGCAGCGACGAAATTTCCCCAAAAAAATCCTGAAATTTTTTTGGCAGCTCCCAATTTTCTATAGGACTTTTTTGGGAAAAAAAGGTTTTTCGCGCGAAAAATTTTTTTCCCAAAAATATTGTCGCTAAAAACGAAATTTCCCACGTGAAAGGGCTGCCCTTGCGTTTCCCCAATTCCAGGGCGACAGTATTATATACGACACCGGCCCCCACTTCCCGGTAAAACCGTAACACGATTCCACGCTTTTAAGACTACCGAAAACGGCCCCAAACAAGACAACTTAAAAAAAAACACGTGCGTTTCCCAACAAAAACCCAAAAAACAACACGCCCAATGGGGCCCCGGGCCCAGAAACCGATCTCGATCGGCCTGGGGGCTTTCTCTGCCTGTGGGTTTTCACCTGGCACGT
>CM031598.1:108656959-108670196 GCA_018398815.1 Conus ventricosus
TATTATATATATATATATATATATATATATATATTGAATTATAAACAAAGCTTGCTCTTATGTCTTAGATTGAAGAAATAGGGGAGATAAGCATACTTGGTGTTGCAATGACTATTTCTTCAATCTAAGACATAAGAGCAAGCTTTGTTTATAATTCAATATTTCTTGCGGTCATTGCAACACCAAGCTGCTCTGTAAGTTGCTGGAACGGTGCTCGGTACTTATCCTTGGAATTTATTAGTTTGTTATATATATATATATATATATAATATATATATATATATATATATATATATATATTTATATATATATATATATATAGTCAAATTACCACTTTCCGCGGTCACTGAGGAGAAACAACCAAGTTTCGAAATATCGGTATATGACCAGGAGTTATGTGTTAGTGAGTTTCCTCCCTATTGGAGATTATAAGCTTGCTGAAGGCTCATTTGAGAAGCATTTATTTTATTTTTCCCCATCCACCCACTTGAGCACATACTGTTAGTTAGGCAGTATTAACTACCACTGCAGATATGAATGCTTATCTCCCCCTGTTTCTTCAATCTAAGACATAAGAGCAAGCTTTGTTTATAATTGAATATTTCTTGCAGTCATTGCAACACCAAGCTGCTCTGTAAGTTGCTGGAATGTTGCTCAGTACTTATCCTTGGAATTTATTAGTTTTTTGTAATTTAGTCCCTTGCGGATTCATTCCAAGAACTGGCCCTCAGCACTTAATCTTATGTCTAAGAGGTTATCTTTTTATATTTTCTACTTTTCACAAGAAAATGTAGCTTGTTTTGTTCTTTCATGATTTTCTTTTGCTTCTTAGGTGGTACCTTTGGTTGGTTTTTTGAAAACTCAACAAATACTACGGTATTGCACACCAGCCTTTTCTAGGATGCATTCTTCTTAAAACCGAAAAGGCAGAGGAGTCAAATTACCACTTTCCGCGGTCACTGAGGAGAAACAACCAAGTTTCGAAATATCGGTATATGACAAGGAGTTATGTGTTAGTGAATTTCCTCCTTATTGGAGATTAAAAGCTTGTTGAAGGCTCATTTTGAGAAGCATTTATTATATTTTTCCCATCCACCCACTTGAGCACGTACTGTTAGTTAGGCAGTATTAACTACCACTGGAAATATGAATGCTTATCTCCCCTATTTCTTCAATCTAAGACATAAGAGCAAGCTTTGTTTATAATTGAATATATATATATACATATACATACACGCGTTCTCTTGCTTTATCTGTGTGTGTCTCTTTTCTCGCACACACAGACATAGAGGGAGGGAGGGGTAAATTGATCCGAGGTCGGTTTATTTATAACAGATACCACTTTTAGGACCAGAACAAAGACGGAAATGGTGAATGGGTCATTGACCCAAACCTGGAACAGGACACACTGCTGCGTGCACCTTCATAGAAAAACAAAAACAAAACAAAACAACTTGTTTTGAAAGCATGGAAGCGTTACCATGTCATACTTCTGCCTGATCTCTCCACTGGTGGCTGTAAATGAAAAAAAAAATCCACGCAAAAAATTCAATTTTTTTTTAATCGCTGGAGCTTCTTGGTGCTTTCCGTTCCTTTGCCCGAAAGATGGATGTATTGAGATCCCCCCCCCCCCAAAAAAAAAGGGGGGGGGGGATCATCATAGTCTGACAGTTTTCATTTGCATATTCTAGACAGAACGTGCATGACTGAGTCACCAAACGAAGAAACGAAGACCCAAAACATACTGTACGTGTAATAGATAGAATGAGCCCCAATGCGCGGGAAACGATGTGTTCTACGTGTGTCAGATGTGTATGGTGTAAACACCCATGTCTCCTTTATGTTCTCCTAGCATGTCCGGAGTCAACCGTGGTGCCAGCGGCTGTAGTGATAAGTTCATGTCTTCAAGACTCACTGGCTGTGCACCAGGGAATTAAATCTGTACAGTGCTGGAACAAGTATACTGCATGGTCAGTTTTGTTGATTTCTTGTTGTTTTAGCTTTTCGTTCGGTTGTTTATGAAAGAAAACCCACCAGGTTTTAGCTGTGTTTTTAATGTGTTTTTTGTTTTTTTGCTGTTTGTTGCTGTTGTATTTAACTTTGGGTGATATCTTAATGAAATACATCAAACGTGAGCGTTATTCATTTTGTCTTTTTTTAATCTTATCTTTTTAACTTCTGTTTGTCTGTTTGTTTTCTCTATCCGGGCACTGTAGACACATCAATCCTGTCTTTCTTTTCTTGGAAGAATACAAAACCTCCCTCCTGTTCTGTTTTCAAAGTACTATACACCAGCCAAACTCTCTGGAATTCATAGCAATTTACGACACATACAAACCATTGGTGTTCAACAGAAAGAAAAAAAAAGCACAAAAATTAAGTGTTTAACTGTTTTTGTTTAAACCAGTAATCCATAACGTTCTACCTTGACTGTGCTCTGACTGTCATGTCATTTGTTACTGATTGTGTGTGTGTGTGTGTGTGGTGTGTGTGTGTGTGTGTGTGTGTGTGTGTGTTGTGTGTGTGTGTGTGTATTTTGTGTGTGTGTATGTGCGTGCGTGCGTGCGTGCGTGCGTGCGTTGTGTGTGTGTGTGCGTGTGTGTGTGTGTGTGTGTGTGTGTGTGTGAGTGTGTGTGTGTGTGTGTGTGTGTGTGTGTGTGTGTGTCTGTGTGTGAGCGTGCGTGTGCGTGCGTGTGTGTGTCTATGTGTGTGTTTACGCGCGCTCTCTCTCATTTAATCTGTGTGTGTGTGCGTGCGTGTGCGTGGTGTGTGTGTTATGTGTGTTTACGCGCGCTCTCTCTCACATTTAATTGTGTGTGTGCGTGCGTGTGTGCGTGCGTGTGTGTGTCTATGTGTGTTTACGCGCGCTCTCCTCTCGCATTTGCTTGACTGCGACTGCAACCACTCATACAGAAGTGCCTGCGTTCATGAAACTTGCCTACGGGACTTTGCAAGCGTTTCAGGTTCACAAGCGCAAATGCCCAAATGCAGAGATGCTCAATCAATCATGAGCTATGTTCCCCTCAACCGCCACTGCCATCCCCTTCCCCACCCGCCTGTCTTCTCCCTCTTCATCCCCCATCCCTTCTACCCACATATGACCCTCTCCTACCTTCTTGCCCTCTCCTCCCTCCCTCCCCTCACTCATCTAATCCACGATCTCTTGTGTTGTGAGGCCCCATACAGGGTGTCCCTGCAGCTAATGAGCAAAGAGAAACGCGAACGCGCCTCGCCGCCTAGCAATGAAATCCGCCGCGTCCCAGAGTCAGGACGCAAAACTCGGCGCGCTGCGAGTCCATGTCCTGCTCTGTGGTGATGATTATCCTAAATAGACTGTCGTCCGTTAATGAAGCTTCTTTCTTATCTTTCTTCCTTCCTTTCATGTCTTTTCTTTTTTCCTTCCTTTTCATGTCTTTTCTTTTCTCTCTTCTTTCTTTCTTTCCTTCTTTCTTCTTTTTCTTCTTCTTCTGGATTCACTTCTACTTCCTCTGCTCCTCCTCCTCGCCTCTTTTCTTCTCTCCTCTTCCTCTCCTTCTTCTTCTCCTCCTCTCTCCTCCTCCTCCTCCTCTCCTCCTCCTCCTCCTCCTCTCTTCTTCTTCTCCTCCTCTTCCTCCTTCTCCTCCTTCTTCTCCTTGTCCTCTTCTTCCTAATTCTACTATTCCTCCTCCTCCTCTCGTGCTGCTCCTCCTCCTCCTCCTCCTCCTCCTTCTTCTTCTTCTTCTTCCTCTCGTCTTCTTCTTTTTCATTTCTCTTCTTCTGTTGTTGTTGTTCTTCGCCCACACATTTACAGAGTTTGTCCAGCCTTGGAGACCAATGTGATCGTGGCCATGAGATTCAGTGTACTGCCCAACAGCGTGGTCTGGAATGGCATTGTTGCTGGTCTCCCTTTGTTCCTGGCAGAGGACAGGAGAGGGCAGGTGGGTAGCGGGTTCGGCTAGTCTGTTCTTCCAGACCCTAGGAGCAAGGAGGCGAGGACTTCAACTTCTGGACATGTGGCGGCCGTTTCGACGGGCGGTGACCGGTTCTTCATCTCCTCACCACAGCCTGTAGGGAGTAGACGGAGACAGTACATGTCCTTCGCCAGATTTCAAAGGGTCACAGGGAAGCGCAGCAGATTAAGGGGATATTATTGTCAGCAAGTCTTTTAAGCAGTGCCTCAACCCCTACTCGGAGTTATGATGATACATGATGATGCTGATGAAGTCTCACAGCTGTCTTTATAAGGCTGTTTCCTCCCCTTCTCTGTGGACCTGGGCTCTGTAAAGCAGAATGGCTGTCCCCTCTCTCGCTCCACGCTTGGCGAGCCGATCCGCCACTTCATTGTCTGGGATCCTACAGTGGGTGGGAACCCATTGCAGGGCATCTGGCCGCACCATCATTTTGCAGCCTCCTGGATTGTCACTGCTAGACGTAGCAGTCTCTTTAGTACAATGGCTTGAAAGACAGACGGTGCATTTAAGAGAAGACAAAAAAAAAAAAAAAAAAAAAAAAAAAACGTGAGCGCGGCTGCTCTGCAAGTCAAGACACTGTAGAAGCAGCCGGCGTGAAGCTCTTGGATCTTTTGGCTGTATGACTGAGGCCACACGGACGCGGTTTCGGGTGATGAGCTATCTTGCAGTGCGTCTCGTGTGCGCAGGATATCTGACCTTTTTTCTGCCCTCACTGTAAGGAGTGGGACAGAAGTCGTCGAGCTTGACCTTATCGCCGCCCCAGCCAGCACAGAGCGCAAGATCAGATCCCGGCGCTGAGCGCCGCCGACAGGTAGATAGTGTTCGCCTGTCACCCTGTAACACTGCGTGCCACCACCACCACCACCACCACCGATCACCGCCCGCGACCAGTGCTCATCAGCCCTGTGGTCCGTCTGTCTGTCTGCCGTTGTCAATGAGCTGAGCGGAGTCACACAGGCCTTGTGGTGTCGTGCGTGCTGTTGTGGTGAGTTGTTCAACAGCAGGAAGGGGGCCGGCTCCTGCCGAGGAGTGCCAGGCGTTGGAGGGTCGTCAGATAGGTAACGTTGCCTCCAAGGCTACAGAATGAACTTTGGCTTCTTCATCTTCTGTGTCGTGTTCTGTGCGAGGTTTGGCTTGAAGGGTTTAAGACACAGACTTTGAAATCTGGCTTCTTCATCATCTGTGCCGTGTTCTGTGCGAGGTTTGGCTTAAAGGGTTTAAGACACAGACTTTGAAATCTGGGTTCTTCATCTTCTGTGCCGTGTTGTAGGCAAGGGTTGACCTGAAGAGTTTAAGACACAGACTTTGAAATCACGCCATCTGATCTTCTGTGTAGCCTTTGACGAACTTACCACTTTCCATTGTTTTTCTCCCGTACTGGAATACTGTCGGCGGTATGTTTAATTCATATATATATAAACATATAAACATTGATGGTTACCTTGAGTTCCGAAAGAAACTTTTTGCTATTTATTTATTTATTCGTCTATTGATGTATTTATTTGTTTGCTTATTGATGTATTTATTTGTGTGTTTGTTTGTCTGGTTGGTTCTTTGTTTCTGTGTTTATTTAATTATTTATTTACTCCTCCTCCTCCTACTACCACTACTACTACCACACTACTAACTACTACTACTACTACTACTACTACTACTACTACTACTACTACTACTACCACTACTACTACAGCAACAACAACAACAACACCTACTACTACTACTACTTCTACTACTACTACCACTGCCACTGCTACTACCCTTTTTTTCAAAGGTTGACAATGTATTTGGGACAAAATGACATCGACGTGAACTTTAATGAAGTAGTAAAGTCCGTTCTCTTGGAAGTGTAGTTTCCAGCATCCATCAGGTCTGGTAGAAGGAATGTCTGCGGTATGAGCAACCCCGCTGATTTGTTTTATTAGTTTTCGGTTTGTTTGTTTTTTCCTGTCGTAGCAGCTCTCTGTGTGCAACGTCATCACTTTCAGACCAGAACAGTGAACAGCAGTGCAACTGAAAGAAAAGTTTGCCACATACAGCTGGGAGAGATGTGTTGAAAGTGTGATGTTTGGGTGAGTTGAGATGACGGTCCTGCGGAAAGGAATCACGTGTTTTATAGCTGTAGGGGTAAAAAAAAACAAACAACAACCAACAGAGGAAGGGGTGTCCGGTACAGAGAGTCCTCTCCTTCACTGGACCATGCAGATGTTGAGTCATCCCTCATCCTTCTGACACAGACAGTGAATAAAACATTACAACTCATGCGATTCCAGTTCATTTCAAGACTGAGACCTGGTAAGTGAAACTTCACACACACACACACACACACACACACACACACACACGATCAAAGCTAAGTCAATTTTCGTTGTTCTTTTCGTTTGTGTCTTACCTGAAGAAGACCTAAGAGGTCGAAACGCGTAGTGTTTGGTCTTGTGACTCGTTTGTCCACGTTCCTCTGGGCGGTTCGCTAACATTTATTTAAGACTTGTTTACACACACACACACACGCACACACACACACGTTCGCGCGCGCGAACAAAGCAGAGTTTTGAATCCATAATTTTCTGCTTTTACTGGAAGAGGTTCTACTGACGTCACACTTGCAGTGTATGTACCAGTGAAATTCCTTTTGAATGATGACCAGGACGACGATGGTTCCAGTTCACCAGAATGTGGACTATACATGCATGCTGAGTCACATTTGTCACTTCCTCGTATGGGTTTTTCATTTTTGAAAAGTCTGTCAAGGGGGCAATGTTGACACTAACATCAAGGGGGGCAATGTTGACGCTTGTTAGTTTGTTTATTCGTCTTCCAGCGGGATCTTGCAAAAAAAAACAGAATCGATTTGCACGAAACGTAGTGGGGGAAAAATAGGAGGAGCGCTGAAAGATTTCTAACTGGACAGGCGGGTGGGGGTGGGTGGGTGGGGGATAACCTCTTTGGTCTGCGCCAAATGTTTCTTCCCCTGCTGAAATAAGTGGATCAAGGTTTATCTCGCATGATTAGTATGGCTTTTACAAAACTTTTCTCTTTGCATGCATACTGTGAATGAACATATTCTCATGTTCTAAGTTATGTATTTTCGTGGAATTTCATCATAACTTCCCTGTGTTTATAACTGTTCAGATGCGTGTGTTGATGTATTCTATTTAAAGACGAAAGGGATATGGGAGTAACTCCTCACTGACAACCATCCCATTGATGTGTTGTTTTTGTTTGATCACTCATGACCTGACTCAAAAGACTCGTTCAGCAAGATTGCAAATCTTATCACGCGAAAATGGCTGACCTGATTTTCACAGACGAGTGTGGCTTAGAAAAGAAAAAGTCTTGGTGTATTTACATGCTGTGGGTTGAGCTCACTGGTTGGATCCATGATTTGATTAGGAATATTATTGACCCACCACCCGCTACCCACCAAAAAAAAAAGAAGAAAACAAATAAATGAAAAAGAAAGAAAAATAAAATGAAATAAATGAAAAGGGGAAAAAAAAGGAAATCCCACAGTACACGAACAGTGTGAAGTCACTGTATACGAATTGATCACTGTCTGTATAGTGATATGTTGTTATAGAGTAGGAGAACTTTCTATTCTCACTAATGTTAACATTTCGTATTTTTCCATGTCCCCTTTAACAAGCACGTGGGAGATAACTCTTTCTCTCAGTAGTCACTGTTACTGCCCCTGACGCCAACAGGCTACATCTTTTATTCATGAACTGACTCAGAAGGTGGATCGAAGAAAGTCTGCGCTATCCTGAATACTCTCCAATATTTTGACTTTTTTATTTGTGTATTCTTTTAGATTTGTTATACATATATTTTTTCTTTTTTCTAACACATTCTTATTTTGCCACTAAGGAGACAAAGATGTGCACTGCCTGAACCTTTTTTTTTGTTTGTTTGTTTGTTGAGGCAAGAAACTGAGGAACAATGTATCAATCATTTCAAAGGAATCTGACTTTCGAAGGTTTGGCCAAATACGCGTCATGTCGCTTCAGCCTGGTAAACTCCGCAGTGTAGGAGAGAATGGGGTGGGGTGGGGGTGGGGAGGAGTATGCAGTCAGAAGTTGCGAGTTCGACTCTCACTTGTGCGCCTCAGAAAACAAAACAAAACAAACAAACAAACAACAAACAAGAAGAACCTGGCCTTTTCACTGCCCACCTTCAAATTGTCTCTCGCTGCGGTACTCTGGCCTTTTCACTGCCCACCTTCAAATTGTCTCTCGCTGCGGTACTCTGGCCTTTTCACTGCCCACCTTCAAATTGTCTCTCGCTGCGGTACTCTGGCCTTTTCACTGCCCACCTTCACATTGTCTCTCGCTGCGGTACTCTGGCCTTTTCACTGCCCACCTTCAAATTGTCTCTCGCTGCGGTACTCTGGCCTTTTCACTGCCCACCTTCAAATTGTCTCTCGCTGCGGTACTCTGGCCTTTTCACTGCCCACCTTCAAATTGTCTCTCGCTGCGGTACTCTGGCCTTTTCACTGCCCACCTTCAAATTGTCTCTCGCTGCGGTACTCTGGCCTTTTCACTGCCCACCTTCAAATTGTCTCTCGCTGCGGTACTCTGGCCTTTTCACTGCCCACCTTCAAATTGTCTCTCGCTGCGGTACTCTGGCCTTTTCACTGCCCACCTTCAAATTGTCTCTCGCTGCGGTACTCTGGCCTTTTCACTGCCCACCTTCACATTGTCTCTCGCTGCGGTACTCTGGCCTTTTCACTGCCCACCTTCAAATTGTCTCTCGCTGCGGTACTCTGGCCTTTTCACTGCCCACCTTCAAATTGTCTCTCGCTGCGGTACTCTGGCCTTTTCACTGCCCACCTCAAATTGTCTCTCGCTGCGGTACTCTGGCCTTTTCACTGCCCACCTTCAAATTGTCTCTCGCTGCGGTACTCTGGCCTTTTCACTGCCCACCTTCAAATTGTCTCTCGCTGCGGTACTCTGGCCTTTTCACTGCCCACCTTCAAATTGTCTCTCGCTGCGGTACTCTGGCCTTTTCACTGCCCACCTTCACATTGTCTCTCGCTGCGGTACTCTGGCCTTTTCACTGCCCACCTTCAAATTGTCCTCTCGCTGCGGTACTCTGGCCTTTTCACTGCCCACCTTCAAATTGTCTCTCGCTGCGGTACTCTGGCCTTTATCACTGCCCACCTTCAAATTGTCTCTCGCTGCGGTACTCTGGCCTTTTCACTGCCCACCTTCAAATTGTCTCTCGCTGCGGTACTCTGGCCTTTTCACTGCCCACCTTCAAATTGTCTCTCGCTGCGGTACTCTGGCCTTTTCACTGCCCACCTTCAAATTGTCTCTCGCTGCGGTACTCTGGCCTTTTCACTGCCCACCTTCAAATTGTCTCTCGCTGCGGTACTCTGGCCTTTTCACTGCCCACCTTCAAATTGTCTCTCGCTGCGGTACTCTGGCCTTTTCACTGCCCACCTTCAAATTGTCTCTCGCTGCGGTACTCTGGCCTTTTCACTGCCCACCTTCAAATTGTCTCTCGCTGCGGTACTATCACTTTCTATCCTAAACTCCGCTGAGACGGTTAGCGCAGTTTACATATACTGACTTCCATAAAAAAACGCGAAAATTTGAAAGGCTATTTTTCGGGTGAAAAGGGGTGAATATACAATATTGAACCATTGTGGCAAGTTGTTTGGGTCCAAGACTCACGTGCAGTGAAAAAATTGTGTGAGCAACACATCATTCCCGGCATTGGAGGGTCAACAAAAATGGCAAACTGGTTGCTGCATGTGAGGCACGTGCACACCATGCAGAACAAAGTTAACCAGCGACAAGTACGCAGGCATGCAGCCTTTATAAAGCCGCGCTACAAAGGTTCAGGTAACGACTTGCCGTCTGAGCGCTACAGAGATGCCAAGACTACGAGCAGAGGAACGCAATCGTGCCCTAGGCCATCTGGAGGCTGATGTGGATGCCAGGCAGGTCGCCAACATCTTTAACGTCCACATCTCAACCATCTATCATCTGCAGCACCGCATGCGAGTCACTGGTACCACTGATGATCGTCCCCGGCCAGGCCATCCTTGGGTCACCACACAAAGAGAGGATCGCCATCTTGTTCGAACCCATCTGCGGACAGCCGGCAAACAGCCGCTAACACTGCTCGACAGGTGCCTGGGAATCTCCAGCAACGAATCAGCCTCAACACTATGCGGCGGCATCTTCAGCTGAACTGGCTGAAAGTAGGCGTCCTCACAGAGGTCCGGTACTGACACCAAGACACCGGCAGGACAGCTGCAGTGGGCACAACCCCGAATCAACCTGCACAGCAGCAGTGGGGACGCATACTGTTCTCAGATGAAGCCGTTTTGTATTGACATGGCTGACGGTGATGACATTTTCACACATTACCGGTGTAATGAATCAAATCACGTTGAATTCTCGCTTCCACTCTGTACAATTGTGACCAATAAAATTCACCCCCAACCTTCAGCTTGTTTTGCTTTCGCGTTTTTTATGGAAGTCAGTATATATCACTTTGGTTGGTGTGCTCGTTGACACCCCCGATTCATACTGAACCCAGGCTTCTCAGCTTTGTCTGGGGGGGAAAGTGTCTAACACGGACAGTGGACTGAGACAGTCTATGACGTGACTGAAAAACAACAACAACAACAACAACAACAACAACAAAAAACAGCCAAAATATGGGGAAACGCACAAGAACGTGAAAAAATAATTCTTGTTTTTGTTTGTTTGTTTTTAATACACAACACAAGAGAGGTAACTCAATGTTTGACAAATATATGTCTTCTGTTGTTGATGCAAACACCAGGAATCCAAAATGCACAGAACGGTACTCCTCAGGTCGTCGTCATGGTCATTTTCACGCTGATTGAAATTGGGGAGTATTGGTTTTGTTGTTGTTGTTGTTGTTGTTGCAGTTTTCGGTGTCTGTTCTTTGTAACGTGGGAAGAAGAGACGCAGGTCCGAACTTTACTCGTCTGTTTTCGAAGTCAGCGTTCTCTCTCTCTCTCTCTCTCTCTCTCCTCTCTCTCTCTCCTCTCTCTCTCTCTCTCTCTCTCTCTCTCTCTCTCTGCGCGCGCGCGCGCGTGTGTGTTTCGAGCAGATGACAACAACATCGTTGAAAGCGTCCTAAACTCTCGCGCGGACTTTCCGGACAGATGGTAGCCTAGTGGACAAAGCTTCCACCTGCATCAACTGCGGGAGGCTGTGTCGAGGCGTGCGTCTTGAAGCCTGCCTAGCTGCCCTCCTTGACCAGCACGAATGACCACGGTGATGTGTGCTAGTGAGTGACCTCGGCGACTGCTTTCATCACCTGTCTTTTGGGGTCTCCGGAGGAGCTCCTCAGCAATCCTCACTAAGCCAGCGTGGCTTTGGCCGCCGCCATGAAGGAGATGCTTTGGGTTCCAGACTCTCTGGGATTTCATCCAGTGATGGGATTAAAGAGTCTGCAGAGGCACTGTTTCGTTTTGCTGGGATTTTTTGTTTTCCAGTTCTTTGAAACCTGCTTTTTTTTTTTTTTTTTTTTTTTGGGATGAAGAGGTGATGTGTGAACGAAGTGATGATGGTGATGAAGTACACAGGATATGTGTTGGGGAAAGTGTCAGAGTATTGAGGTGAGTAGTCCTCTGTGTCTTTTGGGGTCATTTTGATGTTGTGTGTCAACTGCCGTGGAATCATGTATGTGTGCACTCAAAAGATGTCTGTCTGTCTCAGTCTGTCTGTTTGACTGTCTGTCTCTTTGACGGTCTGTGTGTTGTGTGTGTGTGTGTGTGTGTGTGTGTGTCCTGTCTGTCTGTCTGTCTGTCTGTCTGTCTCTCTCTCTCTCTCTCCTCCTCTCTCTCCCCTCTCTCTCTCTCTCTCTCTCGTCTCTGACTCTCTCTGTCTCCGTCTGTCTGTCGTCTGTCTCTCTCTCTCTCTCTCTCACTTTCCCTCCCCTCTCTCTCTCCCACCCTCTCTCACTCCCTGCGAACTCTGTCTCTGTCTGTCTGTCTGTCTGTCTATATCTCTCTCTCTCTCTCTCTCTCCATCCTCTCTCTCTTTGACTGTCTATCTGCCTGTCAGTCTCTCTTTCCTCTCTCTCTCTCTCTCTCTCTCTGTCTCTCTCCTCTCTCTCTCTCTCTCTCTCTCTCTCTCTCTCTCTTACACACACGCATGCACAACACACACACACCCTACACACACACACACACACCCTACACACACACACACACACACACACACCACACACACACACACACACACACACACACACACACCCTACACACACACACACACACACACACACACACACACACACACACCACATACCCTACACACACACACACACACACACACACCACACACACACACACACACACACACACACCCTACACACACACATCACACACACACACACACACCACACACACACACACACACACACTCACTCACTCACACATATACAAGTACAACGCACGCGCACTCACATACGCTACTGGCGCTCCTGCTTTACCTCCTCCCTAAGGGCGCTTCACGTTCTTCCCCCTCCTGTCCCCCCTACCCTGTTTTTTTAATGAGATTCTCACCACCTCCCGTTTTGTTTAATTAAGCAGCAGGTATTTCCACTGTAGCCTTCTGGCTCTGTAACATCAGTGGTGCCTGGCTGTACTGCAACCTCCACTTAGAGGTCGTCAGGTGATGGCCAGTCTTTGATGAGGCTTTAAAGAAGATTCTCTCTCTCTCTCTCTCCTCTCTCTCTCTCTCTCTCTCTCTCTCTCTCTCTCTCTGTGTCTGACTGTCTGTCTGTCTGTCTCTCTCTCTTCTCTCTCTCCACTCTCTCTCTCTCTCTCTCTCTCTCTCTCTCTCTCTCTCCTCTGTGTTTGAAGAATAGCGTGCGCGCGCGCCTGTCTGTGTATGTGCGTGCGCGCTCGCGCGCATGTGTGTGTGTGTTGTGTGTGTGTGTGTGTGTGTGGTGTGTGTGTGTGAGAGAGAGAGAGAGAGAGAGAGAGAGAGAGAGAGAATCGTGCATGTATGTATGTGTGTCTGTGTATACAAGTGCGTGTGCTTGTGTGTCTGTGGGTGTGCATATATATATATAAGCCTATATATATATATATATATATATATATATAATATAATATATATATATATATATAATATATATATATATATGTGTGTGTGTGTGTGTGTGTGTGTGTGTGTTGTATCGGATAGAAAGATAAACAGAAAGACAGACCCAGAGACTACTTCATATAAAGTGAGTGTTTAATTTAAGCGGCGCGTGCGTTAAATCATTGACTAATATCATAGATACGAGGCGAC
>CM031598.1:108670296-108680296 GCA_018398815.1 Conus ventricosus
TTGCCGGGCTTTCAAACAGAAGGAGCTTGAATAGATGACAAAAAAACAACAACAACCACCAACAAACAAACCAGATTTTCAAAACTTACCTCCGCTTTCATCTCTGTCTTTTTAAATCTTTGTACGGTGATTTTGTCGGGTTACGTGATTGGTCGAAGTTTGTAACTTCCTGTGATTGGTGCACAATAAGACGCGCTTTCCATGATGAAACGCGCTCCGGAATTACAAGTATGGACAATGCTCGATGAATTTTCGTCGTGTTCTGTGCCACGTTTGCTTTCATTCGAACCGTTTGATTTGGAAACCATTCTCTATTTTATGTATCTTAGAAAAATCAAGGATTGAATGGATTAATGGATGGATGAATGAATGAATGAGTGAAGGAGGGAACAACGATAAAGAGCGCTGCTAACATCCTTCTGAACAACATACTACGTTGTTCTCCACGAAATTTAAGATCGGCGGATGTTTCAGTGATTCCAACATTTGATGACAAAACAAGAAAGCAGAGTGTATCTTAACGTTTGGCAAAGCGTTGCAAAACTCTTTCACACACACACACACACACACACACACACACACACACACACACACACAACACACAAAAGAAAGGCATCATGTAGTTTGATTTCAAAGTGGACTGGCTCTCTCCATCTGACCACGCCTAGTCCGCATTTTCAAAGGAGTCCGATGACCAGGGCTGGGTGGAGTTACCTAACCATTTTTTTCCCCCCAATTTTGCGGCTTTTTGGTTGCTATGGCAGCCCTGGAGAAGGGACTTAATGCTCATGGTACACACCCTGTCTCCCCCACATCTGCCAGGTCAGCCCTCTCCCCCCCCCCCCCAACCCCCCCCCCCAATCCCTCCACCCCCCCCCCCCCCCCCCCCCCCCCCCCCCCCCCCCCCCGCTTCCTCCATGTCCCTCCCGAGACCACTAGCCCGTCTTCGTCGGCGATTATCCCCCTTATCAGCACGTCTGTCTGTCTGTTTGTCTGAGTGTGTGTGTGTTTTCTCTCTCTCTTCTCTCTCTCTCCTCTCTCTCTCTCTCTCTCTCTCTCTCTCATCTCTCTCTGACAGTCTCACCCCCCTCCCCCTTCATCAGTCTTCCTTCTCTATTTTAACACAGATAACCTTTCCAAGACTAGTAGATATCTTTTCTAATTCCCCCCTCCCTCCTCCCTCTCACCCTCTCACTCTCTCTCCTCCCTTCTCTCTCTCTCTCTCTCTCTCTTTCTACGTTGTATATTTGTGATGAACTGATCAGTTTTAGAGTTTTTGGGTTTTTGTTAGTGATCTCATTCGCCATCGTGCCTCTGCTGTCCTTTTTAGAATTAACTCTTTTTTTCCCTTGTACTTTCAGTCAGTAAGTAAGTAGAGATAGGACATCAGCTTCGGATTTGCTTGGGTTCAAATGAGATAAATGAAATGAGTGACTTCATGAGATTTGAATGGTAGATACGGTAAACGACTGAATGAGCGCCAGTAGGCTGCTCTTTGGCCGGCTCTACCTGGGTAGGCAGCCCGTTGAATGAGTGAGGTAGTGTGTTTATTGTAAAGCGCTTAGAGCTTGGTCTGTGACCGAGGATAGGCGCTATATAAATACCCAATATAATAACACACACACACAAACACACACCACACACACACGCTGACACACACACACGCGCGCACACGCCCACACACCACACACACACACACACACACACACACACACACACACACAAACACACACGGACAAGCACACGACCACACACGTGACACACAGTAAAACTCAAGAACATGTACACACAAATTAGCGTTCAGAGATCTAGAGATACTGCGTGTGTGTGTGTGTGGGGGTGTGTGTTTGTGTGTGGGGTGTGTGAGAGAGAGAGAGAGAGAGAGGGAGAGAGAGAGAGAGAGGAGAGAGGGGAGAGAGAAGAGAAAAAACAGACAGACAGACAGACAGAGCAGTCACACAGACAACAAACGCTCAGAAAAAACACACAGATATTAGCAGATCAATATATGTTATAAAGAAGAAAATTAAAAAAAAAAAAAAAAAAACAGAGGAGAGGGGGGAAAAAGGGGGAGGGGGAAAGGGAAAAGAAAAATCTTTCTTTCCTGCCGCCAGCACTTCCTCCCCCTCCCAGCCCCTTCCTCTCTCCCCCCCCCCCTCCCTCCAAGTCCCAAGGTCATCTTCTCCCCTCCCCCTCACCCCCCCCCCCCCCCCCCCCCCCCCCGTCCAACCCCACCCTCCGAAACCCCCAACTCCCGAAGGGGGGTCAGGTGACGGAACAGTTCCCCTCCCCCCCCCCCCCCCTCCCACCCCAACGCTTGGTTGCTCTCTGCACCCCCCAACCCCAAACCCTTGCCTCTGCCTTCCTCTCTTTTATTCTCCTCCCACCTCTCTCTCTCTCTCTCTTCTCTCCAACCCTTCCCCTCCCCTTTCCTCAACCTCCCCCCCCACCCCCCCCTCATCACGGGATTTCCGTGAGGCCGGCAGAGTGTAGAGGCTGAGCCGGGGGGGGAGGGGGAGGAGGGTCGTTGTTCAATAAGGCGTGACTACAGGGAGGCGGAAGGGGGAGGGTGGGGGTGGGGTGTGTGTGTGTGTGTGTGGGGAGGGGTGGTGGGGAGGGGGGGTCGCTTTGAAGTGACCCTGTGAGGGGAGGGTGGCGCGAGAGGCGGGAGGGAACGGAGGCGGGGGGGGGGGTGGGGGGTTGAGGGCGGGGAGCGGCAGCACGCGACCGTGTCTCCTCCCCTCTTTGGCCTCCCCCATAACGGGCCATGCCGGGGTGGGGGAGGGAAAAGGGGTGGGGGTGGGTGGGAAGATAGATGTGGGGGGGGGGGGGGGGGGGGGACTGAGTGGTATGGGAAGCAGCTGAAGTATGATTTCATCAGTCCGTAGTCACTGTTTTTTCTGCTTTTCCCACAGGAGAGAGAGAGAAGAGGAGAAAAGAGAAAGAGAAGAGAGAGAGAGAGAGAGTTGTCCTTCCCGAAAAAGATGACCGTTTTCCCCAAGAAATCACTTTCTATTTACCAGTTTTTCTTTAATTTATGAGAATGAAGGATGATAACAGTTTTTCCTCGAGGGGGGAAAAATGCTGATTTACAAACTTCCCAACAAGTGCTGTTTGTTTGTTTTCTCTTTTTTTTTCTTGGTTGGAGGTGACCGGTTTTCCTCGGGGAAACAGTGACACTGACAGAATTTATCATTGTTATTATTTTATTCTTACTATTATTATATTATTATTGTTATTGGTTATTATTAGTAGTATTAAATTTTCGTTATTATTATCATCATTATTATATTATCGTTATTATTATAATTCTCTTATTATCATCATTATCATAACGATTTCTTGAAAGACAGCAACAGCTTTCTTCGGTGGCTCCGAGGGCCACTCAGAGCCTTAAGGCCATTATCATAAATGCTTTCTCCGTTTTCCCAGCAAAACACTTGTTTTCCTCTTAGAGACAACAGTGACAACAATATCCTTCTTTCTGGCAGTTCGCTTGTTGTCACGGTCTCTTTACATTTCTTTTCCTCTTCCCTTCCTTCCTTCCTTCCTTCCTTCCTTTCAAAAAAAGGAATCATACAGTTCAGGTGAGGTTGGGTCACATAGGCAGAGATTATTAAGTTAGGTCAAGGGACATAATTGGGACCAGCTAGAGGGGGTGGGGAAGGGGGAGGGGGTAGGGTCAGGCATTCTGGAGTTGCCACAGACAGTTCTCTGGTTCTCTGATCAAAGTTTCCATTTCTGATGAAGAAACACGGAGTACTTCCCCTTTCATTGGGCCACCCGGGCAGCTGATTTTGGGAAACAGAGAACACCCCCGGACACACAGGAAGAGGTGCACGTCCCATCGCCCGCTGGACAGCCTGACAAACACACTGACGGCCACGACCGTGCCGTTGTTTCTGGGTGTTTGTCGTTTTACCTCTTGCAGCTCTTGAGTCAAAGGCGATAATTATTATCGTCATGATCTGTCGCGGCCGTCATGGTGTCTGTGTTTATCACACACAGTCTGGTGAAGGATTTTTACCGTGTTCGTGTTTCGATATCGAGGCGCCTCTCTCTCTCTCTCTCTCTCCCCCCTCATTCTGTCTCTCTCTCCTCTCTCTCTCTCTCTCTCTGTGGGGAGAGAGAGAAAAGAGAGAGAGAGAGAGAGAGAGAGAGAGACAGACAGACAAAACAGACAGAGAGGATACTCATACGTGCACCCAAATGTTGCAGCTTGTTTCACAGCAGAAGCTCTTTAAACATTACAAACCAGTTCTCTGTCAAATCGAACCCCCCACCCCCCCCCCCCCCCCCCCCCCCCCCCACCCCTTTTCTTTCTATTAACAAACACCTCGCCAAATTCTAGTACAAACTAACAAGAAATTGTCCCTCAAAACCCACAAAGGATAAAATGATTTGCAGTGTGACAAAAAAAAAAAAAGGACTGTTGACTACATGGGAAACATCAATCTGTTTTATGAAAGTGTGAAGGTTTCGTCGGTCTTTGAAAGAGACGAGGCTGCTTGCCCATTATTTTTTTGTCGCAGCAGCAATACATATTTGCCCCGTAAACGCCCCCTCTTTGTGAAAGTTCCAAAGACAGTGTGTTCTGCTGTGTCATCTTTCTTTCCCTCGCAGACTTGGAAGGTACCTACATACGCGCACACGCACGCACCACACACACACACACACACCCCACACACACACACACACACACACACACACACGCGCGCGCGCGCGCGCGCGCGCCGCGCGACTTGATAAAAACACTTTTTTTAGCAACGGGTACCAGCACTGAAACTAAGCGCTCCCCCCCCCGCCCGCCCGCCCGCCCGTTTATGGAAGTGAACGAATTCTCATCCAAAATCGGAAATGAAATGAGGAGGAAAAAGTAAACGATAACAATATACAAGTGGGTATGTTTGGCAAAACATACCCCACTTGTTTACTGTTTATCGAATTCTCTTCCGCTCGGATCATCTAATCTCCCCATCCGACATTCCTCTTTATGCAATCGCGTCATGCAGGGCCCACACAGCGGGGTGCCAATCGCCTTCCCGACCAAGGCGGTGGCCGTCTGTTATGCCAGTGTTTAGCGGGTTATCCGCGCGGGACTATCATAACACTATATGTCCCCCCCAGGCCCGCGGGGTGGGGATTAGGCCGTCCGGCAGAATGTTAACCCCCAGCATCAACACGGGGGGTACACTGCTGGATCCAGGCCCGTTTTATATTAGGGCATTCTTGGAGACAGAAGCGAGTTCAGCTATTAAACCCCCCCCCCACCTCCCCGCCGTCCTCCCCCTTCCCCCCCCCCCCCCCCCCCCCCCCCCCCCCCCCCCCCCCCCCCCCCCCCAAGACCCTGTCTCTGAACACGGTTTTGATACATGCTCCGTTTGCGAGCGTATGTCGTGCGACTGGAAACGAAAGTTGGGGTTTATGTGTTTTGTTCATTCTCGTCGTGACGTTGGCAGTGTGTGTGTGTGTGTGTGTGTGTGTGTGTGTGTGGTGTTGGTGTGTGTGTGTTGAATAGATAATCCTGTCCTCCGTATTTGTCCTCTTGAGCCTCACTCAATGTTCCATTTCTTTACGTGCATTAAAAAAAAAATCAAATTGATTGGGTAAGATTTCCTATTTGAACTGCCCCTGTTCATCGCCTCCAGCTATTTTTTTTTTTTTTAGTTAACCATCAAGTCTTTACTGTCAATTTCAGGACAGTGAATGGAATTTTTGTGGACACACCTTCCAAGGGAACAAGCTAGTCGGTAAATGTCTCCCACCCCCACCCCACCCATCCCAAATCTGCCTGACTTTGGACGGACATGAGTTAATGAAAGGAGTACATGACAAACAGCCTTCACGGACAGCCAGCTTGGCCCGGCGTGGAAGGGCGTCCAGTAGATCGTCAGGTGTTGCGTGTTCGAATCTCGCCGACGCTGAAAATGAAATGTTTCGGTCAATGTCATTGCTCATCTTGATGTGCTGTCGTTCTGCTGGTGCCAGCGTCATGTCAGATAGGTGACCTGTCCCCTGCTGTCCTGTGATGGCTATCCTCTGTCTGCCCAGTGACCTCTTGGTGCGTGTGTGAACATCAGACCTGAAGATAACAGGATGGATATCTGGTATTACGGAGACAGACCTCACAGCTGATGAGGATGATGATGTCAGCGCAGGTGTACACAGACACAGAGACAGGTATAACTAAAGTGAGGTTAAAAAGCTGGAGCGGATTCAGCGTCGAGCAGCGAGATCCAAGAAAACAGACTGCAGGTCAAATAACAGAATCAGGCGGCTGTCTGGAACTCGGACTCCACCCTCTTCAAGCCTGCAGCGAGAAAAGAGAAGTTTTCTGTTGTTTGTTTTTTCCCCAGGCTCCGGCACTTCCGACCAAGGGTGGCACCATGCAGCGAGAGAAGAGACCCAGGCTGAACTCTTCCCTTGACTCTCATGCTGATGGCTTCCGTCACAACACCGTGGGGACATGTGCAACAAACGACGACAGAACCTGAAGAGTTTCGGCTGCCATAACAGAATAATGTGGACTTTTGTGTGTGTGGATAGGACACTTATTAATTAGAACCATCTCGGTGAGGACCAGCTGGTAGTGGGCGAGAAAATCCCGACCTGCCACATGAGTACCATGTAAAAGAAAGCCGTGCACGACCCCTCTGTTATATGTATGGTCAACTCGGACGACAACGACGTGTTAAGACTATAACCGGCATCAGCAGGAGCGCATAGGCTTTTTTTTTCTTGTGGAGACGTTACAGACACTGACTCATGGGAAGGGGTCAGCACTGACGATCCTGTAACGAGTGGGCAGGGTGGGATGAGGGACATGGAAGCGTTACCGACAGAGAACAGAGAACGGAACTGTACCGATTCCAGTCCCATGACGGTCAGTGGAAGAGGTGGTCAAAGAGCTGGAATCGTTCAAAGGGAGAACACGTCGCCAATACACAACACAACGCTTTTTACTCTATCCAGAGATGTGTTGATGGATCAGTCAAGTAGATTGTCCCACATACGTTTACTAGGGGGCAGCCTCTGTTCCCAAGCACCCGTTGGTTTTTCCACGTTCCCAGAAGGTTTGTTTCACACTGGGCCAAAGCTTTTGCGCAGCTGGATAGAGGTATCATACCCAGTCCTGTCCGTTGTGGTGTCCATTTAGACTTTTTGGGGGTCTGTGTCTGGGACGTCCGCGCTCCCCTCACCTGTAAAATGGTCTGGAACAGGTGAGATTCACGCCCTTACGAGGCCAGCACCGCTGCTGCGCTGGATAACACTGAGGAGAGGCAGTAGTAGTAGTAACATGATTGTGTCGTTGGTCTGCCACCGAATGCGTTGAGGTGTTGTCTCACATGCAGCTATTTGTCTTCGTGTTCTTGGACGAGTTGCGGAGAGTCTACGTGTGGTGTGAGCCCCCACCCCAGCTGACCGGAAGCTAACACCACTGCGCACTCTCCCTTGCGGATGCAGCCTTACTCGTTCCGTCCCAAAGCCGTGTGCATGGCACGTGTGAATCAGTTCCAGCTGGCGCGCGCCTTCGGCGAAATTCTAACGCACAGGAAGCTGTGTTCACCATTAGGGTTTCTTCATCTCTGTCTGTCTGTCTGTCTGTCCTGTCTCCTCTCTCTCTCTCTCTCCTCTCATCTCTCTCTCTCTCTCCTCTTCTCTCTTTCTCTCTTCTCTCTCCTCTCTCTCTCTCTCATCTCTCCCTCTCTCTCTCTCTCTCTCTTCTCTCTCTCTCTCTCAACGATCAGGGATCGTGCGGACAGAAGCACTGACCCAGTTCTCACAGAACGCGCCTAAAGCAGACGGTATGATGGTGTGCGTTCATTCATCAGGTGGGGGAGGGTGCATTTACTGTGTTTATTGCAGAAACCGCATTTTCGTTTTAAAACATCATTTCTTTTGGGGGGTAGATTCCGTACTCAGTGCATTAATTACAAGAACTCTATTCGTGATTAATCGACGAACGTGCCGAAAATAAAAAAAAATTAAAGCTCTTTCTTCAGACTGCTCTGAGGATACGGTGGTGCTGTTAGCGTAGAGAGAGTGGGGGGGGGGGGGGGGGGGGGGGGGGGGGGGGGTAGGGGGGGGGGGGGGGGGGGGGGGGGGGGGCGTACGTAAAGCGGGAAAAAGGAGACAGTATTATCGAGCGTAAAAGATGATAACCCATGGACGGGCAAGCAAAAGAACAGGGATAGGAAAGACGCTGGAAATGCACCAATAAAAGGAACAGGATAGGAAAGACGCTGGAATACACCAATAAAAGGAACAGGGGTAGGAAAGACGCTGGAAATACACCAATAAAAGGAACAGGGATAGGAAAGACGCTGGAAATACACCAATAAAAGGAACAGGGATAGGAAAGACGCTGGAAATACACCAATAAAAGGAACAGGAACAGGGATAGGAAAGACGCTGGAAATACACCAATAAAAGGAACAGGGATAGGAAAGACGCTGGAAATACACCAATAAAAGGAACAAGGATAGGAAAGACGCTGGAAATACACCATAAAAGCAACAGGAACAGGGATAGGAAAGACGCTGGAAATACACCAATAAAAGAAACAGGGATAGGAAAGACGCTGGAGATACACCAATAAAAGCACAGGAACAGGGATAAGAAAGACGCTGGAAATACACCAATAAAAGCAACAGGAACAGGGATAGGAAAGACGTTGGAAATACACCAATAAAAGCAACAGGAACAGGGATAGGAAAGACGCTGGAAATACACCAATAAAAGGAACAGGAACAGGGATAGGAAAGACGCTGGAAATACACCAATAAAAGCAACAGGAACAGGGATAGGAAAGACGCTGGAAATACACCAATAAAGGAACAGGGACAGGGATAGAAAGACGTTGGAAATACACCAATAAAAGCACAGGAACAGGGATAAGAAAGACGCTGGAATACACCAATAAAAGCAAAGGGAACAGGATAGGAAGACGCTGGAAATACACCAATAAAAGGAACAGGAACAGGGATAGGAAAGACGTTGGAAATACACCAATAAAAGCAAAGGGAACAGGGATAGGAAAGACGTTGGAAATACACCAATAAAAGGAACAGGGACAGGGATAGGAAAGACGTTGGAAATACACCAATAAAAGCAAAGGGAACAGGAATAGGAAAGACGTTGGAAATACACCAATAAAGGAACAGGAACAGGGATAGGAAAGACGCTGGAAATACACCAATAAAAGGAACAGGAACAGGGATAGGAAAGACGTTGGAAATACACCAATAAAAGCAAAGGGAACAGGGATAGGAAAGACGTTGGAAAATACACCAATAAAAGGAACAGGGATAGGAAAGACGTTGGAAATACACCAATAAAAGGAACAGGGATAGGAAAGACGCTGGAAATACACCAATAAAAGCACAGGAACAGGGATAGGAAAGACGCTGGAATACACCAATAAAAGGAAAAGGGACAGGGATAGGAAAGACGCTGGAAATACACCAATAAAAGGAACAGGAACAGGGATAGGAAAGACGCTGGAAATACACCAATAAAAGGAACAGGAACAGGGATAGGAAAGACGTTGGAAATACACCAATAAAAGCAACAGGAACAGGGATAAGAAAGACGCTGGAAATACACCAATAAAAGCAAAGGGAACAGGGATAGGAAAGACGTTGGAAATCCCACAATAAAAGGAACAGGAACAGGGATAGGAAAGACGCTGGAAATACACCAATAAAAGGAAAGGAACAGGGATAAGAAAGACGCTGGAAATACACCAATAAAAGCAACAGGACAGGGATAAGAAAGACGCTGGAAATACACCCATAAAAGCAACAGGAACAGGGATAGGAAAGACGTTGGAAATACACCAATAAAAGGAACAGGAACAGGGATAGGAAAGACGCTGGAAATACACCAATAAAAGGAACAGGGATAGGAAAGACGCTGGAAATACACCAATAAAAGCAAAGGCAACAGGGATAAGAAAGACGCTGGAAACACACCAATAAAAGCAAAGGGAACAGGGATA
>CM031598.1:108690296-108702796 GCA_018398815.1 Conus ventricosus
GATGTTGTGACACCATCCAAAAGTAGGAAAACACGAGGAAAAAAAAAAATGAAAAAACAACAAAAAGGGCGCAAAAGTCACGAAAACCCTGTGAGGGTTACAAACAAAGGCCGAAACAACGTCCGGAACCTGATGAGGGTTAAAACAAGGGGCAGCAACAACGTCACGAAAACCCCTGATGGGGGTTACAACAAGGCAGCAACAACGTCCGAAAACCCCGATGGGGTTGGTGGTGATGACGGTAGCAGCATTTGTGGCCCCATTCGAAAGGCGAGTTTCATAGATGAGTGTTATCCTGCAGCCCCGATAAAGAGGGGGGAGAGAGGGATGAGAGACAGAGAGAGAGAGAGGGGGGGGGGGGGGAGGAGGGGGGAGGGGGGGGAAAAAAGGGGGGGTGGTTTGCTGGGTGACTTGTGGTTAAACTGGTGAGGAAACCAGAAAAAAAAAAAATGGGCGCTGTAAAAATTTTTTTATATTAATTTCGTTTATTTCCCAAAATCCTTAACTGTACCATCGGCCCATTTCTTCGTTTTGTCTATCTTTTATTATCTATCTATCTTCTATTATTTTATGAACCCTGTGAGGGTATAGCTCATATTAAAAATTTTATTTTTATATATATTATTTTTTTATATTATATAATATATATTTTGGGGTGTTTTGTGTGTGTTGTGTTTTTGTGGGTGTGTGGGGTTTGTTATTGTTGTGCTTTTTCTTAACGGTCAAAACCCAAATGGTTTAATTCCCAACTCGCTGCGACGGGAAGTAAATTCTGAGTGCGATGAAGCTGCGTACACGGACGTGCTAACTTTGTAAAAAAAAAAAAAAAAAGCAAAACCAAAAAACAAAACAAAACCAAAACAACAAAAAGAATTTAGCGGCATTTTTACGATATGAACCAGCTAAGCAAAAGGAACAGATTAACATTGAAAAAACAACCAAAACACAATTTTTAAGACAGTTGGTGATATTTAGTTTTATACGCAGTTGGAATCCATGTTAACGAGCGTAAATTTGTTCGATTATGATTACTGCTGAAAAAGTAACTTCATTGTACATGTAGGTTGAATGCTGTGTGTGCCGTTTTCAGTGTGTTGAATGGTGTTGGTTTGGTTGTTTTATGGGCGGTTTTTCCTGTTTTTATTTATTTTTGTCTTTCTTGTTGCCAGTGGTTTGTTTTATGGCACGTTCCTACCTACTCAAGCCTGTTTTTTTAAAGATGTGTAAGTTCCGAAATTTTTCACTGAGTCTGGCCCACTCATTTGACATCTAGATTAGTGAAAGGGTTTTGCGTGTAGGTGTGTTTGGGGGTGAAGCTGCCCGTTCCTCTGTCCTGTATGGGTTGGGCTGTGTTTGTTTTGTCTTAATGTGTGTGTGTTGTGTGTTGTGTTGTGTGGGGTGTGTGTGTTGTAGCGTGTTTTGAGGTGGGTTTTTTGTTGTGTGTTTTTGGGTGTCCGGTTTGGTGGGCGTTGGGTTTTGTCATATTTTGTTTTTCACTACGTTCCCAAAAGAAGAACACGAAACCCATTAGTGTACAAAGTAACAACGCTAGCAGCTGGAAAAGCAAATAACAACGTAGCAGCTGGAAAATGACAAAAAATAACAACGTAGCAGCATGGAAAATGACAAAAGTAACACGCTAGCGCATGGAAAATGACAAAGAACAACGCCCAGCAGATGGAAAAAGACAAAGAAAAAACGCAGCGCATGGAAAAAAACAAAAGTAACAACGTAGCAGCTGGGAAAAAAACAAAGTAAAACATAGGCATGGAAAATGACAAAATAACACGCCAGCCCCCATGGAAAATTGCCAAAGGGGAACTCGTCGCAGAGAAGGCACGTTAAAAACCCCAAACAAAAACCCAACCAACCCCGTAAAAACAAACGCATACTTATTACGTACATAAAACGGGGGGACTATCTCATCCCGGGCAGGGGGGGGGGGGGGGGGGGGGGGGGGGGGGGGGGGTTTAGGCTTTGTCGCGCGCAAAAACGAAGCGCGCGCGTGCTCGCCGAAGATGAACGTCACAGACACCCATAGCAAAATGAGCATGGGGGTGGGGTTACCCGGGGGGGGGGGGTTTTTTCCTGGGGGGAAAAAAAAAAAAAATTTTGGGGGGGTTAGGGCAATTTTAACCCCCCAGGGTTTGGGTTTTTTGGGGGGGAGATATCTGGGTTCCGCAAGGGAGAAATAGGTTTCCCCAGATGTGTTTGGTTCAAGTCCAGAGTTGAAGGGCAAGGAGGCCCCCAAATGGGGTGTTGCCCCGGGGTGGCGTTCAAATCCTTTTCCTTGGCCCTCAAAAAGGACTTTGTCTGAAAAAAATTAAACGGGGAAAAAAGATTAGAAATAAAACACCCCCCCCAAAAAAATTTTTAAACAAAAAAAAAACACGCACCCCATGCACACACAACACACACACACACCACGCAACACGTTAGGTGTGAAAGGGACTTTTCCCTTTTGTTTTGCCCAGTTTTTTGGTCTTTGTTTTGTTTTGTTTTTGTTTTTTTTTCTCCTTGCTGTTATATTAAGTTAAAAACCCCTTCTGTGCGAACCCTGGTTCCCCCTTTCTTTATTTTTTTTTATTTTTTTTTTTTTTTGGTTGTGTCGTCTGCTAGATATTTTACATCCAAATCCACAATTTATTGATTGACGAGGAGGAACACAGGTAGCCCAAAAGTCACGCGTAGATTGATAGGGGGCGCGTGTGTGTGTGTGTGTGGGGTGTGTGGGGTGTGTGTGTGTGTGTGTGGTGTGTGTGTGGTGCGTGCGTGCGTGCGTGCGTGCGTGCGTGCGTGCGTGCGTGCGTGCGTGTGTGTGTGCGTGCATGCTTGTGTGTGTTGTGTGTGTGGGGTGTGTGTGTGTGTGTGTGAAGGTTAGTGTGGGTGTGGGGTGGAAAGGAGGGGGGGGGGGGGGGGGGGGGGGGCGGGGATCCAGGACAATACCACGAGCTTTTAGTTCCACGTTTTCTAATTCCTCTTCCCTCCTCTTTCAGACCCCTCACCCAGCCACCCCCCCCCCCCCCCTCCCCCCCCCCCCCCCCCCCATCCATTCACCACCCTTTCCCTCTCACCCTCCTTCCACACTCTCAAATGTCTGCCCCTCTCTCTCTCTCTCTCTCTCTCTCTCTCTCTCTCTCTCTCTCTCTCTCTCTCTCTCATTCCTTACCGCACCTTCTCCCTCTTTTTATTCCCATAGAGATCGAAATCAACTTGCGCTTCGACAGCTCACTCTCACCCAATCCTCAACCACACCCACACACGCGCGATCACCCCCCTCCCCACCCCCTCCACACACACACACACACACACACACACACACACACACACACACACACACACACATGCACTCGCGTGCGCGCGCGCGCACACACACACACACACACACACAACACACACACACCACACACAACACACACACACACACACACACACAGGGATCAGCGGTCGATTTGGAGAGAGGAGAGAGGAGAGAGAGGAGTGAGAGAGAGAGGAGAGAGCAGAGAGAAGGAGAGAGAGAGATGAGTGGAGGGCGGGGACAGACAGACAGACAGGACAGGTGTGTCCTAGATCATCAGGTGGCAAACAGTGTGGCCACGAGGGGGCCGGCATTGATTGGTTCAACCTGATGACCCCAGCTGAATCTCCATCACACTGCCACGTCCCTCGCTGACTGGACAGCTGGAAGCAAGTGCGGTGGTGTGTGTTGTGTGTGTGTGTGTGTGTGTGTGTGGTGCGTGCGTTGGGAAAGGTGGGGGGGGGGGGGGGGGGGGGGCGCGTGAAGGGGATAAGGAAATCCTTGGAAAAACTGCTCAAGGAAGTCTTGCACGCGCATACACAACACCACACCAACATTCATCTTGTAATTTCCCAGCGACCGCAAAGGACAACATCAGGGCCGTCATTACACACGACGTACATAAACATTCATTCTGTCTCTGTCTGTCTGTCTGTCTGTCTGTCTCTCTCTCTCTCTCTCTCTCTCTCTCTCTCTCTCTCTCTCTCTCTCTCTCTCTCTCTCTCTCTCTCCTCCCAAAACCTTGGACCCCCTCTCTCTTTCCAAAAACCCACTACACCCACTCTCTCTCTCACTCTCTCTTGCACTATCTCTCTCTCTCTCTCTTCTTCTCTCTCTCTCTCTCTCTCTTCTCTCTCTCTCTCTCTCTCTCTCTCTCTCCTTGGAGACGTTAAAATGTTCCTAAATGTGTTTTTAAACAAAGGCTTATTGATATGTTCATTCAAGAATGGACTGGCACCATACGAGACCGTGAGAGATACGAATGTTATAGTAATTTTAAGTCTGTTTTTGAAAGGAAAGATATCTTTGGATACGAATACGTACTGTTTCCGCGTTGCCATTACACGAACCAGGTTTAATTTGCTTCACTGAATGACAATTTGCATCGCTGTAGTAAAACAGAAAAGGACAAAGCGTGCCATTTTGCCATGATCAAGTAGAGAATGAGCAACATTTTTTATTTCAATGCTCCCTCTATCAAGACCTAAGGAGTAAATTTCTCAAAGAATTCGCTAGTTGTCCTCTTAATTTGCTTCTTAAGGTATCCAGTGCTTCGCACAGATATAGCGTATCAAGGTACATTTTTCATGCCATAAACAGAAGGATCAAGTCAATTCTTTAGTGGATAAATTACTGCGGACAATTACCACTCCCTTGGTTTTCCTTGAAATGACTAACTTCATTTGTATTGTAATTTCGTGTACTCTAACGTATCTGAATAATGTATCATCGTTTTACACGAAGTTTTGGGTAATTATTATTGCAATGCTTTTTTTGTGCTGTTTGCAAACACATATATGCTAACTCCTCCCCGTTCCTCCCCACTTCCCCCTCCCCCCCCCCCCCCCCCCCCCCCCCCCTCCCCCTCTGTTCCCTTTGTACCTTGTATTGTGGCCCAAGGCCGATGTACTTTTAAGCTTTCTGAGTTCTGAGTTCTCTCTCTCTCTCTCTCTCTCTCTCTCTCTCTTTCATCCGACGCGCAGAAAGGAAAGAGCTGAGTGAGTGAGCAGTGGGCTCAAATCGAAAACGTGGCCCACACTTTTCTTAACCAACTCTGCATGGTTTGTATCTCTCGGGCCTGGTTGATACCAGGACATGTTACTAAAGTAAGCAGCGGGGGGGACAAGCTATATAGCACCATCTTACATCGTCTATAATCCTCAGTGATCATCATTAAAAAAAAAAATCGGGGGGGGGGGGGGGGGGGGGGTTAGGGGGGGAGGGGTTCAGATTCTGGAATCTTTTATGCCCTGCTCTCGGGGTGGGTCAATGTCGATTCCACTCGCCAAATTCCATTATGTGGCGGAGTCGTGTGGCATGTGCGTCAGTATCTGCGAGTTTTGGGGGATGTCGTGGGGTCAAGTGGTGGGACCTCCGGGGAAGAGGGCTCTTCTTCTTATTCTTCGTTTCTTCTGCGTGCGCAGGCTGATGCTCCTGCGGACACTCCCTGTTATAGACAGGCTAATATTAACCCATCTGCCAACAAATAGGAGTGGAGTTGTTGTGTGTTTGACCGTTTTACCCCGCCATTAAGGCAGCCATACTCCAACTTCGGGGAAGGTGCATGCTATGTGTAACGTGTCAACGGCCAAACTGGCCTTCTCTTCCGAAAGTTGGTGATGGGATTTGACGTGTGTGCAAGATGTCATGTGTGCGTTCACACACGGAACCTCGGTTTATAGTCTCATTCGAAGGACTGTATGGGAAATGGGGTCAGAACCAATGGTAACTCCTAGGGGAAAAATCCCCCCCCCCCCCCCCCCCCCCCACCCCACCCCCCCCCCCCCCCCCCCCCCCCACCCCCCCCCCCCTGTACCGAAACGGCTCGGCGGAGATTCGAACCCGCAACCCCAGGATTACGACTCCGCGCTCTACCACTGAGCTACTCCAGCCCCCCCGTTAGAAGCAGGCTCATTCACGCTGGCTTCGCAAAATAGGCATGTTTCGTCGTCAGTGTGCTCCTATCATCTCGCGTAGCGCGAATCAGAACAGACTCCACTGAACACCACCGAAATGATTTCTTTTTGGTGGGGGGGCAGCAGTGCAGTGTCCCCTCCAAAGGGTTGTCTCAGGATGACCGGTGTTTTAATCATTGCCTGTGGGACTGCGGGGATTTCCTGCGGGCGGCGGGACGAACCAGGGTGTGGCGGTACGAGAGGGCGGTCTGGACTGAGAAGGCGTGAGGTCACTGAACACGAGAGAGCGACAACAAAAAACAAAACTTAACACCTTCTAATCACACGTCACTCTGTGTGCAATGCGCCTCTCTCTGTCACTCTCTGTCTGTCTCTCTGTCTGTCTCTCTCTCTCTCTCTCTCTCTCCAGAGGTGTTTGAAATGGCCCCGCGGCAGGGGAGATAACCCCGCTGTGTGGTGTATGTCATCGATTCCTTTCCCCACAGATGCCAGTAAAATTCGCCCTTTCTGTAGTATCGTCCAGTCAGTTGTCTTCAAGGTGCTGTTGCCATGTCAAATAGGGCTTGTTTATGAAGGAAAGCGCGCGCGCGCGCGCGCGCGCGCGTGTGTGTGTGTGTGTGTGTTGTGTGTGTGTGTGTGTGCTCTGTGTGAAAACTTGAAACTTTTTTTATTGTCACTAAACACCATTAAAGGAATTTATGGACACAAGATCGCGATGACTAAACAACTCATCGTCCAAAGAAATAACGATTTGTCTTTTTACATAAAAAGTCATTATGTAAAGCAGTCATATACATATTTCGCAATTTCAACCTGAAGGTTATCATTAGACATCAAAGTACTTATTTTCAATGAGGTAGCGTCGTATATATCCATTTGTTTATGATACGTTTTTTAAACGTATTCCTGATTTTATCGTAACGTTTACAAGAGTCTAAAAAATGTACCTCGTCTTCTATTATATTGCAAGTTGTACATTTCCTGTCTTCACGCTTAATATGGGAATATCTACCTCTTTCTATTGCGAGGTCATGTGCGCTAATTTTAATTTACAAAGTTCTTTCCTGTAGTGTTTATTTGTGCATTTGATGAGGTACGGTTCAAGCCTATATTTATTACTGATGTCATTATAAAATTTTAACCTTGGTGCTCTTTCTTTTTCTTGTTCCCAAAAGTGTATATATTCACTTTGTAACTTTTCTCTCTATTGTGTGTGTGTGCGTGTGTTGGTGTGTGTGTCTGTCTGTCCATCTGTCTGAAACCCATGTAGCGCCGTAGTACATGAAAGGCAGAGAGTATTTACAACTCACGGAAAGTGCAGACCCGCTAGTGCTACAGCCTGCCCTCCCCCCCCCCCCCCCCCTTCCCTTCCCTCCCACCAAAGATAGTTCGCCCTACGTCCGTAGGGCGTACAGTCTTTGCTCCCACTCACCCGGCCACTCCCCACCCGCCACGCCGTCTCCATAATTATCTACTCCTACAAAAGTTCAGATATTCTCGTTTAAAAGTACTCGCAACTCAAGTCATATTGGTGTGGACACATAATACAGCACACACAACACATCTGTTCTAAGTAGCAGTATGGTTTGGAAGTTGTTCTTGTGATAAGAAAGAACAAAATAACGGCGTCTTTGATGACGCTGCGCGTGCATAGAAGTCATCAACTTCTCCAGTATAAGGGTCGTGTGTATTGTGGACACTTCACCAAGCCGTGTCAAATAGTGCCACTAAACTGGTGTCAAAAACCTTGCCTTTCGAACCTGTGTCCAAACATACTGGTGACTTCAGAGTTTAACTTCAAAGCGAAGTGATAATTAACTCTTGCAGAGCAGAGAGTCCCTGAGGACCACCCCACTCGGATGTTTGTGGTGTTCCAGCCTGAAGCATCAAGCATCAATGCGCGATGTTGTGACGTCTAAACTCTCCACTCTGAGTCATGTTTTAGAAGTGGGGGGGGGGGGGGGGGGGGGGATGAATGTTTCCCACAGTCGCTTTTCCTTTCTCCACTCCCTAAGATCTCAGCGTTGTTGATTCAGAGAGAGAGAGAGAGAGAGCGTGTGGGAGCGGTCGTTTGGGTGTGTTGTGGGAGAAAGGTAGCTAGCTACCCTGACAACCGTCTTGAATGGGTTAATGGCCTATGTCCTGTACCGGCACTGACAACACACAAGTGATCAGCTGAAGAGTGCAGCAGGGCCAGGGCGATTTCACCGGCTGCCACCACCACCCCCTTGAGGGTCGATCCTCCAGCGGGCTGGGGGTAGAGGAGTGTTTGTGGGAGGTGGGGACGGGGCTATTAGCCGGGCGTGGAGAGGCCTTGTGAACGGGGTGTCAGAGTGCTGGTCGTTTGGACAGCTGTGATGAAGAGTCGTGGGAAGCAGAGAGAGAGAGAGAGAGAGAGGGAGAGAGAGGAGAGAGAGAGAGAGGAGGGGGGGGGGGAGGGAGAGAGAGAGAGAGAGGGAGAGAGAGTCTGGAGACCTGGCGACGGACGGGTATCAGGCTGTGGTCAGAGGGTGGGCAGGTGTTTGTGGGTTACTGAGGAGACCTGTCCCTCGACAGGTGGGGAGAGTTTTCAAGAGCTAACGCTGGTATTGCTGCTGCTGCTGTTGTGTGCTGTGTTCACCAGGCAGTGATGGCGTGTGAAGACGGGTGTGCTAAATATGTTGCATATAAAAGATGTTCAGTAATGTATGTGCATATGCTTATCTCCGTGTGTGTGTGTGTGTGTGGTGTGTGTGTGTGTGTGTGTGTGTGTGTGTGTGTGTGTGTGTGTGTGTGTGTGGTGGTGTTGTGTACGTGTGCATACGAGTGTGCGTGCGTGAAGATGTATGAAGTGTGTGTGGGACAAATGAATTGCTGAACCCAGTCCGTGTCTTCATAAGTAAGTGCCTCCTTCACAATCAAGACAGTGATGTTGACTTCAGTGGTGACGATAATGGGGATGATGCGTAACATTGAATGATGATGAGTATGGACTGGGGGGTTATGGAGTCACGCAACTTGTGAAGCTCAGAGAGAGAGACAACAGGAGAGAGGAGAGAGAGAGAGAGATGAATCTGTTCCGCTGCTTGGCGTCTGTAGCGATATTCATGACGCAAGACAGCCATAATTACGGCGCTTCATCCCATGCATGCGAGTCGTTGGTGGCGACGTGACAGACGAGAGGCATCACCCTAGAGACCAAGATCAAGGTGTTCGGGCCATAGTTCTCACCACACTGCTCTATGGCTGTGAATCATGGACGCTTACCAGCGTCACGCCAGGAAACTGAACCATTTCCACACCACCTGCCTCAGATGACTCATGGGCATTAAGTGGCAAGACAAGATTCCGGACACTGAAGTCCTCACTTGTGCTGGCCTGCCTAGCATCTTCACCATCCTGATGCAGTCACAGCTTCGCTGGGCAGTCACGTAGTTCGCATGCAGACCATCGGCTGTCAACGAAACTAGTTGTTTGGCGAACTACAACAAGGAAAACGCTCTCATGGAGGCCAGAAGAAACGTTTCAAAGACAGCCTCAAATCTCCCTGAAGGCCTTCAACATCAGTCCACACAACATGGGAGCAGACTGTCCAGGACAGAGACGGGTGGCGATCAGTTGTCCCAAAGGTGGAGAGTGAGACCGTGATAGAACAGAATTGCTGCAGCTGAGCAGCGCAGGATGATCAGGAAGACCGGCGCCAACAGATCTCCAACTGCCGCCACCATCCCCTGTCCATACTGTGATAGGTCTTTCCGGGCGCAGGTCAGCCTGACCAGCCATCTACGCACTCCTCCCCGATCCCAGGATGACTAGATGGTCTTCGTCGTCTCGACGGACAAAACAACAATTGATGACGTCAAGCAGCCATATTACGGCGCTTCATTCCATGCATGCGAGTCGCTGGGACGACGTGACAGACGAGCAACAGGCGGCTCTGGCCAACCGTTACTTCCCGTATGTAGGTGTTATTACATCCACACTCTCCAAAGATGACGGGGGTAACCGTATAACCGTCTTAGGGGAATGACAGGAAGGGATCTCGCAACACACACACACAACACACACACACACACACACACACACACACACACACACACACACACACACACACACTGATACCACCAGAACGACCACCACGTTAAGATGGGCAGCGACAATGGCGATGTTTGGGCCGGCGGGCCAAGGCGGATTCGAACCCGCAGCATCTGCTGAGACCTCTGTTCTCTAGCCACCTGGCCGACGTGACACGGGGCTGAGGACTGCTCGGATCCCTCCGAGGTTCAGTGACCCCGGAAACACTGACTCCAAGCGAGGCCCTTAACGCGTGGTGGCGAGTCTGATTCATAAATCATCGTGATAACGGAGATTCCATTTTCTGTTTCCGTCTCCGTGTCGGTGTCGGTTTGGTCGTTCAGCTGACTCCTATCGACAGGACCGTTCAAAGCTGTCACTCACCGGGAGAGAGAAAGGCGGGGGGGAGGGGGGGGGGGGGGGGAAGAGAAGAGAGAGAGAGAGAGAGGGAGGAGAGAGAGGAGGGGGGAGAGGGAGAGAGGGGGAGAGGAGATGGAGGAGAGAGAGAGAGGAGAGAGTAAAAGAGAGAGATCCGAGAGAAACAAGACAGAAGATAGAGACGGACAGACAGACAGAGACAGACAAATAGACACAGAAACAGAGAGATAGAAGAGAAGAGAGAGAGAGACAGAGAGAAACAGACAGACAGAGACGGAGAGACAGACAGACAGATGGAGACAGACCGTAAAACAGAGGAGAGAAGAGAGAGAGAGAGAGAGGGGGGGGGGGGGGTCCTACTTGGGTAAGAAACACACGAAAATGATTCAGACAGTAATAGCTAGTACTCCAATAACGGTAGTTATTTTAGCAGCAGCAGCAGTGGCAGCAGCAAGACGACAGTACTAGTAGAAAAGAGGAGGAGGATGAACAGCAGCAATAGCAGCAGCAGAAGTAGTAGCAACAACAATAACAGTAACAGTATTCATTGTTGTTTTTGTGTGTGTGTGTTTTTTTCCAGTTCTTTTCCACAACAGATTTTTTCCGTGTAAGATCAAGACCACTCTCCGCCATAGTTTAGCTCCACTTTTTTTTTTTTTTTTTTAAATTTTGCAATCCCTGCGTATAATCATTTTGTCGGCCTCTTCGAGGTGGATTCTTCCGTAGAATGCTTCCAGGGGCCAACCCCCTGGCTGCCATGTGTTCTGGTTGTTAATTACACGTCCAGGGGCCTGGGTGTTTGGTCCCCTCCGTAACCTAGCACTGAGATCAGACTGAAGGTCTAGCTGTAAACGGAAGAGAACAAGAAAAAAAAAAACAAAAAAACCAAAAACCCCGTCCCGCAGGAGACTCAAACCCCGAATCCTGGGTTATCCAGGAGGCCGCCTGTCCTTCGTAAACAGCCGCTGGTACTGCGCTACCTGCAACCGTAGGAAATTGAAAAAAAAAAAAAAGGGGGGGGGGGGGAGAGCATAGACCTCCGCCGAGGTCTAACGGATCCCGGATCCCTCTTTGATCCGGATCCGCATCACGGATCCGCACCAAAGTTTAATGGCTTCGTCTTGTGGGTCAGATTCCGCCTGTCCACAGTGTTTTGTTAGAGTTGGGTCAGCAGTGTTTTCGTCGTCGTGCTAACAGACACAACAGACAGACAGACAAATCGACAGACAAGGGAGAGAACCTGACATCACTGGCGAAGGTCATGTGATATGTAACTCAGAAAACAAACAAACAAACATATTGATCAGTGTCTCCGTCTTGCTCGGTGTTCATTGAAGCTACTACAATACACTTCTCTTCTCTTTTTGTTCCAGTACTATTATACAGCTCCAAATATTAAAGGGACACCTGCCTCTCTTCGCGTGGCTATCGCGAGGCAGACGTTCTTTCCTTTATCGATGAAGAAAGGAGAAGACAACTACTCTGCACCCCCCCCCCCCCCCCCATCCCTCCATCCCACCCCAACTGCACTCAACCCTCACCCAACTCGCACCACCAGCACCACCCATTGCAAGCACAATCTTATCAACAAAGGGATATTTTTCATAATACAGTTTTTACGAGGTAGAAACAGAGTTTGGATTGGTTTGAGGTCAAGGTTTAGGATCCGCTCAGGGTGTGGTTAGTTTGAAGAGAAAATGGAGGCCAGAATAAGAGCACGAGTCTATATGCCATTCCGGAGTTTATGAGTATTTTCATTTCACAGTTTCGTGTAATCCATGAACATTTCGCCTTCTGCGACTGGCATGGACCATGCATGGGGGAAAAGCAGAGTAAGCATGATATTCTATGTTCAAACTATAATTTGGCGCGCACCTCCACGCCATCCCCCCCACACGCACGCACGCACGCACGCACGCACGCACACACACACACACACACACACACACACACACACACACACACACACACACACACACACACACACACACAGGGAAGACAAGACAGACAGAGAGAAGCAGGACAGACACAGGCAGACAGACAGACTGGGAGACCAAGAGAGAGAGAGAGAGAGAGAGAGAGAGAGAGAGAGGAGAGAGAGAGAGAGAGAGAGAGAAAGAATTACACGGCGGAAA